>JAQFVV010006202.1:14685241-15075241 GCA_028023455.1 Epiperipatus broadwayi | reverse complement strand
TATGCCTATATGATTGAAAAGGAAGATTTTTAATAAATGTGTTTTTTCAATTCTTACTTATGGATCTGAGACTTGGACATTTAACAAGAAAGCAATATAGAGACTTTAGTTTATTAATGGACTGATTGAAATGAAATGTGTGAATGAAAGAACAAACAATTAACACTAATATTATTGAAAGAATTAAGAGACTGAAATGGACCTGGGCTGGTAAATTTCTAGAAGATAGAATAATATAACAACAATTGAAGTTTTAAATTGCATCTCAAGACCTAAGAATTATACATGAGATGATCAGATAAAAAAGAAGTTAACTAATGTGGAGAGATCTTCATCCTAAAATATAATGATGATATTTGAAAATAATGATGAACCTATATATTTTAATAATCAACCTTTAAGCTATCAATAATTTCAATCTGTAATCACGGCAACTTCCTTTAGTAATAAAGGTGATACCACCTTAATATGTGATCTGATATGTTTATATAGACACTAAAGATTATAACTTGACCAAGGAGTGAGAGATTAATTATGCAAAGAAGTTAATGAAAATCTCATTAATCAGGAAAATATAACCTGTTCCGAAAGCAAACTAATAAACAATACAATTATAATTTCCAGATTCTAAAAGCAGGCTAGTAAATAGTCATTCATATCTTTCAAATTCCATATAAAGTATATATTTTGATTGTTACCATCTACATTTATAAACCTACTAAAGCTTTGAGTAATTGGTTTTATTGTCTTAGTAAATACTATATATCTCAACACATGCATCTTTCAAATAAAACTTGAGTGCTTTTCAACATTTGTAATCTTACTGATTTTCTTTACTACAATTAGAAAGACTTTTCCTTTAATCTCCTATTTATTATCTATTTGTCACATTTTTTGGCCATTGATCCTTTCCCATTCTATGGTCATTCTAAAAATATTTTTTAGAATTTATTTTTAACTTCTTCCTCTATAATCATAGATATTTGTAAAAATTTTAATTTTTTCTCAAAAGTTCATTTTTGTGAGGATAGACTTTTGAAAAGATCCATCAATTATTGATATCAAATTTTCTTTTATTTTTTTTCTTAATATGCACACCCCACATCTATAAGTAAAAAACTCACTGTAATAAAATTAAAAATAAGACTCTTTTTATTATTTAAAATATTCCTATTTTAAAGCAGACTGATAAACATTCTCCTTCTCCCTTCCCAATATATTCTTTGGATGTATCTTAATGTGTAAGATAGATTCAAGAGGAATTCTCTCTGTTGTACTTGGAAACATCTATGGTAAGCCTGTGTGATCAGTGGACACCAAATTGTATTTATGATAATATCTACATCTTCAGGCCAGTCTCTGGCTTTTGACTATATGGCAAACTTGAAATTTAAAACTATTGTGAATGCACTTATGCATCTAGATTATTTTTGCTCCTTTATATTATTCAAGTTAATATCCTAAAATTTTGAATCCAGACTATTGTTCTTGCATATTTATATAAATATGACAATACATCAGTTTCTATGTATTTTATAGACCTCGGTTTTGTACCAACTGTAGATCTCATCTGTCTTTTGGGTAAGAAAATTTAATTAAACACCAATATTATCTCATATCATTTACTCATGCTTACAGCAAATATCTCAATAGTAGGTTAATAAAAACTGCCCTTGAAAACCTAGAGTAACCTGAAAAAATTATTGATGTAATTGTTAGCATGTAGTTGAATGCAACACATACTTTATTTTTATTTATTGTTCATAGGACTGCTTTCTCTTTAGTAACTAGATACACAATCTTTATAATATTTAAGTCAAATTCTTCTTTAAATAGTGTTTTGGTCATGTATATTACGTTTCCTTTTTCTTTTTACAGTGTGTCTTCAAGTAAATCAGATAATGTAGCCAATTTTCTATTTTATATTTCAATTTCAATATTTGGAAATCTAATTTGCTTATTTGTTTTAGCCTCTTTTTTTGTTAGAAATCTTAATAACTCTATTTTTTGTTTCATTTGTCCCTGTTATTTTTTTTTGACATTTTGTGGATTACATTATTTATTTAAATTGAAGGAATTAACATTGAGACAAGTTTGTGTGACTTTAAATAAATAAATATTAAATATGTTGTAAGAAAAAATGATCATAACATGATTATAAATTCTGCTTATAGGTTTTCTACAATAAAATTATTTGATTCAATTTTTTCTTGAGTATGTCATTAAAAAGAGTACATGCTAATAAATGCCTTTACAATTACTGCAGTCTTTCTTTTTACTTTTCTATTGAACAAATAGATGTAGTTTTGCTAAGAAAATATAACTTGATTATTAACAATAGTATTATATGTTTCATTTAAATTTATCATTATATTTTTATTTCTATATTTAAATTTTTTTAGATATACTTCTCTTAGCTGTACAGATTTTTAAAATTTCTTCTGTATCGTATCTTTTTTTTGTATCCTTGATATTGAATGTATGCAATCTTCATATTCTTTTGTAGCAACGTTTGAGTTTTTTGCAATTCCTAATATTCATTATTATCAATTTTCTTAAGGAATTAATAAAATTGCAAAAAATAATCAACATTTCACAAATAAAAGACATATTTTTCTTGATATTTGATCTACCATTTGTTTTTTTTTTTTAAAAAATAAATGTTTTTATTTTTGGTTTATGTGCATTACAGTTTTTTTTACCTTTTTGTTTTTAGTAAACATGTACTGCACTCAAACTCAATGCCATTACTTTTATATAATGTTATTTGAGTGCATAGTTCAAATGATATTTTTTATTGCATTTTATGTAATGTTATTAGAAGCATTTTTTCTTCCCCCTATAATGCAGCAATTTATCATAAGCTTGAGTAATCAAAGAATACTAAATGGTTACCCTATAATTTTCATATCATCAAAATTAGTTTTTTGCTTATGGCTTTCATCACCGAAAATCTTAGATCCAAGATATTTGAATGAAAGGATGAAAAATGGCTGCAATTATTATAAAACTGATTAAAATATAACCATGCAAAAATTGACTTGAATTCAAAACTTAAAACTTCAAGCTGATATAAATGGCTGTTAAAATGTGAGGTATATTAGATTTAGGAGGTTCAGACATATTATGTTCAAGCTTTTCACAGTCAGCAAAAGCCAAAATGCAGAAAGTAACTTGAGAATGTGAACATGGATAATAGTTGATGTAAACATTCACTATCCATTGATTATTCAAGATTTTAAAAGATAAATTTGTAGCACAATGAAAATGGCTGCAGCAGTTTATTTTAAATATAAGTAGGAATAATTTTATGTTTTTTGGTATATATTATCTTAGATAACAAGAGTTTAAAAATGTTAACAGTTATTATAAAAGTGAAGAAATTAATTGAAAATATTAAAATATTTTTAAATTACAGACCATTAACTTGATTTCTAGATGTGAGATGTATGAGATTGTTGGTAAGATAGTAAGTACTACTACATAGTTTCCATTAATTACCAAACAGTGATATTAAAATAGTGTTTGTTGATTCTATATAATTCTAACACATTTTAATTCTATTTGCATATATTTTAATACATATTCAGTATCTGAAGTAAATTAAAACTTATAGACTAGTAGTTTCCCAAACTTTTTAGCACTATAGATATTAAACATCTTATCATCTAAATTGTAAAGGTGCTGTGGTCAAGATCATATGCTGTCCTTTGCATTGCCTAACAATTTTAAATACTTGCTTTTTGTTCTGTTCATGTATGTTAAAAATGTTTAAAATTGTTAGATTTTCTTCATTATGAAATTGAACTATTCTCTGCTCATTATCATTTTTTCTTTCTTTCTAATGTAGAGTAATCACTGATTTTTTTTTTTACATGCCTTTAATTTTTCTGTACTATCTTTGTTATTTATCTGAAACTTTGGTTTATAATATCCTTGTAACTTAACAAAAATTATCTTCTTCATTATTGGTATATTGTTAAGGATATGCTACTCAATAATGACAAATTTAATACACTTTATTATGAGATCATTTGCAGCAATATTTCATTAAAATTGCATAAATCTTTCACTCAATTTATTATTAATAATACTCTTCAATTTTCTCATTGAACTAGTTCCATTCCAAATAAATAATAATCATATTTATTCCCTTGATCTTTTGACTCAGTCACTTTGTACTAGTGTAACTACACCTACATTGTTTCTTTCTCATTTCATTAAACTTCTATTTGTATTTTGTTCCTATTTGCTGTACATTCCAAATTTTCAAAAATCTATGTCTTTTTATATTTATTTTTTTTTGTTAAGTATCACAAGCTAAGTCAGGTCGCAACTTCGAACTTTCTATGGCTGACATTGTTTGCTCTGATAGAGATAAGAGAAAGATAAAGATTAAGGAGGTGTGGTCTATAGCCAAAGATATGCACATCATAAATAAAAAAGAAATTAGTACTCCTCGTTCCAAAAAATGGCACCTACAATTTTCTTTACAGTTATTAGAATTTAAATTAACTTCTAAAATTCAGTTTTATGCTAATTTGATTAATAATATACAAAAGAACTTTAAAATGAGAATTTAATAATCTTTAATTGTATAATGCTATGGCCATAATATGTTTAGCATTAAAAGCGCTTAGCTGAATAAAATAAATATTTGTAACATAGGACAAAAAACTTGTTTTATTTTTAAATGTATAATCATGTAGTAAATCATTATTGGTTATTCCTTTTTATCAGCCTTCTAATAAAGAGAATGGACGTATCTTTTAAAAGCTTATATTCATTTGCAATTTCTTACCATTGCCTTTATGCTTCAACAATATTTATGAGATTCCATCCTGTATCACATAATGTTTTGTTAATATCTGTGGTATGAGTTAGTAAAGTTCATTAAACAATATTCACTTTTTAGATGATTCATCTTTATATTTAACCAAAGTAATTTTTATATTTCATTCCAAATGTTAACTCTTAGTCAACATCTCTGATAGTTAAATCTCTTTTTTTTTTTGTCAACAAATTGTCAAAAATTAAAACCAGGCTCTAGGCTGATGTTATGGTAACCACTTGGAATCTAATCATTTTTTAACACTACAATGATATACAGACCATAATTTAAATTGCTTTTTTTATTTAAAATACATTCAACAACTTAAATTATATATGTAATTTTATTCATATTCTTAATCTTTATAAAAATATTTCCAATTAATTTCTATCATTTTATAGTCTCTTTTTATTTTACTAATGGCATAATATAACTTATTTAATCATTCTTTTTCTTTGTTTACTTAATTATATATATATATATTTAAAAAAAATGCTGTACCCACCATTCTTAATATTGTAGTTTATATTTAATAGAGTTTATCTTAAAACTAGACGAGTAGGAATATCAAAATTAATATTTTATTAAATCGTACATAGAATTTTGATGAAAATAATCTTTCATCAAAATAAAAATCTAAACTCTACAAATTATCACCAATAAAAATTAATTTAGACCTTTTTTTATTTGACTTAACTCCTTATATAGTTTGCACAGTTCAGGTTAAAATTGATCTTATTAATTACAAAATAGTATCATTTAATCATTTATTAAATATTTATTTAATTAATGTGTGTGATTAAAATCTTTCACGTTGTAAAATAAGCAAACAGAGATTCTTTTATATATTTAAAAATCTGTATGCAAAAGAATTGTAAATTATAAGATAAAATTTGGACCTAGCATAGATAATGAAAAAATGGTAGCTTTGAGACAGTTAAAGCTAAGTTGTTCTGTTACCTCATTATTGAATTAGTAGTTTGGTTATTTAAATTTGTGATGTAGTAAAACCTCAACATATACATTTTGTTTTCTCTTAATGCTCATAAGTTATATGTACATATATCTGATGTAAAAATGTATAAATAATTTATAAGGAAATATTAATAAAATTATGATTAAATCAATATATTTGTATGACAGGTAAAGTTATATAAATTTAATGACACGAGTCATTGAACAAACTTAAATCTGGCTTAAATTGAATATCTTCAATAAATATATACAAGCACCCAAGATATAAAAAAACACCAACTACTTACCAAATTATGAGTGAAATAGAAATTTTATAATTTTAATCTAAGATATATCTTCCTTTTCTGTTATATGGGTTCGAATTTGGAATGAATAAAACTGAAAATTTTATTAAGTTATATTAAACGTAAATTTGTTTTACACATATAGTTAATCATATCCAATCCTATTGGACTATTCAACATTTATTATTAAATGGGCCTCTAATTACTCAGATAGTAGTTAATGCTTAAATCCACACCATCATTGCTAACACTAACGATTAATGACCTTTTCTTTATTGTTCCTTTATAAGAGGCTAAAGGAGAAGACTTTTGCTCTGCTGTAAGTTCTTTAAAAGACTACTTTATCTTTCATCATTATAAAAGAATATTTTATTTACTAATTCAATTTTCATAATAAACTGACATTTCACATACTACAAACATGACAAAAAAAAGCAGAACTTAGATCTAAATTACAATTAATTTTTTCAATTCAATAAATGTTTTTTTTAAGGCTCAAGCTTAAATATCTATATTTATTTATCTTCATATATATGTATTTACGATTATTTGAGTACGTTTACATTTATAATTTAGTAGTCTGGTGGTTGAAATTAATTTACTTACACATCTTTTATATATAGAATGTGAAAATTCAAATATTAAATTTTTATTTTTTTAGAATAAAATTTTAAATTTCATTAACTTTTTATTTAAGCTCTTAAACAAACTACATTATACGAAATTTAAAAAAAAAAAAAAATTAATGCAACATTAATATTTATAGGTTTTATTTATTTATTGCCGACTACTGTATTTCATTCTTTCTTAAATTGGAAAACCAACGCAAACGCACTAGAAATTTTGAGATGGCTATCTGATAATTTATCTGCAGATTTATAGTTTCTTTTTTTTAAAAAAGCTATTTATTTAATATTAATTCATATACACTTAACACATTCGACAACGTTATAGTTTTTCCTGATTAATTTTAAATACACAATCAATTAATATAGAATTTAAAAAAATGCAGAACTACCGTTTAAATGTTTATTTATTTACAATGATATTAGCTATTATTAACCATCGAGTGGTCGTCTTTTTCTTCATCGCAGATTATTTGAGCATTGCACGAGAGTTTCTTCATTCAGTATGGGCTGACATGCAAACACAGAAACCTGTCTTAGCAGTCGTCAAGTTTTAAATGCAAACAGGTTTAAAAAATAATCTTGCAAACACTAAATAACTGTAAAAGAATTTATGTCAAGGCATAATTTTTTTGTTGCTGTGTTCTCTTTCGTTATTAGAGAGTATGTGTATTAGCTATCATGAAGATGGAATAGAAGGAAAAAGAAAACAAATGAAAAAATTGCTTCCATATAAAATTCTCAGGATGTGGAAAAGGGGGGAAAAAGAATAAGTAAATCATTTTATAAGATAAAGGCTTATATTAATTACGTATTTATTCAACACATGAATATTTCATAAATAATAACGCATTCTAGTACCTGTGTTTGGCTTCCAATGGGTCAGTAACTAAAGAATAACGGGGATTCATAGCCACGGACATCATTTTGAGAGGAGGATAGAATTTAAATGACACCATTCAGCATTTTCACTGGTAGAAAGCTTTTATACGGTATATAAACAGCCAATATGCTAATGATGACAGTATAACAATTTTTCAGCCGAATATTTGATAATATCCTCAAAGGAGTTAACGAACTGTACTGCAGGGATGATCAGGCCCTCGAACTCTTGAAGGTAAATGATAAATAGTAATAATAAAAAAATAATTATTTAATTACTTTTTTTTTTTAAAAAAGAAAAAGCCAATAACGACGAAAGATAAATATTATTCCCATTTTTATAGGAGTAGAAGAAAATATTTTATTTTTTACCTGGAACTAACTACCTGCTGAAAATATTTCATACCCGTTTGAAAAATCAAATTAATTAACAAATAAATTTAAAAATCAAAGAGAGAAAAAAAGTTTTTAAATGAAATATATCTTCCAGTATTATTGTTAGCGTAAAATATATAAAAATTTGGATGCAAAATTAATTTTAATAGAAAGCCTGCTGGTAAACATTTGGATCGACGCCAAAAAAGTTAACTCTTATATTAGTTAATGGTTTACTACAAAAAGACGAGAGTGGGGAAAAAAATATATTAATATGATCAATTGTTTTAATACATACATTATCAACTAAAAGATTAAATTTTATACCTAAAAAAATGAAAAAGCATTTAAAATGCTAAAACATTTGAAATGTTATTTTTAAACATTAACTTTTCATGCAGATACATACATATGAGTGAGGTCTATATAAAACATGATTCTAAGTACCGGAATTGTGTTAAGCCTTATAAAGCTACATATCTGAATTGAAATTTAAATAAATATAAATGGTCAACGAAATAAATATTTATCATCTCAAAAATTTATCTGTGTTTATATATTACTATATATATATATGTAAATATAAATTATGATACATTTTTTGATATTTTAATCGAAAATTAAAATAATATATATTGCAAATGGTATTTCTAATGAGATGGTTGATAAACAACTAAACACTACTGTATGGAGAGTTTTGCCTGAGATAGTTGATACTTAGAAAGAAACACTAAACAATTAGAAAACTCATTAAAATTCTATATATTAATGCTATTCATTATCATCATCATTAGGAATAAAAAGAAAAAAGAAAGGCAAAGTTGAAATGCGAATGTATCTACATATATCTCACGGATCTTTTATTTATTTGATATATTTTAAAATTTTGTAGCAAACTAACATCAATTAAATGAGATACTGAAGTAAAGACGAAAGTTTTTTTTTTTTTAATAATTAAAAAAAAAAAACTTTTGTCTTTACTTCAGTATCTCATTTAATTGATGTTCTTCATTATTCTATCCTCAGCCATATCTTCCCAACAAGAGCAATCAATTTTGCATCTCTTTATTGTGTTAAAATTTTACTAATAAGTCTCCCATAGAATTATAGTCAGAAAGCTGAAGAATATACTGATTAGTCATAGGATCATCATTATCACTTTCAATAATTATCGGTCCACTTCAGAATGAAAGTCACTCCAAGTTTAATCTATTTTTTTTAATCAATAGTTTATGATATGGTCATAATATTTTAAAAATCATGTGAAATAAAATGTAAATGAAATTTCTTGAATTCTTTTATTTTGTGTCAATAAAGCATTCATTTCCCACTTTCATACATATTTGAACAGAATATCTGAGGTTTTTATATTAATGTTGTTGTCAAATAATAATAATTTGCATGTTAGAAAGTTGGATGAGAATTTCTACACTAGTTTTAATTTTTTTAAGGAAGACTAACTTATAGCCAATCCAATTAGCCATTATATTATTATGGTTTTAAATTTAATAACTATTATTAGCTAAAAAAATAAAGATCCAATGTTGCTATAGACTGATCAAATGAATGTTTATATGCTGTCCATAAAATAAAACAATGATTGTAAAATAATGTGACATCATTCTTCTATGGGACAGGGCACATGAGTTATCTTTAAAAACATAATGATAACAATATCCATGCATTATTAGTTTTTGATCATTATCTCTTACTTTTTAACATATTAAGTACCACATATCAATTTAAATACCACAATAACATTAATTAAGTTATTTAAAATACCATTATATTTAGCTTTAAATACTTTAGTTTTTTAATTTGAAAAATTATTCTTTAATCTTATATTTTAATTTGGGAAAAGATATTCATTATGTCAATTAAAATTTTTCTCTTGGGAATTTTGTGCAATAAATAATTATGATTTTATATGAATATGTTATAGGTTTAGATAATAGCAATTACAGGTTAAAAAAATTAAAATGTTCTATGTCTAGAGAAAAATCAAAGATCATTACAGATTATTTTTAAAACATTATGTGCATTTTGAAAATCATGGCATTATGAATAAAATTTAAAAGAAGGAGCAGAATCTACAAAATTTCTCTAATTTTCTATAAAAATAATTTTTAATAAATAAATATTTTATTTAATAGCTAACTAATAAAAGTAAATATAATATTTTTCTGAATAAAAAGTATAAAATTTCTATTATCTTTTGTTCTATTCTCAGCATTACATACACTAAAGTACTAGTTTTTCAGGAATTGATTATCAAAATTATTTTAAATGACATAAATAATTCTTTGCATAAAGACCATATCAATTTTCTGTCCACTGAAGTTTCAATTCAATTTCTCTGATCCATAGGGTTTTGTACTTAACCCATAACATTCATTTTACTTAGACCACTTTTTATGTTTTTTTATTATAATTTCTTAATATCCAGTTTAAATTTTAATTGTTCATTCTATCTAATGTTATGTTCATTACAAATTTATTTTAATTTCTTAATTTTTCAATGATGAAATATTGTCTATTTGTTGTATTCATATATGTCTTATTAATCCCAACATATATTCTCTTTACTCCACTCTATGATCTGGACTCTCATTATTGCTCTCTATTAAATTCTTAAGTCTCAAATTTATAAATACACACTGATAAAATGCATTTATTTTTTTATTGTGTTTATCAAAACAACTCAAATTTACTTTAAATCTATGAAAATATAGAGGATTTGAACTCATATTTTCAAGCACCCTTCAACTATTCACACTATCTCATACAACTGATACACATGACCACACACATGTAGAAAATTATTAATAATCACCAATATACGTATTTCATGCTAAAACAGTACTCATCAGTTGATCCAGATTATCATCTCTCACACATATATATAATCAATACTCAGTTTATATTAATCAATACTCAGTTTATATTAATATAGCAAATCTTCATACTTTAATGGACAGGCTTCAATCCACTGCAACCTCCAACTTTTCAACCATCCATATCATTGAAGATCTGATGATGAAAACTCAAATCCCATGCTGATGCTAATATTATTGCCATGCCCATGTTGACCTGAAGTCACTCTGACACCTCATGTATAGGACAGTATCCATTAAATACATATAAGAGGGATGGACAGGATACAACTTGATATGTAAATATTTGAAAACCATTAAAAGATTGATTTTGTTTGAAAATGTAATGATAGAAATAATATATTTTGAATCAAAATTATTGAATATATTGGAATTAATTCTGTAGACTTAAATGGCTGCCCATATTGAATTTTTCTACAACACATGAATTGACTATTATGAGAACTTTATTTAGACACAAAAATCACTATAAAGAACTTGAGTGCATTTATATTCAGAATAATGAAATCTTATATATTACTTTGTAGTTAGGAATCAGAATGTAAATCTTCATAATACATGAGCACATACAATAGATATTGCTGAGCTGGTTATAGAAGATTTCAAGGTTAAATTATATTTATATTAAAATAAATTCTATTTCACACACTTTAATAAGAAATTTAATGTTCATTGTTTGGAACTATTTATAACTTGCAACAATTATCATGTGATTCAGACATGGATTTTTAAAAATATATATATTTATATATTTTTAGAGGAAGGCTTTAACATTAAACATACATGCCTTGAACATTTATAATAGCCAAATGATGTCTTTTTTGGACTGTAGAGGGATGTCTCAAATGTTGACACAAGATAGTGACTTTATAAAAATAAGAACAGCCATCTTATCTTTAATCTAAATTCTTACTTATATAAATTAAAAATAAGACTACCATTTTTATCTTTATAAAGTCTCTATCTTGTGTCGAGATTTGAGAGGTCCCTCTATTATCAAAAAAAAAGAGGCATCATTTGATTATTATAAACATTCAAGACACTTGTGATAAAGATTAAAGTCTTTCTCTAAAACTATTTACATATTTCCTATGCACTTAATAAATAATTACAACTTTATATAAAAAGTATATTGTAGATAAAAGTAAGTGTATTCCTAGGTTTATTAAAAAGAGAAATCCTGTTTGATTATCTGACATATTTATTATTAGTAACTCAGTTAAAATAAATGACATTTAATAGAATAATAAAATGAATGTGGGCCTTCATAAGAAATATAATAATAATTGAAGTCAGAAATTCAACTGATAAGAAGGTTTAAAAATTTTCAGTGGATTAAAACTGCAATGCTGACTGGTATCACTTTAGATTTTTTTAATGCATTGAGAAAACATATTGTAATCCTATTAAATTCATAGACATAAATCTTTTATATGTTATTCATGATATTTTGATTAGATGGAGGCACTATCAACTTTTGAATAGGGATGCAAAAATTGAGTTGAACATTTTTAATGATTTAACTTCTTCACAAAATTTCTTTTATTTAGACAAAGTTAAACAACTTAATTAAATTTTAAAAAAAATGTAATTTTAATAATGGAGAGTCTAGAAATCCTGATAAAATATTTAAAAATTGTAAAATTATTGATAATAATAGGTTAGCTTTAAAATTGCTGAAATTCTTTTAGGAAATATGGATCTAGTTTTTTTGTATCAATTTATAAAAATAAAAAGACAGAAAAGTGTAGAATTATTATAAAATTATCTTTATTCTATACCGCAGCAAATGTGATTTCTAAAACTTTGTTGAATAGCTTCTTTCAGTAATAATGTTTTCATAAAACCAAGAATCATTTAAAACATAGTTTTGTTGCCAGAAAAATACAAAAAAAAAAAAAAGTCAAGACATTTGACTCAATTAATTAAAAAAAAAATATAAACTATGTGAATTATCTGGTTATTTCCCATTTTTATGCCAGTAAACTTTGAAATTATTTATAGGCAGCTTTATTAACTAGGCATCAAGATATAATAAAGGTCTGGAGTTTTTAATTTGGTTGAAAACAAAAACAGAAACTTTATTCTCGTGGTTTTTAGATTTTCAGAACTTTTTATTTTTAATAATTCAACAGATAATTCATAAAATATTCTTACTGATTTGAACGCAATCTATAAAAACTTTGATTGGTCAAAAACCACAAACATTTTATTATATAATGATGGAAAAAACACAGCAACATTAAATGTGGATTGTTTTTAGTATGAATATAGGAATCAATATTTAATATTTGAATACATGTATATTGTCTATACTAAACTTAATGTAATTATAAGAGACGTAAACTCAGACTTTCAAACTTCCCCCAGCTATTCAATCCATCTTATACAACTGATACACACGATCACATACATATAAAAGACTTAAATGATCTCCAATATACATATTTCATGCTGAACCAGCACTCATCAGTTAGTTCAGATCACCATCTTCCACACACACACACACACACATATATATATATATATATATACACTCAGTTTATATTAAGATAGCAAATCCAACCTAATGGACAAATCTCAATCCTCTCTAATCTTCAATTCTCCAGCTATCCATATCATTGAAAATCCAAGGATAAACTGCTCAAAGCCCTTGATGATTTCACATGTATAATTGTCATGTGTATCAGTTGTATAAAATGGATTGAATAGGTGTGGGAAATTTGAAAGTCTGAGTTCAAGCCCCTTACAATTACATTAAGTTTATTATAGACAATATACATATATATAAATATTACATATTCAGCCTGTGTTCTACCCATCCCTCTTCTGTATAATTTAATGGATATATTAAAGGCCTATGTGTGAGGGATCAGACTGACTTAAGGTCAACATTGGTATGACAATAATATTCACATCATCAAGGGATTTAAGCATTTCATCCTCAGATTTTCAATGATATGGATGGCTAGAGAATTAAAGAGTAGAGAGGATTGAAAGTTATCCATTAGGATTTGAAGATTTTCTACCTGAATATAAACTTAGCATTGACTATATATGTGTGTGGGAGATGGTAATCTGGATGAACTGATGAATGCAGTTTCAGCACAAAATATGTATATTGGAGATCATTTACTTTTTCACATGTATGTGGTCTTATGTGTCAGATGTATAAGATGAATGAAATAGCTGTGGGGAGTTTGAAAGTCTGAGTTCAAGTCCCTTAGAATTAATATTTATATATCTTAATGGCTATCGAGATATAAAGATGTTGAGATGCAATAGATACTCCAATTTTTGATTTTGCTGCATTTAACAAATTAAAAAGTAGAGTATCTTAGTGATATAATGATCACAGTTAAATTAAGTGCATATATAAATACAGTGGAATTGGATTCAATTTTGACTAACAGAAAATATGTATTTCTAGATTGTAATGTTTTTAATAGATTCAACACAGGAAGTGATCATCGATTAGTGAGATGTAAAATATGAATTAATTCAAAACTAAAGAAACAAAAATTATTAAGAAAAACACTATGCACAGTTGATATTCTTAACATTCAGAAACATTCCAATGATTAACAGACTTAACATGATTCAGATTTAAATGAAATCAACAAGAAGAAAACTGATATGCTATTAATAATGAATAGCTAGTACAAAAAAAATAGCAATTGAACAATAAAATTTCTACTGAGATAAATAAATTTATGAAGAAAAGAAGAAATATGAAATTATAAATTTTTTTTTTATCAACATGGATTGAATATCTAGAATTTTATAAAATAGTATAAAAATAGGTATAATGACATAAGAAAATGTAATTGTGAATTAGAAAAGAAAGTTATAGAAAAGGATAAAAGTACCAAATGCCTAAAACAAGATATAGCATTAGTAGGAAATGTTGTCTCCATTAAAAAGAAAAGTGGCATTACTATTTTAAAAAAGGAGAGGTGACATCAGAAAATGTGTAGGAAAGTTCTATAAAGAATTAAGTAGCAACAAATAATAAGAAATGTATCCTCTATAATTACTACATCTTGTGAATTGGCCAGGATTTTAAATAAAGAAGTGAGACATACAATTAAATTGGTAAAAAGGGAAAAAGCTCCAGGTAATGATGGAATTACAATCAATATCTTAAAAGAAACAAGTGAAGAAATAGAAAAATTATGTTATATACCAAATGTCCAAATGATTAAGATGTACCAGATGATTGTAAGAATGCAGTTCCAACATTAATATTTAAAAAAGATAATAAAGATGTTAAAATTACAGAACTATTAGTCTTTTTTCAATTCTATACAATTTTTTTACCAAGATAATTACAACTCAAATTTGGATTTTAATCAACCACATAAACAAGTTGGATTTAAAAGTGGTTTTAGCACAGTGGATCTCATCCAAATATTAAAGAAGTTAGAGAAAGAATCAATGAATATGATTACCATTATATTTTGCTATGTAGTTTCTAAAAAGATATTTGATTCTATAAGCATGTCTTTAGTGATTGAAGCTTTAGATCATCAAAATATAGACCCAGAATATTGTCATATTCTAAAAAAATATTTATCAAAATGTAATAACAATAATTTGATTACATATCTTTGAAAATGTGAAACTAAAGGAGTAAATGAAAATGGAGATTACAACCGGGTCTCATTTTATGTGGTAAATAGGTTCCTCAGAAAATGTGCACAAAAGAAATAGCACAAAAATAGACAATTTACCTTGAAAAATGGGGGATACATATTGTAATTTTCAAAAATCGCATAAACGCAAAGCAACAATGCAAAATTACTTTAAAATTCGCATAAAAAAAATAAGGAAATAAAATATGACTCATAAAAAATTTCAAATTTGAAAAAAATTGATACAAGACAAACTTTTTTTACTTTTTTTATTAACTATAGTATTTAATTTTATTCAAAAAAGTATTTTTATGTGTAATTTATAGTATTTTACATTTTTTCATATATGTATAGTATTTTAATTATTATCACTATTTGACGATATGATGGTTTATTTGTGAAATGGTAAGACATCAGATTCATCACAAGAGGAAGTACAACTAATGCCAACTTCATTTTTTTAATTGCTGTTATAGTGGACTTGCCCAAACTAAAATGTTTTCCAATTGCTGTTGATCCTTCCCATTTCGATAAGTGATCTAAAATTGAAATTTATGTTTTCAAAGAAATTCATTTTCTTGGGTGTTTTTTCCTCTCCATTAGGGTAAACTAAAAGTTTAAAATAAAAATAAGAACTTAGACTTAAGATAATAAAAAAAACACCTACTCACTACTGTTGGGCAGAATTTAATTAAAAGTAATAATTAAAAATTAAATTCTTATTTTTGTCTTTCATTTTTTAATTTAGAAATCCGTTTAAAAATCAAGTTTTATTGTTTCACATTACATTAGGTAATTTTAAAATTATTAATTACAATTAAAAATCAGATTATAATTTTTAATTGTCAATTTAATTATGTCCACCACTGTTACTCACCTTTTAAAAATAAACTTGCGGACACTAAATGATTAATTAATTACACACTCTTTTTTTAAAAAGCAAAAAATAGAACGTGATTTAAAATGCAAAAACAACAACATGCATAGTATAGTCATCTATAACATTTGAACAGATTTACATTATAATCTTGTAAAATTTAATATGTGTATATAAAATGTGGAAATCCTGCTTTTAAGTGAATTATGAACTTCTTTATTGCATAAAATCTATTACAGTACTATTATAAAGTGTTGAAAATATTGAAATTATTAGATGGAAGTTGAACTCCGATAATGCATTATTACTTTAAATATGACACGTAAGTGTGCAAAATTTATAATATTTAAAGTAATAGCGCATTATTGGAGCTTGACTTCTGATCTAATAATTTTTATCACATAAAAGAAAACTGCATGCAAAGATATTAAGAAGAAACATGAATCGCATAACTTCAAAATCGCATTAAAAATCCACATAAAATGAGACCCGGATGTATTTAAGTCTTCTATATTTTGTAGGTGAATGATGTAATTGTTTTTGAAAATAATGCTTCAGAGATTCAGGAAATAGATTGAAGATAAATCCTAAAAAGACTAAATTAATGTTCAATGAATTTTCTCAAAAGAGGAAAATAAAGATTGATAATGATGAATTAAAAGAAGTTAACATCTACAAATATCTTGATTAGATTATTAATATAGATTCAAATTGATGAAATGAATCATAGAATTAAACTTGAATGGAATGCTTTTTGTAGAAACAACTTAATATTAAAGAGAAATATGCCTATGTGTTTGAAGAAGGTTTTTGATAAATGTGTTTTACTATTTCTTTTTTATAGATAGAAAACCTGGATACTTAATAGAAAAATTATACAAAGAATTCAGACCATTCAGGGAAGTATGAAGAAATGTTTGTTAGGAATAACAAAAAGTATGAAGAAATGTTTGTTAGGAATAACAAAAAAGAATTGAAAATGAAATACATGAGTAAAAGAATAAACAGATATTACAGACATAATTGAAAGAGTTAAAGAGATTGAAGTGGATCTGGGTTGGACATATTTCTGGAACAGATGATAATAGATGGACAAATAAAATCTTAAATTGGGTTCCAAGAGATTGTAAAAGACATAGAAAAAGATCACATGTAAGGTGAATGGATTTAATAAGGAAGTGTGCTGGGGATATGTGGAGAAGAAAGACCATCACCTTTCAGTAGATTGATAATGTTTTGAAATGATGATGATGATAATTGTTATTTTCTTAAATCATAGAAATGAGATATGGAAATCTATAATTATATGTAAACTTATTAGAAAATAATATTTTAAAAGATTTTAAATATGTCATAAAGATATTAAGAAGAAGCATGAATCACATAACTTCAAAATCACATATTAAAGACTGATATGATTTTCAGCTTGTTAAAATGAATATACTATTTTAAAGACTTTTTTTTATAGAATCAGTCATATGCTACCAGATTCTCTAAAAACATCAGTTCTAAGCATAGTTTTATGAGAAAGACAGAATTATAATAATTATCTCGAAACATTCTTAAAAAGTGCCATATTGATTTCATAAAAAGATATGGCTTATTGTAACACATAATAAAAAGCTTTCATTAATAAACAAGAAGTTAGAATTCTCAAAAAATAAAATTCCCTGCAGAAACAGTTAAAACAAAATATTAAATAAACAGACTAACAAAACAGCATGTAATATTTTAGTTTGACTTTTAAAAAAATAAAATATTATTTGGGTGTAAGAAATTATAATTTTTTAGTACTTAAATTCAGCCAACCATTTTTTACTCCATTATGACAAATGTGAAACAAAATTTTAAAAACTTGTCAAAAACGATCTCACCATTGATTTTAGAAATACTTAATTTATTACATGATTCATATCAATTATGAACAAATGCAAAATAAAAAAAAAACAAGTTATAACAATAAGTCATGCTTATAACTGCTACAAAATATAGCATTTGACATATAAAAAATAAATATAAATAAATTTAAAAAAAAAAACAAGCAAAATAAATCATTTTTCTACCTTGCTATTTTTTTTAAACAAAAGCTACAAATTTTCAGTAAACAAAGAAAAAAAAGATAGCATTTGAGTACGGACATACTCCCTCTCAGCTTGCTTTTTTTAGCATGGCAAAAGATAATAAAATATTGCAAAATAATTTATCAAACTATATAGTTTTTTCACTATATATGTACAAAGTTTTGCCCAAATTTTCTTTTAATGAAGAGATACATTGCTAAGCTGATATAATCACAAAAATATCTATTACATTACATTATATTGTGAAAACCCATTGAAATTGTGCAAATTCATTTTGTATGTTATAATAATATGTAAAAAACAATTTTTTTTAAAAATAATGTTTTTATCTAAATAGCTGACTAAAAAGTAAAAAATAACAAAATAACTCATCTCTTGGTTTAATTTACCATTCTTGGAAAATATCAAAGATCTTAAGAATCTAGACCTGTTATAAAACAATGGAAAATTGTAGGTCTATAGTTATTTAAATAAAAGCATTTGAGACTCAAATAAATCATAAAAATCAAAAGACCTCAAATGTTTTATTTAAAATAACAATATCCTTGCAATTTCCAATTGTTTTATAACAAGTCTAGTTTCTTAAAATCTCTGATATTTTCAAAAATGATAAATTAACAAAGAGGTGGATTAGTTTGTTGATTACTTTATTATTTTGTACTTTTTTTTTTAAGTGTCATAGTATCGGCCGGGATGCGAACCCACAACCCAGGCAACTGCCTGCAAGTGCAAGGCAGTTGCACTGACCTCTCGACCACCAATGCAAGACTATTATTATTTTGTACTTTTTAGTCGGCTATTTACATAAAAGCATTATTTAAAAAAAAAAAAACTTTTTTCTTTACATATTATTGGTTTTTCTCTTTTAATTATATTTATATATTATTTTTAAAAATGGGGAAAACTAAAAAAAAACCTGAAATAAATTATAATTAACCTAATAAGATGTGAAAATAAGATGTGAAAATAAAAAATACACTCTCTAACAAACAAATTCTAAATTTAAATATCATGTGAACATCTACTATATAAAAAATATGTATTGGCCTTTTAATTAATTCTCTAACCTTTTTTTACATATTTACCCCCCCCTCCAATATTTATGAAATATTAAATATTTCAGAAGAATAATTCAAATTTTAATAGAAAATATTTACTTTTAATTAGTCAAGTACGAGTTAAATGAAATTTTACTCTACAAATAAAATATTTCTGTGGTCCATTTGTTAAGAATTCTTTCCTGGAAAACATAAGTTTGTGAGTTCAAGTTCTGAAGAGGAACAGATTTTTTTTCATTGTTAAAATTTCAAAAATCTGGACATCCTGAAAGAAACATGTATCTAAACATAGTATAAATGTAATCCAAATTAAGTTGTATTTACATCTACATTGACAATCTCTCTGTTTTGCATTGTATGATTTATGGTTTCATAAATAATAAAGAACAGAAAAATATAATATAAAGAATGATATTGTTACTTTAGATTATAATGCACCACTGTAAAAAGTTTATTTTTTAAAAAGGACAGAAAAGCAAAAAGGTTAGACCATTTTGCAGCGATAGCTTTAGATTGTCAAGATTATTGAAAAATATTATGTTTAAATGTATGACACATTTTAATGAATATACATAATAAGAATATATATTCATTATTATAATTTTAATTAGATATTATCTAATTAAAGTCAGCTATTTTAATTTTTAAAACAAATATAATCATTTATAATTTTCTAACAATTTAATTTTTTTTACATTAAACTATCTCAGATATTGATTTGTTATATGTATTTTTTTAAATTATTGTTTTAAAAGTAATCTACTGTGAAAACACAATATTTTAACATTGTAGATTACTTAGAATTATTGATTACAAGATTTAAAGATAGTCTGACATTTTAATGATTCCATATTTATTGCATAAATAACAAACTTATATATATTTGCATTGTTTCATTTATTAAATTTATTTAGTTAAATTCTGAGTTTTCTTTTTTCTTTTGCTTCAAATTTCAAATTATATATTTTGTTACTGTTATTAGGTTATGCATCTTTCCTTAGTATTGAATATAAGAAAAGATATATGCTTTAAGAAAGTGGTAACCTAAAATAAATGACCCTTTTTCCTGAATAATCTAACTTTTGCTACAACAGAGATTTATGCAAATACACACACACACACAAACACACACACACACATATATAATTAGATCAACAACTCATTGCTAGTTTACTTTACTTTCAAATGCCTTTATTTGTGCCTCAAGACAATTCAAGAGGCATAAGTTTTACAATGCAATCAACAAGAATCATTACAAAGAAATTTAGGGAGTGTCGATGCATGTCAAGCGCATCCGCACCCATACACTTGATTCAATGCATATGATTTTGAACATTCAAGTATAAATGTATGGATAGGTGAGTGGGATATTAATAGTTCCAGAAGTGCAGTGACACAAAATTCACCTGCCCTTCCAGACTTACACACATAAACCCAACTTCTTATGCTGAAATTATTGTTCACAAAACTGTCCAATTATACATGTCCATTTCTCCATTAGTTATTTGTAGACAAAAATGTTGTTATATTAACAGCAATGTTACACTTTCAGAACACTTCTATTCATGTCTCATTATTATTTGGGGCCATAGCTTGAAAGAAACAAGGCAACCGCTTCAGTTGCAGTGGGAATATTGTCCTTGGATTGTCTAATTGTACAAGTCTATTTCACCATTTGAGCATTCCCAGTACTGTTATAAATGAGAAGGTGTTTGGATTGTCCAATTGTACAAGTCTATTTCACCATTAAAGCTCTCCCAGTTCTGTTATAAATGGCTTTATAGGTATATATGCTTATTTCTTGGTTTGCATGGCATACCACTTGTAGAGCAGTCACTTTCCCTTCTATCTATTCTTAATCTTTTATTAATTTGTTCAGGCTTAACTACCTTCATTTCCTAGGATTTATCATTGTGATATGTTAGTGCTCTTTGGGCTGTTATAATTTCTAATTACTAATATATCAATTTATTTATTATGTAAGGTAAGCACTACACTAGGCAAGGCATGGCCCTAGTTTCATCTGGTTCCAAGTCTGATCGGTTAGCCATGGCTGGCATGTCCTCTTGTCATGGTCCTTGGCATCATTTAACAATTTGAAGTATAATACCTCAATATTGTAATCAATACCCTTTTCAAAAGTTACCTTATTTCGTGCCAACCAAATGACGAAGTTAACATAAGTTGCCAATCTAACACTGCCAAAGGAGTCCTTTTTAAAAGCTTTCACCATTTCCACCCAGGCCCAGTCTTTATCTGTGGTCTTTTGCAATGTCAGGTAGCGTAGTTTATTCCAGGTCTCACATTCCTGAAGAATGTGGGAAATTGTTTCATCGGTTTTCTTGCACAGAGGGCATATCGGATCCATTTTATACCTCCGCTTGTGGTGGAGGAATGCAGCCATTGGTAGGGCCTCAAGGTTAACTTTAATTATAAAGTCTACTAATTTCACCTCCAGCTTCCAGAACTTTGTTAACCCTGCAAGCCGCTTGATCCCTAGCTGATGTCTGGTCTTAGTGATGGGACTGCTACCATTGATTAGAGCATGGGTGTCCCAATAGAAAAGCTTGCCATTGAAAAGGGAATTGGACATTGTTACAATTTTTAGTCATGAGTGTGACCTGTTGCTGTAACCAAATGTTACCCTGTCTTGGGGGGAGCGGTCAGTGGGTTCAACCTCATTTATTGGTAGGGGGCTTTCCATTTTTGGATTATCCTGAAATAGTTTTGTTAAAATATTGTGGGCTTTCTGGATTTAGAAGGTGTTGATTGAATGGAGTCCGAGTCCATTTTGTGATTTAGGCTTTTGAAGGGATCTGAGGCCAATTACTGCTGTTCTCACACCCCAGCAAAGCCTCCTACATTGAGTCTCCACCTTTTTTATAAAGGTCTTAGTAGGGGAAAAACCATCCAGAAAATAGGTGATTTTGGGTAGCACAGCTGCATATAATAGTGCAACCTTCCCCAACAAGGAGAGTGGAACCTTGGTTAGGAATGTCACTGTGTTCTTAACCTTTGTGAGAATATTTTCCTCCAGCTCCCTTCTCATGACTCTAGGAGGGGAGGCCAGGCTAAAGCTGAGAAACTTCTGGGGGGGGGTGCTCGGAATCTCCCCTGGATCTGTTTTCCAGTTCTGATCGACCACATGGCCGATTTCGCCTCATTAACTCTTAGACCTGATTCGGAACCAAATTGATCCAAGAGTTCCTCCAGCCTACCAACCTCAGCCTGTGACGAGAGACACACAGTCACATCATCCATGTAGGATACGTGGCAGACCCTCTCTCTCAGCAAAGGGATGGCAATTCCCTCAATGGATGCCTCAATGCATAACAACAATGGGTTGAGGTAAGCTGTGAAGAGAAGTGCACTCAGTGGCGAGCCCTGTGGTATTGAAACAGAGGGCTGAAATCCTGGAGCCACTCGGCCATCCAGTGAGAGAAAGATTTCTGTATTCTGTAGAAGATTCTCGATCATTTGGAGATATGCCTGGGGCACTTGGAGTTTCTCCAGTATACTGAGTAACACATTGATCTGCACACAGTCAAAAGTGCCGGCAAAGTCAAGTTGGAACACAATTGGCTGAACCATTTTATTCCTGCATTTATGATCCACTATGAGGTGAAACCAACTGATGGCTTCTGCAGTTGAGCTTCCCTTCTTTGCAAATTGGAAGGCTGACAGTTTATCAATAATAATCTTCTGTAGGTCTTCTTTGATGAGGTTTTTGATTGTTTTTATCAGTAGTGGAATCATGAAAATAGGTCGCAGATTCCCCAGCTCACATTGCCCCTGGGGTTTTTTGAGGAGGGGGACCATTGCGACAGGGTAAATCCCACTAATTTCCTGACTACCATCAGCCAGTATATCCACCATCTTCTTAACAATCAGTATTTGTGAATGAGCTCAGGTGCAGCAGAAGGAATTTTGGGATTCCATGCAGCCCAGGATGTGTGCCATCAGGAAAGGCTCTAGGCATTGCCAGGATTCTGGCCTCAGTTATTTTGTGTGGTGTATTTGCAATGGAGAATGTTCTCCTAATTCTGTTAACACCATTGGGATTAAATTTTTTAATGTAATGCTGTCTGATACTGAGCAGCATGGATGCACCAACATATTTTTTGCCATCTATCTCAATTGAACCTGGTGCCCTGGATTTGCTGTTGGTTCCAAGGGCCCACTTGAGATAACCCCAGGTCCAGCATTGTTGGTGTTCAATGAATTGCCGAGCTCTTTTAATAGAGAGGTATTCGACAACCTCCCTCTGTATAAGACTGTATTTAATTTTCAGTTCAATTACTTGGGGAACATTATGAGCCTCATATGGCATATGTTGTAATTTATATGCAATATGGTCCAGTTCACTAATTAAGCGTACAGGACCTCTGGACTTCTGAGTGGATATTAGTGAAGAGCCTCCAGCCTCTTATTGCAGACAGGGACAACAACTTAATTCTATTGAAGGCAATGTATGACTCAACAACTTAATTCTATTGAAGGCAATGTATGACTCAGATACTAATTTAGTGGTTATGTTCGATTTAGTTAGCATGCGGGTCATTCTTTCTAGGGAGTTTATAGGTTGATCATCATTGAGTGCCAAAATTTTGACAAGCACAGCATGATGATCCGAGAAGGCAACAGTGCATAACTTTGCCTCCATTCCCAGGATCAAAGTTGGGGATACATATATCAGGTCAATCAATGAATGGGCTGACTTAGTATAAAAGGAATAATCACCTTCATGGAAAAATTGCTAACCACTCATAAGAGGCTGGCTAAGGCGGCCTGCATATTTGGCCTGGAATTGGTCCGTATTTGTGATTATAATCACCAATTATTAAGGTTGGGAAAGGGCTGGTTCTCAAGGTGCTATTGATTGAGTTTATAACACTAAATACAGTTTCAGAGTCCTTTGGAAGGTACAAATTTACTATGTTAAATGAGTGGCCTTTATCTTGTACTATTGCAATTAGACAATTTAAATTGATCATCAAAATTTTGAAGAAGGAGATGGATGATTTTTTATTTATGATTATAGCTACTCTGCCTGATGGAGTATTAGAAAAGGAGTAGTGTAGGTAACCCATAGTCTGTAGTAGATCAATGATTTTGTTATCAGATTGAAGGTATAATTTAATTTCACATAAGCATAGTATGTCTGGGTTGTGCTGTTGAACCAATGTATCAGGGCATATGTCCTGTCAGTGGTGTTCAAGCCCCTTATGTTCAGTGATGCAATATACATTATTGATGACCTAATACCCACCTGATAATGAGTTAGACTAGTGGGTCCCCTGAGTCAAGCTCTCCTTCTACTGTGACATCAGGAATAGAGCCTCCCTCTGATGCTGTGAGAGTAGAAGGTGTTTCAATCTCCTCAACTAGAGATATCAGTTCTGGATGGCCATTTTTCCAATGGGGTGATTTGCAAAGGGGAATCTTTCAGCCTGAGGGGTATTGGGCCATTCAGATAGTCTACCTGTGTTGGTGAACTAGTTCATGTCTTCTTTCCCTGAGGTGGGCATTCATGGTTTGCTGTTTCATGTAATTCTATGAGATCCCCACAAATTCTGATTCATCACAGTCTGTAGAAGGGGAAGATAATGGTTTAGGCCTCTTGGATCTTTTTGCCTTCCTGTGATTGGGTCGGGTTGTGGATGGTGTTACAAGTTTATCTTCTGACTCTTGCTTGGAATTATGGATGGTGTTACAAGTTTATCTTCTGACTCTTGCTTGGAATTATTCTCAGGCTGTGCATTGTCAGAATTTTCAGACATGAATATGTCATTGTCTTGGGTGACTATCTGTTCTGTTTCTTGCATTCCGGACCTACTATGATGATTCTGTTGCTTTGGCTTTTTTAATTAAAAGACCTCTGAGTTGGATATATTATTACTCATTATATTATTTTCTTGCAAACTGGAATGAATCATCTGGGGTCCCTTTCGGTTACATCTGTGGAATTTCTTGCATATAGATCCACAATGTATGCATTTTCGATCCGGGCAGTCTCTCATTAGATGTCCCTTCTGGGAACAGTGGAAACACCATGGGGAAAACCCTCTAAGAATAATCAGTAGTGAGGCCTCGCGGTACTCCACCAACCCAGGCACAGCCAATGGGGACACTCCTTTGGCAAGTAAAATTCTGAATTCTGCAATGTTTGTGAAAACCTCAGCTCCAATATTCCAAATTTGTCTGTAAGCAAAGGATGTAATTTTCCCATAAGGTGCGAGGATTTGTTGAAGCTCTGATTGTTGAAATTCAACACCACAATTCTCAACCATTCCACTGATACACATCGATCTATCTAAGTCCATGGTCACCAAATATCTGCCTGCTAATGTTTTATACATGTTTCTGAAGGCTTCCTTGGCAAAGGGGTTGGTGAATTGTATGGCCACATAGTGGTCATTCAGGTGAAATAAAACTTTATATATGGAGGACCATATCCCTTTTCCCTTAAAGAGATCAAACAATGATTGGGTGGGGAATTTATAAAAGGATATGTTATGGTCTGTCGTGGAAAAAAATTAGGGTATTATTATTTCTGTAGGGTTGAAAGGACCTCATCAACAAGGCAGGTATTGACTGATTAAAGCAGTCATTGGTGACCATATGGGATGTTGGAGTATCTTCTATAAATTGGAGTCACTCCTGCTTCTGCTTGATCTGTGCTTTGGTCTTTATATTCATGATCATTATCCATGATTAATAGTGACTTAGCACGTGTGCTTAGCTCAGGTTTGTTATTATCATATTGTTGAGAGTTGTAGTTTGCAGGATTTGTGTGTTCTGTGCTTGCTGCTGTCATTTGAGCATATGATAAGGGAGGTATGCTGCTTCTATTTTGAGTGTTATGGTCCTTGTTATATGTATCATTCTTACTTACTACCTTTGAATTGTTTCCTAAAGCTGGAAAATCAAAATTGTAATTGCTACTGTGATTATTGATTTGGTTCATCTTTCTGCCTTCATTTGGTGCCTTGTTTGATACTGGCCTCATGTTTTCAGTGTTATCAGTAGAGTTGGAGAAATGAAAACTATATGAGTTTTCTTTGGGGCTGAGGACAGATTTGGGGTTGGTGGTATTTTTATTTGTACTGATCTGAAGGTTATGGTAGTCATAGATACTTTCTTGAGACTGCACCTCTGGGTCTTCAACTTTGTTCTGGGGAGTTTAATTTGGTTTTATTCTCTTCTATATGATTGGGAGGGGTAGGATTGTTAGAGTTTGAGTATAGCTTCACCTTATTTTTGGTTTTTTTAGGCATTTTGAACAGTTTCTTTGTCTGTTTTGGATCGATTTTTGGGATAATAGTTGTATCTGGTATATTACAGTGAGTTGATAAATTTGCATTAAGGTAATTGTGATCCTTATTTGAGCTTGAAGCATTTTCACCTGTGGAAAAACTCATTGTTGTGGTCTTAGAATTGTTCCTCAGTGGATTCTGTGAGTGTAAAAAGGGTTTAGCACTTTTATTTGGCCTTGTACAATTTTTAGTTTGTTACGATCTAGCGCTGATTTTCTGAAAAAAATATTTGTCGATGGCGCTGCTGTTCCGGAGGTTTTTGTCCCATATCTTCCTTTATATTCATCCAAAAAAATTGGTTCTTGGGTCATTTTGTAGGTCTCACTAAATTGCATATTGTTCGATTTAAAAGTTTGAATTGTCTCGCTGATTTCTGGGGTTTTTCTTGTCCATCGTGTTTTTCCGCAAACCGCAGCTTCCGTTTCGACACCAAATTGTCGTAATAATGGAATTGTGCTAGTTTTTGCCTTGTAACTTTTTTGTTCTAGGGCTTTTATACTGGGTTTTTTCACAGTAATGTTCCTTTTTGAATTGTTTATTGAATTATTATCATTTAAAGTCCTGGAGTGTATTTTATTACTACTTTTTTTTTTCAAAGTCAGCTTCTGTGAATTCACTATTTCCATTACTTTCACTGTTGTGATGATTAAAATCTGAGTTACTAGGGTTTTCTAAATTCATTTTCGGTGAATAACTGGGATTGTCAGGAAGTCTATTCTTGTTTATATTAGCTTTTTCACTTTTGCTCTCAATGGTTGCTTTTGTCTTATAACCAAATGACTCTTCTAAACCATCTGCTTTGGCTATAGCCTTGTTGAAGGCAGCCATTTCCATGCTCACACGTAATCGTAAAACTTAAATTTTCCTCGCTGAAAATTAGCTTTTTTTTTTAATAAAAGGTTTATGGAACAATAGTGATAGTACTTACTGATAACACTATTGACTTCTTTTTATTTTATCTCTTTCTTTTGGGCATAAATTAGACTGTCTCAATTGGAGCCTTTGAAAGGAAGAACCTTTCAGCTTGTCAGCACGCAACTGTGATATTGCTAGTTTATTGAGCATGTGAAATAGTCTCAATCCAAAGCACAAGATAATGTCTTTTAAAAAGATAAAAAAGGACCATCTTATCCTTTTTATCTAAATTCATTTATATAGGCCAATCTAAAGCACTTTGGAATGAAAACATACAGATCTTTTAACTATTGACATTAGTGAAAATTTTCAATTTACAGCTTGTCAATATTAAATAAAATAATGAAATATATAAATATAAACTTTTCCTATGGTCTGATTTATGACTGTTACTGTGCCAATTGCTATGTCTAGCTGATTTAAGAGTGTACTTTCCGTGTGTACAAATCAATACTAACAGTTAATATTTAAGTAATTCTTTCCTTATGATCCTTAATAGTGTTTAATTATTTACATATATATAATCATTAACATAATAAGACCAGAAGACATACACAAATAATAATTAAGACCAATATGACCTTTACATATTCTAGCTGACTGTTCTCATGTTTGGAGGTCAGCTGTCTGGACTTGAAGTCACTGTGTCATGGGAGATGATATATGTCCATGTGCACAGATGAAGCTCCAAGGATCAAGTGTAGTCTTGTTCATCTGATTAGTACTGAGATATTTATTGTTTTAAATCCCTGCAACTGATTGGTTAGGCCTCTGTCCATCCACTCAGGTGATTCTTCATTTCAATGCTCCATACAAGAATTTAAGTGTTATTTTTCTGTCGTTAATTAATAAGTTATTTTTATAGGTTGTCATTTATCTTATAAAGGAAATCTAACTCGAATTCCTTTAATTGTTTTATTTCATTAACAACATTCTATTCTCATTAATTAGATTATTATCATTTTAAAAAATAAACTTTTTCTAATCTTCAAGTTATAAATCTTTTATTTTCTATTTTAAAAGAATCAGTCTTTTAAAATTTTTCAATTTATTTAATTTATAACTTTTTCTCTCTATAAGTTTATACATATATATTGAACCGGATAATAGCCATTTCAAAAGTTACTACACAAAAGTAGAACTAACTTTTGTGCTTATTAAATTTGAAAGCATAATAATATTAAAAATAAATAAATAAATAAATTGTTTATAAGAGTATGTGTATAAAACACATACTCATTTGTATTTAAAATAGATCATTTTATTTTTTTTATATAGAATTGATTTTAAAAAAAGTTTTCTTTCACCGATTGTTTTTTTAATCAATTTAATTAAAAACAAGCAAGCTTGTTAATTACATTCCTGTCTCTTTTATTTTAATCATTGTAAAGTTCATTCTAAAAGCAGATCTTTGATTTTGTGTTGTTGTTTTAGTTAAAATAATCCCTGGTTGGAATTTCTAAATTAGATTGAGCGGGAAATTGAGATTTACCCTGACCTAAGATGTAGAATTCAAAAACAAGACAAGTTTATGTGGGAAATTGAGTGCGGGTATAAATAACCCCAAAAATTTCATGGATTATTCTAGAGAGCCTTGACCAAGCAAATACTCTGTCAAAGTGATTGGTTCAACTTTTATTTATAATATTCAGTCTGATTAACCTGTTGAACTTCATACTGTTAGCAGTTCAGACATTTAAGTTTTTTTTGATATTTGCCTTCACAATGTCAAAAATACACTGCTATACAAATAAGGACGAACCTCAGACTCTAAGCTGTTCTTTCATGATGCCATGAAACTCTAGTATAAGCAGGATTCCCAATTTGTCTTGATACTTGCCTCCATCATAAAGAGAAGTTGCATGAAATATGAATTTATTAAAAGTGCACACTCTTCAGAAAACTATGTGAACTCTACTTTACCATAAGGTAAACTTTTTCTACATGAACTCGACTTTACCATAAGGTAAACTTTTTCTTATTCTTGCCAGGGTAAATAAATTGCTTTTAATTAAATCTCCGCACAATCTAATGACAAGTGTGATATATAAAGTTGTATTAATTATTTTAATTATTTAATCTGATATTTATTATCTGTATTGCCTTTTACTAATATTTATAGTGTGTCTTGGAATCTTAGTTTTAAGATTCCAAGTTTGTTTTCAATTTTCATTTATCAGAAGGTGCATTGTGAGATTATATTTTATATTCCTAATATGTCTTCCATTTATTTCACTAACTATTGCTAAATGCTTTGGCAGTTTTTGTAATTTTTATTTGCTTACCTGCCCTTAGTTATTATTGTAAAATAATTAGCTTTAAATACATTTAGTTTGCAGTTCTTGCAAACCTCAAATCATTTGGCTGGCGGTTTATCTTCTTTATTGTTCTGATTTTCTGAAATTAGAGATTTCTTTCTAGATTACATAAGATCATATATATATATATACACACCTGGATCTTGTTTTATGTGGATTTATTTAACGTGATTTTGAAGTTACGCGATTCATGTTTCTTCGGAAGTCGAACTCCGATAATGTGCTATTACTTTAAATAATAAATTTCATGCACTTACATCATATTGAAAGTAATAGCACATTATTGGAATTTGACTTTCATCTTAGTAATTTCAAAATTTTCAGTGCTTTATAATAGTAAGATTTTATGCAATAATGAAATTAAAATCATGATTTCCACATTTTATGTATACCCACATTAAATTTTACAAGATTATAATGTAAATTTGTTCAAACATTGTGCATGTTAATTTTGCATTTAAAATCACATTCTGTTTTTGCTTTTTAAAAAAGAACGTAATCAATTATTAATCATTTAGTGTCCACAAGTTTATTTTTAAAAGGTGAGTAATAGCAGTGGGCACAATTAAAATTAAAAAGTAAAAAATTAAAGACAAAAATAAGAATTTAATTTTTAGTTGTTAGATTAATTACTAATTATGTTGTTCACCAGAATACCATTAACACAACATGAGAGTGAAGTTGGCACTAGTTGTATTTCCTCTTGTGAAGAATCTGATTTTTTACCAGTTTGCAAATAAACCTGATTATCATCAAATAGCAATAATAATTAAAACGTGTATAAAAATGTAAATTACTGTAAATTATGCATAAAAATATATTGTTTGAATAAAATTAAATATTATAGTTAAAAAAAGTTTGTCTTGTATCAATTTTTTTCAAATTTGAAATTTTTTATTAGTCATATTTTATTTCCTTATTTTTTTTTGCGCGAATTTTAAAGTAATTTTACATTGGTGCTTTGCTTTTATGCGATTTTTGAAAAATCACAGTCCATATCCTTTTTCAAGGTAAGTTACATCTATTTTTGCGCAATTTCTTTTGTGTGTGTTTTCTGAGGAACCTATCTATCGCGTAAAATGAGACCCAGGTGTATATATATATAGTCTTGTATGTGAAATCAACCATGTTTGCTTTAAATGCAGTATTACATGCAGCTGTGCTGCCAAATCGTTTAATGTTTTCATGTTTGCCGTACTCATGTGCACTCTCCGATAAATATGCATATTCAAATCTAAGTCACTTTTGTATTTATGACTAGATTTTTTTATTCTATTGTCCAAATTTTAATAAAATTTTTAAATTGTTTAAATTTATTTGGCTGATGTTTGTCTTAGTGCTTTTATTTCTCAATTGTCTAAACAATACATAAGATATTTTGTTTCTCCTTGAATTTAGTCAGCACAAACCTTCATCCTCATCCATTTTGATCATAGTAAATAAATTTTCCATGTGATGTGATGTGATGTACTGTGGCTTCTCCTTAAATGAAGTCAAAAATATCTGAGCAACTATGCCCAGATAAACATGTTAGCCACTTAATTTTCCATTCCCCACTCTAAGTTTTCCCATATTCTGCTCCATCCCATTTCTACAACATAATATTTGTCAACTCTATAGCTTTAATATCTAATTCCCCCTTATTTTTTTCCAAACCCAACATAAAAAACAATAATTCACTTTCTGTATAATCACTTCTTTCATATTTATTCTTTCACAACTTCATTATATGTAACCCTTTCTGTTTTCAAACATTTACATTCAATTAACAAATGTCTAATATTTTCTATTCCTTCCTTACATAATTTACAAAATAAATCACCCATATTTTTCCATTTACATGTATATTCTCTTGTAGCTAAAGATCCTGTTTGAGCCTTAAACAATAAACTACTTTCCTTACTATTATCATATATTATGTCACACCTAATATTCTGTTTATTTCTATATATATTTAAACTCTTTTTACTCTCCATACTATTTCTCCATCTCTCTAATTCCATATTGTTTATTAATAAATCTTTTCTTTTATCCCATTCCTTACTGCTATAACACTCAACAATCCTCTTAACACAATCATCCCATATTTTGTACAAATATACTGGTATAAGTTCTTTATCCAAATCTTTTGCATACTGCATTACCTTTCTCACCCATCTTGTTAACTGCCATTTACTCATAACCCAATTAAATACTATTTTGGCTATTCTTTTATTATCCATAAACTGCAATCCACCAAACATTTTCATTTTACTTTTTGCATCTCTCATATGAAAGCTTGACCATCCCATTTCTCCTTGAATTGCCTCCTTTGCTGTCCATACATCTGCATCCAATGCATGTCTTCCTACTTCCCTTTGAACTTTTTCTAAATAATCTAATACCCCTTTACTAACACATAATGCATCTTTACCATATGTTAACTCTGCTACTGCAACTCCTTTCCATATAATTCTAGCTACATCATATTTATTATATGAAAACACTGTTAATTTTTTTTATCAATCCCTTTCTTTTCTTTGCTTCCTTTATCAATTTTTTCTCCCATTCATCTAAATAATTTTTCTGATTACTTAAAATAATTCCCAAATAACTATATCTATTCACCATACTTAACTTAATATCTCCCAATAAAAATTCTACATCTTCTCTTTCTCCAGTATTAACCATCATTATATTTGATTTTTCTTCACTAAATTTAATCCCCATTTCTTTACCCACCCTCTGTGATCAGTATTGAGTGTCCGTTACAATATGTATGTCCATTTAAGCATACACATACATATCAGTAATATTATAATAATTAGATTAACAACTCAATGCTCGTTTATCTTGTGCTTTGGATTGAAAATTTTTAATCTGCTTAATAAAATAACATTGAGTTGTTAATCTAATTATTATATTAAATTAAGTAAAGTTTATATATATGTATATTGTAATGGTAACTTTAATTATACATGAGTGTATACTTATATTAGCTGTGTGTGAATATGGAATATATACAATCAAAGATATACACACATATATAAAAAAAAATTCAAGATTTGCACTGTAAAATATGGTTCAAATAAATAATAAGTTGAATGGTTAATAAAATATAAATAAAAAAATGTAATTCAAATATATAATAATATTAACCGATGTGATGATGATGATCCATAATTTAAAAGTATAAGTACTCCCAAAAGTATTTTATTTATTTTTCAGTTTTAATAAAAAAAGAAACTCAAAGGTGCTAAAAGTTCTAAAAAGAAAATATGCTCTTAGAATTCTTTAAAAAAAACAATCATCATAAATTATTATCACCATCCCAACATATCACACAATAGATTGAATGATTTCTCAGCGCTGTGGATATTAACTAGCATATGTGTAAAATGCATATATTTGAATTGAGTTACAAACACAAACAAAATGAATTAATAAAAAAATATTAACAATTTATTAATAATGAATAAATAAAACCATTGCATATAAACTCACAATAATTGACAACACGTACACAAAAAATATTCAATATGATACAACAAAAGATATTTTAAGTTTAAAATAAGTTTAAGTTTAAGGCCTCATAGTATGATAAGATATTACCATGTTAAATATTGAAACAGTCACTAATTATGTTATTTAGGTCCTTTTCTTTTAATATTTTACTGTTGTCTTCCTTAGTTTTCACAACGATGGTCACCTGGAACATTGATAATGTTAGAGGGAGTAAATATGGCAACACTAGTGATATTATATGAGGTATACTATCTATATATCTTGAGTAATTTACATGACACCATCCACTTCTTCCTTGATGGCATTATAGATGCATTGCATGAGCTGAGTTTTCAAACTTCAGTGTTAATTTCTGGATGCAACTGCATTTTCAGACATTTTGACTGGTATGGTTTTTGGTTATCTAGCCACACATGGTAGCTGGATTTTTTCTAAATAAATTCATCATACTGACTATGGTAACTGGAGTATTGAATAATACTTTAAAACAATCAGTAAAATATGGCTTAAGGTGGAAAAAGAGTTGGAAATCAGTAATTTTTTCTCTCTTCAACAGGGACCATGGCATCAATAGTAATGCAAAGCAATATGGAATGAACTACTGGACTCCTAGGATTAAAATGATAGTAATAAGAATACATAGTTGCTTATTTCTGACCTATTTTTAAATCAACCTATATGTCACCTATTAGGGAAAATATGATTTTTGCATCATTACAAAAATATATTTTTTGAAAAACATCCTGGTTACTTTCCCCAAACCATGTTGTAGATACAAATTTTAATACATTATATTCTAATTTTACACATAAATAAGTGAAATAAAAAAAAAGAGAGGAAAAAGGTTTTTATTTTTCCTCTTTCTTTATATTTCACAACATAAGGTAAAGAAAATTCACTGCCAACCTTTAAAATTTTCATTATAACTTTTAATATTATCCATTTTAACATTTTAATATTTTTTCAAATCCACTATCAGATTTTTTTTTATAAAAATGGCAAGTTGTTTAAATAAAACTTCCATTTAAAAGGCAAACTAAACAAGGTTTGAAATACTTTAAATTTTTCTAAACTAAACAATTCAAAATTCTCTCATATATCAAAAGCATTTTTCCTTTTTATCATTCAGTTTCTTATATATTAAAAAATAATAGTAATCTTTAATAATGTGCATGAATTAATTTTTCTTTTAATCTTTTGGCAGTTTACATTTTTATTTCTTAAGTGACACCCACCTACATGCACACACTCAAATGACAGTTTGTATATTTATTAACCAATTCACATGTGTATTTATTAAACAACTTTTTTCTCTCTCTGCAGCATTATAATACAAACAATCTAAGTTGCATCAGATTTGTTATAGTTACAAATCCCTCCCCCCCTTTAAGATGAGACAATGACAGTGTAACTTTTCATTTCTCATTTATATTCTTATTACAAAACTTATTAATTTCTCTAATTATTTTTTTATATTTCAATTTCACAAATAGGATTTTACAGGAAACATATGTCCATAATATGCAGACATTTACTTGATAATGAATGCTATAAAAATTCATAGGATTTCAACTTTAGAATCTATAAAAATTTAATCATAGAACATTAAGGTGTATGTGGAAGCATTTACACTAGAAGGATTATCTCAGTTTGGTTCTCCTGATAAGCTACTCACAACACATCAAAATAAAATATAAGCCCTGCTATCTTTTAAGTTTTAAAGGTTTTAAAGTAAAGCCTTGCTTCCTTTTGAATCTTAGAAGTTGATAAATTATTCAAACACTCAAACTACATTTTTCTTCCTCTAAGCCTTACAGGTGAGTGAGTAAACTATTTGTAAATAAAATATTGTGGTAGCACCTCAGACAATATAAACTTCCATTGTAACATGTTAAACATAGTGTCTCATGTACATGACCAAATACCAATATATCATTAAAAAGAGAATATGTCTAAACAAATTATAAAAGCATTTTTTGCTTCCACTGCATAAATCAATATATAACTATCCTGGTCATATGTTTCCTAGTTATTTTCTACATTTATATTATCATTTTTTGTTTTATATCACTAATAGTCATTCTTGCATTCTAACAAACTGGTATTTTCTCTTTGTTAATTTTAATGTAACTTTCAGGATTGTCATATATTTTATCTTTGAAAACATTAGTAAATTTCATTTTTCCTTAAAACATTTTCCTTTTAGCAGATCCGAGACAGCAAATAAGCCATCCTTTATTTTTTAAAAATTAAGTTTTACCTCTTTCCAGATATTTCTTTAGAGGTAGAGATGTTACATGGGATGACTCAGAAAATATAATATTCTCTTCATTCTGGAGTGAATCTTTTACTTTCATCTTTCTCTTCCTTCTAATATTTAGGCAGCAAAATTAAAAGTTAAAAATCTCAAAAGATTCCTTAAATAATGAAGTCTGGCACTCATCTACAAGATTTTTAGTTTCATTGCCACTAAAATTATCTTTTATCTTATATTGTAACAAATTATTTCATATTATAATAAGCTGTTAAACATAGTATTTTCTAAATCCTCATTTATAATAATTTTTTCTATGTTTGCTTCATTAAGCTCTTGACTTTTATTTTCATTAACTATTTTGAGTTTTCATCTATGAAATCTGAAACATTTTCAGATTTAAAGTCTTGTATCACATCATCTGCATATTCTTTAGTTTTTTCTCTACATGTGCCACACTTCAATGTTTTAATCCATTTTTAAGCCATTATTTATGTGTCTGTTGCATTTCCTAAAGAAATTTATGTTTTACATCTAATTTTTGTCACATATTTTTCAAATTTTTGTTGTAGCCTTTCTTCAAATTTTTCATAAATGCATATAGCATTTTAATTGTAACTTTGTCTGGTTTTTCTTTTAAAGGTTTTTGTATTGTTGGAATAACTTGTTGCACAATTAACTCTAGTTCCTTTGGCTGTACTAGTAGTTGTATTAACGGATCTATGTTTAATTTTGCTTCCATCCTTTTTGTTTTTGAACATGTTATCATTGATATATATATATTGTAACCTAGTGTTATTGACACTTGGTTTATTTAGCATTATTTCCACAGGAAAACAATGCAATCCTTTTCTAGGAAATAAAAAGTAAAATAATAATAATATTAAGTGATTAATAAAGTATGCTATTTACTCACTTTAACGTATTTTAAGCAAATAACTAAAAAAAATTTTAATAATCCAATGTCATTTTAAAAAAGAGCATGAATAATTTAAAATATTAACCATAAGAGCAATTTAATATAGTATAAAAGCACATCTCATAAACAGTAATTGATTTTGGATGGGTAGAGGGGAGAGTAGATGAATGTCTTATCATAAAGCACAGTAACTTCTGATAATTTTTTTTAAAATTATTTAGATAATAATGTATACAGAATTATACATCACTAATAAGCATTATTAGTTAAAGATATTTATTATTTTTCATTATTTGTCAAATTATCTTGTAATCCATTTAAATCATACAGAAATATATAACTGTAATAAGTTTTTTTCCCTTTCTTTGTTTATGATAATTAAATAATTATTTTTCTGTCAGAGGTCCTAAAAGAAACCTAAATTTTGTAGAAAATCTAGTCTGACTAAGTTTTACAAGGAACATGCTGAAATTCGTAACAAATTTTTATATTTTTTATTTCAGAAATAAATATAATTCAAGTAACATTTTAACATATATTCTAGCTAAAATATTTTGATAGACATCCATAAGCTTCTATTGCTCTACCTATTTTAAAGCTTTTTATACTCAAAATGTCTATCTTAGCTAAAGTTCAAAGTACTGTATTGACTACAGCGATCACAGAAAATATCATTATATTAAACTAAGCAATATAAGTAATTACCAAGAAATAATTAATTATTTGTTAACTTTACCTTATTTAACAATCTTTTATGGTATAAAAGAAAAATTAGAATTAAAAGACATATTATAAAAGCCAAGGAAAGTTAACCAAAAAGTTCACGCTCTTTCTAACAGAATTTGTTTAGAAAATAATGCAAGTTCCCCACTTAAAATCTGTTTTATTCACTGAAAATTATCGAGAAATAATATAAATAATAAATGATATTTACTTATGCACCTGTATATTTTTAAAAAAGAAATATAAATTTTCTAAGGCAAAATCGGAAAATTGTATTATTTCGGAGAATCCATAGTAAAGAAAAATTATAATTCCTAGAGTAGGAATAAAGACTATAAACATTAGTGACATAATTATAACCATAAGATAATATTATATTATAATCAATTGGAGTCATTAAAACTTTATATCCACATAAGTAGCTAGTCAATAATATAATATTTTAGAAAATTCGCGATTCTTTTATTCATAAACAGCTAGCTAAAAATGATACGTATCCCAATAGTAAAAGAAAAGAATTGTATATGTGATCGTTTATCGTCCAATATTCGTAATATTAAAATCTGTATTGTTTTTTGATCCCAAAAATTATAGCAGTTAATTCAAGGAAGAATTAAAATCACCGCTACTTTTTTCTGCTACTATTAAGTGCACCAGAAGGAAGGCAACTTTTTATAAACCAAATAATAAATTTTTGTTTAAATTTGTTCGTGAACTACGATGATCAAGTTCTTATCTGATAAAGTGCCAACGGAAAACATTTTTTTAGTATATTATACGCACTTTTAAGTAATGATTTTTTTTACTAATTTGTAAAATTATTTATTTTTTTATATCAGCAGGTTAAAGCTTATATCAAGCAATATTTAAATGACCTTTAATCATAAAGGTATGTTTTATTAATTATTCTAGGTTAAATTTATATTGATAAAAGAAAAAAATATTATTATTTTTTTTTATAAAAGGGTTTACTTATGATATGTATTATGAGTATCATTTAGATTTAGATGCGAAAAGGAAAAATTTAGATACTCAATAGGAAAATATCTAGTTAAAATTATCAGAAGTAATTAAAGAGAAGTGCTATACAAAATATTACTTATTTAAAGTATGAAATACATTTATATTTTATATAATAAGAACCACTAAATAAAAATTTAAAAGTAAATAATCACAATATTTAAAATTAAACGATATAAAACTTAAAAAAAAAGAACAACATAATCCTTAAATATAATGAACTCTAATAAATTGAAATAAAGTTTATATATATAATAAGGGGACCCTAATACATTTAATTTTAAAGATAAATAATCAAAATATTAAAAAAATCATATGCCTTATGAATAAGTATTTATCCCTTTTTTTTGTTAATGCCGTAAAAAGGTGTCTTTATCTGCTGTAGATATATTGAAGAGACACAACTGAGATTTTAGAGAAATACGTTTTGATATTTTCTTTTCAACATGTGAGTTAAGTGTATTGTTAGATGTGATGAGGGCCTGTAAAAAACAGTCTTTTGGTTAAGGAACTTATTCCCAATTATTTTTTTTATTAACACATTCACTTGGTTTAGTTCAAAATACTATACTTCCTATTATTTGTTGAATATTTCTTTGGCAAAAGTGAAAATTATTATTGTATTCTGTGATATCCATTGATATCAGACGCTGATCTAAGTATACCCCGGAACATAAATTTAGTGTAATTAGTGTATTTGCTTGTCTTGCCCCGAGATAGCATCGGTATAGGCTTAATATGCGCCTAAGTAATAATTGTAATGTATCTATTTTGTGGGATAGAAAATAATCTCCCCAAAAGCTTTATTTTCCATGAGGGGAATAGATAAATCTAGTATTCGGGTATGTTTATAACCCAAGTGATCGCTTCTCATAGTTAGGACGATCAGTACTTTATATAGTATTTAGTGTATTTCATTAGTTAAAATCCCAGGAGAGGATTATATTTGGTGTGTATTCCTATTATGCCCAATTAAGAGGCAAGGACCCACCAAATTATTTTAATATAGTAGTTAACTCTACAGCCCTTCGGTGTTATTCCTTATTCCTCATGAGAAGATAGAGATAATTCCACCACGGAAGGTGTTGAATATTGTGTTTGTTTAGAAAGTTATGGCAAGATAACGGGTATATTGGAGGTTAATTCCTCAAGCTCCATTTAGTATAAATAGCGTGCTAGTATATATGATCAATGTCTGAATTGTGCGATGGAATAGTGCTGGTAATCCACACGTAAGTCAATGGAGAGAGTAAGTTTTAAAATTGTGTAATTTAGAAATTTTCATTTGCCAATAGAGGGTTCAAATACTAGGTTTAATTCAGGTTAATGATTAAGTAGCACTCACAATATAACTTATAATGAGAAAAACAGTGTGTATAACAACTTCAGTTGTTATTAAGGTAAACATTAAAAGAATAAGTGTAACTTCTGATACGTAACCCATGAATTATAGTAAGTTATCTAAATAAAAACTATTATTTAATTAAAGATATGATAATAAAAATCGTTTGTACGCATTGCCTAGAATTAGATTATTTTTGTTTTAAAACAAATCGTTAGTCAATAAATTTAAGTAACCGTTCATATAGGATACACTAAACGAATGAGTTGATGTATCGATAATACTATTTATTTTGTTATATTCAATTTTACATAAATGTAAAAAGAAGATGAAGAAGTAGTTCGAATCCAAGTCTAAAAGTATAGACGAATTAATATTAGTTATATTTTGTTTTATCCATATGGGATCGAATAAATTGTATATGTTTGTTTATTATGTTAATCATAAAAGATATTTTTGTTAAACCATAATAAAAAATTAGAATTTTGTTATAAGTTAATAATAAATTATCGTCTTATTACAAGTTGTTTTGAGTCATTTTTCCTATGTGCTAAATAAAAGTGTATTGGCATAATACTTGCAATACTTTCTTGAGTCCAAAATCATTTATGAAATCTTAAATCCAAAACACCAGATAGACAATTATAAGCAGATCAAAACATTTCATTATATTTTAATTTAATAAAAATTATTTATGGAATTGAAAAACTTCAGACCAAGACATTTTATTTTATTTTAGGTGTATGTAAAATCACTTTATTCCCCAAAATATTAGCTTTGGTTACACATCGTTGAATACACATTTAAGGAAGTGTCTAAGTAATAAATCTTAGTTAAATTATTGTGTTGTCATGGATAATGGAAGGACACAAAAGCACCCTTGTCTTTTCATCATTCCGACTGAGATTCTGGATAGAAAGGGCTTTATTATTCAAAATTATGCGTTGTTATTGAATATGGTGATCATCTCGTTAAAGATTATATTAGTTGATATGTGGATGAAGACACCTAGAATTTAAATAAGGTAAATGTTTCCTATAGCCGACCAGAATGTCAGTCATATGCGACAACACAATACTGCCGAGCAATTTTATTAAATATAACAGAGAACCCTGAGATTAGTGTCATTATTATAAGTGCTCTTAAATTAATAATTGATCAAATTCAGATCAATATTACAAGCGTGGCATGGCTTAAGAGATTGAAACATCTAATTGTATCGGAATAAAAATATTGAGATCATATTGGCAAATTAATGAATATTTTATTTTAGTCAGTAATATTAACAATGACATGAAAAATCATCATCATCATTGTCGAACAGTGCACGTACTTACAGCCCAGAGAATGTGTTTTGGATAGAGAAAGAATGTTAGTTTATTCTAAATTTTCTTATTAAATTTATTTTATTAATGATATTTTTTTTTAAATTCTATCTCTGTCTGAACTGCATATCGCTGGAGCTGAATTAATATAGAACTAATCTAACGTAGAGCTATTATTGATTATTAAGTAAAGTTTATTACCCGGACTATACGAAGAGTAGTCGGAAGTATAAGGATTTCCGGATTGGATTTTATTTCTAAGATTAATTAGAACACAAATTATTAAGGTTAGAATATATATATAACTAAATGTTCTGTAATCTTCTCTCTTGTTAATTCCTTTCTACAGATTTACAAACTTAAATATTTCTTTTATATATATTCTATCATTAATTAAATACCCACCAGTCTTAATCTTTTGTATAAAATCTTCTCCAAAAATGTGATATACCTCTGCCTTAATGTTTATTTCTATTATTTATTATATATACTGCCATTTGTTAAATATTACCATACTTTTGTAGGCACAACCTTCTGCTTTCATAAAATATTAGTATATACAATTTTTTTCTCAATATAAACATTTATTGTATTTTCGTTATTCATTATACACCACAATATGCTAAATTTATTCACATTTTAATATCTAGTGTATTGCATGACTATACATAAGTAAAGTTAAACATAAAAAAGGAGGTGTTCAAGCCACAAAGAGTATAATTTAAACAAAATAAAGAGATGTTCAAGACCATATAATTGAAGCAAAATAAAGAATGAAATTTAACAGAATAAAGGGATGTTCAAGTCCTAAAACTGTTTTTGCCAATTATGTAATGGTAAAATTTTCACAGTATGAGTTTTTATATAATAGTAGATGGGTTTGAACCCAGATACCACAATATAAAAGATATATAATAATCTATATTCAAAATGTATTGTAAATTTTGGTTTAAATAAATATGAAAGGGAAATAATCACTAAAATTAAAAAAACCAAAACAGTTTAAATATATAATAATATTAACCAATGTGATCATCAGATCTATAATTTTAAAATACAAGTACCCTCAAAAGTATTTTATTTGTTTTTCAGTTTCCATAAAAAAAGAAACTCAAAGGCACCAAACCTTCTAAAAAGAATATTTTTAAAGAAATGATCAGCATCAATTATTTCTACCATCCCAGTATGTCCCACAATAGATTGCATTATTTCACAGGACTGTAGATATTAACTAGCATATATATGCAAAAAGCATATATTTGGATTGAGTTACAATGCCTAAATGGATTAATAAAAAAATGTAACAATTTATTACTAATGAAAAAATAAAACTGTTGCATATATATCACAATTACCAACACGTACACAAAAATATTCAATTTTTTTGTAACAAAAAATATTTTAAGCTAAATTTAAGTTTAAGGCTTTATAGTATGATAAGATCTTACTATATTAAATACTGGAAATAGTTACTAACCATGGGTTTTTAAGGTACCATTCTCTTAATATTTTACTATTGTCTTCCTTAGTTTTTGTGATGATGATCTTCTTCTGAAACACTGGTGACATTATATAGGGTATACTATTTATAGGTCTTGAGTAATTTATAAGTCACTATCCATTTCTTACTTGACAGCATTGCATGGACTGATTTTTCAAACTTCAATGCTAATTTCTAGATCTGATTGCATTTCCAGGCATTTTAAGTGGTGTAATTTTGGGCTATCCTGCCATATATGGTAGATGGATTTCTTCTAAATAAATTCATCTTACTGACTGTTGTAATTGGAATAATGAAAAATACTTTAAAAACAGGCAATAAGATATGGCTTAGATGGGCAAAGTGTTTTAGGATCAGTGATTGTTTTCTTTTCAGCATGGATCATAGCAACATGACTTCAATAGTTGACTGCACTCTAATGCAAAGTAACATGGAATGAACTGCTTGGCTCTTAGAATTAGAATGGTAATAATAAAAGTGCCTAGTTGCTTGTTTCTGACGTATTTATACCTAATTGATGTTGAAACAATATGGTTTTCAAACAACATGTATATCACCTGCTAGGGAAAATATTTTTTTGCATCATTACAAAATTATATTTTTTGAAAAACACACTGCTTACTCTCTCAAAAACATGTTGTGGATACAAATTTTAGTATATATATATATTCTAATTTTACACATAAATAATAGAAATAAAAGAGGAAGAGAAAAAATAAGTTTTTATTTTTCTCTTTCTTTATTTAAATTTCACAACATAGGAAGAAGAAAAATTCATTATTGGCTTCAAAATTTTTCATTATAACCTTTAAAATATTATCAATTTTAACATTTTAATTTTTTTTCCACATCTACCAATAAATTTTCTATAAAAATGGACAAGTTGTTTAATTAAAACTTCCATTTAAAAGGCAAACTAAATGAAATTTGACATACTTTAAATTTTTCTCAAATATGCAATTCAAAATTCTTTCACATATCAAAAACATTTTTCCTTCTTCCTTTACAATGTTATTATCATTTAGTTTCTCATAAATTACAAAATAATACTTAATAATCTTTAATAATGAGTGGGAATTAATCTTTCTTTTAAACTTTTGGCAGTTTACATTTTTATATCTTAAGTGACATACATCTACACGCACACACTCCAATGGCAGTTTGTATATTTATTAGTCAATTCACGTGTATTTATTAAACAATTTTTTTCTCTCTGCAGCGATGTAATATATCATTCTGAACTATAGCTACAATATATATATATATATATATATATATATATATATAGTTATATATATATATATATATGTATGTGTAATACTATATTCTATTAGTCATAACAGCTCTAGTTGGTCATAAGTCAGTAGCACTATATGCAATTTAAAAAAAGTACAATTTACATTCACCTGAGTATTGTTCCATTGCAATATACACATAGTAATCTGCCATATCATTCATGTACAATTTGCTTAATTATAGTTCGAAAAAAAATTAAATAAACAAATAATTAGACATGTGCAAATTTGAATTTATTAATTTTATATATATATGACTTTTTTTATGAGTAGCATTAAGAATCAACATTCAGCCTAATATTTTCTCATCTTATGCACTCAATCAGTCTTGTGATTACTTTTTCTTTCAGTTTATTACTGTTGCATTATTCTATTTTTTACTTTAGTTATTTTTGTTGATGTTTTAAAATGTATACATATATATGTACTGCAGTACTTATTGCATTTGCTGTCAAGCTGTTCTATAGCTATCTGAAGCTATTGTTATTGAGAAATTTTTGAATTATAGGATTTTAAGCTCACACTTATTAATGCTTAGATTGTTTAAGTATGGAAAATTTTATATACTATAAAATATGTTATATTTTTGAAATATACACATAATTCATATACATGGAGTTAAATGTAACATGGATTTGAACACAGACTTTCAAGTTCCCTCAGCTATCCATTCTATCTCATATAACCAATACATATGACTATACACATGTAAAAAGATAAAAGATCTCCAATATACATATTTCAAGCTGAACCAGCACTCATCAGCTGATCCAGATCATTATCTCCCACCCACATATATAATAACTGTCAGTTTATATTAAAATAACAAATCTTGGTGGTGTAGATTGAAGCCTATCTATTAAAGCTTGAAGATTTGCTATCTTAATATAAACTGAAAAATTATAAAATATATATATATATATATATATATATATATATATATATATATATATATATATATATGTGTGTGGTGGGAAATGATGATCAGGACCAACTGATAAGTGCTGGTTCAGCATGAAATATGTATATTGGAGATCATTTATCTTTTTCACATGTGAATCAGTTATATGAGATAGAACAGATAGTTGAGAGGAGCTTGAAAGTCTGTGTTCAAATCCCCTATATAAAATATGTTGTAAGCTTACTTAATATAAATGCAATCCCAAATAAACAGATTGTAGGCTTACATTACAAAACAAAAAAAAATAAACATTGTTAAAATAAAAAACGAATAAAAAATCATGCAGTATGTCATCCAAGCAAAAAAAAAATTAATGATACAAATGCTACTTTTTAATTACTATTTTTTTAATTAATTGCATAGTTTATATTCAGTTATACAATAATATCTTGCACTTTTGTCTGCTTAGGAACCAAAGTAGGAATGAGTAAAAAGTCATTTATTTAGTTTGCAAATGCATTTTGATCACTAACAAAATGAAAATAACTTATATAAAATTTGAAAGTGCTTATAGAAGTTAAACAAACAAACAAACAAAAAAAATATATCTTAAATATATTTTTTTATTCTTGATTAAGCATATGATGAATACTATGGTTCATAATCATGAAAATAAGTTTAAACATGGTTCTACTGTTATTACAAAAATCAAAAGTAACTGTGAATTATTCACAGTATAAGTATAATATTTATAATATATGTATAAGAGATTCAATGTAAACAATTTGTTTTAAAATGATATTTTTCAAAGAATAGATGAAAAAGATGATACATGGTTTAAAAAAATTGACAATGTGTAGAAGTTTGAATGAAATTAGACTAAAAAGAAAATCACATGGGCAAAATTTGACATATGGTTATAATTGAAAAATAAACAAAAATGGAATCAAAAGTTTCTGCATAGTTTAACTTTAATAGTATTTTATTTTAATATATAATGTGATCCTTGCCTTCTACTGCACTAATTAATTTCATTTTTTTTAATAAATTAACTATTATTATTTAAAAATCACTATCAGATAATTTTAAAAAGAGGAGATATTAGACTAATGTAATACAATTTTTCAGGTCAGTCGACTTAAAATAAAGTTTTATTACAATAATTTCATTAAATAAAAATGATTTATATAGACAACGTTAATCATAACATATCATAAAATGGGTTTCTTGTGATTAGAATCATATTTTTTAAAACATTACCCTCCCCTCTCCCAGAATCATATAGATTTTAGTGCAATCAGATAGAAATCATCCCACCATCTTTGAAACTGATTACACATTTATTATTAAAATTTAAGCGGTTCTTTTTTCGTTGAAAGTAATATTTTATGGATTAGTTGGTTTCGAAGGAAAGTTTGCAGAAGAAATTTAGTTAGGACTAAAAAAACGTTTTTATTCTTTTCGTTGTATGTATTTCTTCCATCATTTATTAAATCAATTATATCACTTAAAATTTAAAAAAAAAAGGTTTAAATACAATTAAACAGGTTATAGTAATCGGAGAGGGCTGCAGTACAAAAAGATAAAGTTGCATTTTTTATTAAGTATAAAATTAAGCATTTACAGTTAGATCGCTTACATCGATAATCTAATTTTCCCCATTAAATTCCTACCGTATGAAACAATATAATAAAATTAAAATTTTAATTAATTTTTTTTAAATTTCTCAGTTACAAATGAATAACAAATTTTGTCTTTTTTTCCTGATAAATGAAAAAAAGATAGATATAATGAAATGTTATTTATGCAAATAAAATATCCTGATTGGTAAATAGAGAATAAATTATATCTGAAATTCTATTCGTCACTTCAGTATTTGTTTGACATTAAAAGCTGTATATCAAAATATGAGCTAAAAATTAAACAAGTTAACGAATTAGTTTTATGTACAACTAATAAAGAGATTATATTACAGAAAACACAGAATGATTAATAGATTATGTTTGAAATAAATTATATAGAACCTAATTTTTTAATTACTATTAAAAACTGTGTATAAGTAAAAACACGTGTCATCATTATAATATAAGTTTTCAGATAGATATGTAACATAATCATTTCCAAGTCGTGTATCAGTCACTTAGAAAAAGTATAATTTATTTGATTAATATTACAATAAATGTTTATTTTATGCATTAAATATATATATAACATTAGAAACCAGTCAACACTTATACAATCCCAATATAGATAACAAGTAACAATCTCAAACTGTTGTCAAGGCAACCTCCTTTTAACAATAAAAGTAGAATCTCACTCTTATTTATTATCCCATATATTTATATAGATATTAAAGATTGCTACTTGACCACAGATTGAAATTATTGATTGGAAGAAGTTTAAATAAACTTCCTTAATAGGTAAATATAACCTGTTCAGAATGCAGACTAAGAAATAGTCAATTATAACATTACAAAGTGAACCCAAAATATTACTTAAATAATAAGTGTAATATACATATAAATAAACACCGCACAAAACAATAACAGATTTAAACAATGTTAAATTAATTTTATATAATCTATAGAAATATCTATGATCTTTCAAATGGCTATATTTTCTGAAAAAAAAAACAATCTCTATTTAAATACAATTATAATATTTAATTTAAAAACAGGTTACAAAAATAACTAAAAAAATATTTCTGCATTTTAAAACAGTTATTTATTATATTTGTTACAATATGCATATTAATAAAAACAAATCACAAATAGCATAACTTGCTTTAAGCTTGTACTAAAATGTTCACTAAAGGAAGCTTACCAATAGCTCCAATCAAGCTTTAGTTTATAAGTGCCAAAAAAGAAAGAATTCAAAATCTCTATTGGAATGTCCTCATCCCCAGATCAATTGGTGTCCAGTTTATGGTTCACCTCAGTGAGGAGCTAGGACTTCAGACACTAGATCTAAAATACCAACTCAAAACTCAGCACTTATCTAATACATTACTATTAAATTGAAAATCTGAATTTTTCAGGCACATAAATGTTTTCAAATCCAGCCACTCAAACCAAATAGCTATATGGGTCTGAACTCTGTTCAGTTTCACTATATATTAATAGCCTCAGCAATATAACATTGCCAAAGCCTCAAGTGTTGACTTTTGAATTGGTATTTTTGATCTACTGTATGAAGTCCTAGCTCCTCACTGAGGTGAGCTATAAGCTTGAAACCAATTGGTCTAGGGATGAGGATATTTAAATAGAGATTTTGAATGCTTTCCCTTAGGGCACTTATAAATTAAAGCTTGATTGAAGTTATTAGTAAGATCCTTCTAGTGAACATTTTAGTGCAAGATTAAAGCAAGTTATGCTGTTTGTGATTTGTTTTTATTAATATTGTAAGTGTACCCTTGAGGCTTTGGCAATATTATATTGCTGAGGCCATTAATATATGGTGAAATCAAACAGAGTTCAGACCCATATAGCTATTTGGTTTGAATGGCTGGATTTGAAAACATTTACATGCTTGAAAAATTCAGATTTTCAAATTAATTGAGTTGGTATTTTAGATCTAGTGTCTGAAGTTCTAGCTCTTCACTGAGGTAAGCCATCAGCTCGAAAACAATTTGTCTGGGGATGACATTCCGATAGAGATTTTGAATTCTTTCTCTTTCAGCATTTATAAATTAAAGCTTGATTGGAGCTATTGGTAAGCTCCTCTAGTGAACACACACACACACACACACACACACATATATATATATATATATATATATATATATATATAAAGATAAAACATCATTAATCTAAAATACCTAGTTTCATGGTTTTTCAGATTTGTGAATTTTTCATATTTCAAAGATAGATCATTTCTCATTGTTGGCTTCTCAAAAAAAATATTTTGTTTGATTGACAATTAGATATATAAATTTCTGTAAGATTTTAATGTTGTTTATACAGCAGGGGCAAAGACAATCATCTTCAACAAATTTACATAACATTTCAACCCTCACATTTCTATTTTTACATATTTCTAAAAACATTGAACATTCACAAGGATTTTTTCTTTTAAAAATGAATACTACTTAATGAATCTGCTTTGAGAATATTAATATGAGCCACTTTTAATACAGCTTTATTCACATTTAAAATGGAGTAAATTTTTATTCCCATAGTAAGCATTATCTATGCTTGTATTCTATATAAAATTATTGGGATCTCAAACAAGATGAGATTCATTTTTCTTGACAATTAAATACATAAATTTCTGTGAGATTTTAATATTATTTGTGTGGGAAGCAGATAAATTTTCACATTCAACAAATTTAGTACTTTTAATTTACGAAATTTTCAAATCTCATCTGCTTCTGACCATTTCCATAGCAATGAGAGCAGAATATTCCTGAACAAATCCAAAAAATGAAATAATGTGAGTAAAAAGGTATGAAATCACTAATCATATTGCAGAAATTAAAAATACAACTACTTGTCAAAAATTGCTTAGACTTCTTTAATTACAGTGTGTTGAAAAACCACATCTGATCTAAACCTAGAATTAGCCATTCTTCACCAATAGCATGTCTGAGTAGAAACCAGATAAACATTTGCCACTTAAGAGAAATGTTTTCTCTACATCATCCTAAATGGAGAAATTAAATTATTAACAAGGATTATCACTTAGTAATGCATTTAAATGAATATTTTAATATTTTGATACAATTGTGAATTTTTTTAGTTACTCATGGAATCCTACAGCTTGTTATAACACTGCAATAATTATTCAATCTCTTCTCTAAATTTTCAAATCACTTGTTTGGAATTATATTGACTACATCAGTTTAAAGTTTTTACTGAACAGTATAAAATTCATGGTAATTTATGGATTAACATATTGTTTCATTTTATATTTGTGAAAATGATCTAAAACAGTAAATGAGTATTATAAAACAAACTCAAGTCAATGGATTAATGAATGGCTTGGAATAATATTTATGAAAATGATTTGAACTCTAGGTGAGTAATATAAAATTGAGTGAAGACAATAAGTTAATAAACTAATTAAAGCCTTGGATATTCTGTGAACACTAATTTAACTTATGGATTAATATTTTGTTTGATATTACAGTGAATACAGTAATCCAAAAGATAATGGATTTATATTCATCAGTATTATATCTTTGGAAATACACCTAAGGACATTAATATTTACAAAAGCTATCTTTTGTGCCAATGCCTAAAGGAACAAAAATAAATAATTAAGGATTTGTTTAATGCTTTTGGAAAATTAATATTAGTAAATTTCTGCTGTAAAAGATCTGCATTCAAAATTAATTGTGATATTATATGAATTGAATGTGTGAAATTCATCTTAATGGATGGTCATGCATTATAAAATTCCAAAAGGATATATTTTATCCAATAGGAAATATTTAAAGTGTGCATAGATAAAGTTTTTTGGACATTTATTTAATGACTGTGAATTATAATTTTTTAAAATTTTTTATCCCATATTTAGTTAATTCATTTAATTATTTTAATATTTTAAAGTTATTATGATTATGCTTTAATAAAAGTTTTCCATGAAGAAAATACTACAAGGAAGACACAGGTTATGCAGTGTATTTATCAATGAAATTAGGTATAAGTCTGTGTTTGTAATTCTAATATACGTTGAAAATCAGTTGTGTTAAACTTTAAAGTAAGACAAAATAAACTAAATCCAAGTTAATAATTAATCTCCCATATGTTTTATTGATCCCTTAAAATAATCTCATATTTTTTTATAATGAGAGATATTTAGAATAAACATTTAAACAGTTATAAGGTTAACCTTTTTATTTTGTTAAGAAGAACTCATATGATTTAATGAAGAATATATGGTATAATAATTTGCAAATATTATTGTTTAGTTGAGTTCAACTCCTAACAATATGGTGTTAAAATTTTAACCCTAATATAAGCTTAAAGATATATTATGTCATGACACCAGCATCTATCTTAGCTAGGTCTCATTAAAGTCATAAATTTTATGAATAATAATATAAGTTGGGTGAATGCATTAGTTGTTTATGAGAGGATTAAAGAATAAGTCTGATATCTATAGGATGAGGTTGTTATTATTATGATTATGATTATTAGCTTACTTAAGGATGCAATAAAACATTCTTGCATTTTATCTATAATTAATGCTTAGATTGAATAAACACTGCACAATCTTCTCCAATGGAGTGTTTTGTTGTTTCATCACATTTGTGATAATACACAAATATTTAGACCCAAGTAGAAAGTATTTATAAAGTATATCTCCACAGTATGATTAATAATCTTTTCAAAAAACTTATTGTTATTGTGATTATGCTTGTCTAAATATTTTTTTGTAATAAATTTATAATTAATATATTATTATCATCTTTTTTTATTATATGGTTGTTTGTTTTTAATAGAAAAGTATCATCATAATCTACACATTTTATAAATAAATATGGTCACAATTACATTTTATTTTTAAAACGCAATATATTTTTTATTCAATTTACTTGCACCATTTCCATTTTAATATTGAATTTGCTGATATAAGTGGATACAATAACCTTTTTTTTAATCATATAAAGAATAGATTAGTTTAAAATTGTTAAGATTAATAATTTTTCAGAATAGTAATTATTACATTTTAGTAAAAACCATGAGATTATTATTTGATATAAACAAATGTAACCTGAGAATGAAAAAACACATTATATATATATATATATATATATATATATATATATATATATATATATATATATATATATATATATATATATATATATATATATATATATATATATATTGGAAAACCGATATATACAAAATTTTAATCTTTAATTTTATACAGGCATTTTTTAAAATTTTGTAGTTTTTATTCTAGGAATATTGTTATTATACTTATATTATTTGATTTTACATATATATATATATATATATATATATATATATATATATATATATATATATATATATATATAATGTCTAGGAATAGGTTTTTTACATGGTATGATAATATGTTAGCTCAGTCATCATAGTGGGTAAGAAAGTCTATGTAGGATCTGTGCATTTCTGTACCATGCACATTTCAATCTCATTCCTGGTAAATGGGGTATTAATATTCAAATGTGTATCAAACTATATTTATATAATCACCTTGTTCTTATTATCTTTAATTTCCATTTATTCCCATATTTTGAACTAAGGAAGAATTTGCATAGTCATCTAGTTCAAGGTATATCAATATCACTTAATGTGCAGGTATGTGCAAACATGTATGAATATATGAGGGTATGTTAGAATGTGACAACATATGTAAATGTGTGAGAATATATGACAAATTGCAAGTTTATTTACAATAAGCACAAACATAATAAGAAATTTATAACAAAATATAGATAACTTAATTTTCATTGATGGATATTCTTGGATTACCATTATTTTTAATCATTGGTCCAACCTCTTGTTCCCTTCAGAAAATAACCATTTTATGTCCAAATTAACAAAAGAGAAAATTATTTTATAACTTATGGTCATTTAAATCATCCTTGCTTGCTAAATTATTTTATTAAAATTATAATTGGCTATTACTCCCATTAATTTGATAGATTAATTTACATCAATCATATGTTGATGATATGGGATCCTCCTGCTATAGTGTTTGATTATGATAAAGACAGGAATGATCATTTATACTAGAAATAGTTAGTCAGATACACTAAAAACAATTAACTAAATGATTTGTACTAACAAACATAAAACATAAATGATGTCACTATACAAGTATGGGCAATCACCTAAATGTAACTTGAGAGTTCATAAGGAAAATATCCTAGTAAAATATTATAATCATCACCCTTAATCCATTCCAGATTATAGATGGCAAGATACAAGTATTCTAGAACATCAGATTATGTCACTTATAATTTTTCTTTTTAAAAGGCCTGCTTTGAGATATAGAGTTCGATTGTCAATAGTAAATTTGATGTTTCACAGCATAGATGGTAAATGCTACATTAATTTCATTTCAGTTTTGGCAATTACAGCCCCATGGATAATAACTTTCTTTCTCCAATGAGATTAGCTATGCATGGTTGTCTGTATTGCTATATATATATATATATATATATATATATATATATATATCATCAACCATTATCAATCCACTGCAGGATGAAGGTCTCTCCAAGTTTAATCCACCTTCTCCGATCTTTAGCTTCTCTTCTCCACAACACCCCTGCACATTTTCTTATTTCATCCATCCATCTCACATGTGGTCTCTTTCTGGGTCTTCTACAATCTCTTGGAATCCAGTTTAAAATTTCAATTGTCCATCTATTATCATCTCTTCTAGCAATATGTCCAGCCCAACTCCATTTCAATCTTTTAATTTTTTCAATAAGGTCAGTAACACCTGTTTGTTGTCTTACCCATACATTGCGTTTTCGATCTCTTCTTGTTACTCCCAACATACATCTCTCCATACTCCTTTGAGTGGTCTGAAGTCTCTGTATTGCTCTTCTATTAAGTATCCAAGTCTCAGATCCATAAGTAAGAACTGGTAAAACCCTTTTGTTAAAAACCATCCTTTTCAAACACATAGGCATATTTCCTTTTAGTATCAAGTTATTTCTACCAAAAGCACTCCAACCAAGTTTAATTCTATGATTAATTTCCTCCATTATGTTTCCATCTGTATTAATAATCTGACCAAGGTATTTGTAACTGTTAACTTCTTCTAATTCTTCATAATCAATCTTTATTTTCATATTTTGAGCAAATCGATTAAACATTACTTTAGTCTTTTTAACATTTATCTTTAGTCCTACTTTTCTACTTTCATCTGCTAACTCCTGCAACATTTCTTGCAGCTCTGAAGCATTATTTGCAAAAACAACTACATCATCTGTGAAATCTAAATGACTTAAATACTCTCCATTTACTTTCACTCCTTTAGTTTCCCATTTTAATCCACAAAATACTTCTTGCAGCACTGCTGTAAAGAGTTTTGGAGATACGGAATCACCTTGCCTTTCACCTTTCTCAATGTTGATTTTTCCAGTATCATTATGTAATCTAATTGTTTCTGTTGCATTTTTATAAATATTCTTTAAAATATAACAATATCCTGGATCTATACCTTGATGATCCAATGCTTTAATCACTGAAGAAATGTGTATAGAATCGAATGCCTTTTCATAATCTACAAATCCAAAACATAATGACAACTCATATTCATTTGTCCTTTCTATGACTTCTCTCAATACCTGGATATGATCTATTGTACTAAAACCACTTTTAAATCCAGCTTGTTCTCTTGATTGGTGGAAATCCAAAGTTCTCTGTAGACGAGTTGTAATTATCTTGGTAAAATTTTTTATATAAAACTGATAAAAGGCTGATAGGTCTGTAATTTCTAATATCTTCTTTATCACCTTTTTTAAATATTAATATTATTACTGCATTCTTCCAATCTTCTGGTACATCTTTATCATTTAGACATTTGGTATATAACTTTGCTAAAATTGTTTCTATTTTTTCACCTGCTTTTTTAATATATCAATTATAATTCCATCATTTCCTGGAGCCTTTCCTTTCTTCATACACTTAATTGCATGTATCACTTCTTCATTTAAAATTCTGGGCAATTCGGAAGATGTAATAGATATAGGAGGTACTTGTTCTTTATTACTATATAATTCTTGATAAAAATCGTCTACCAATTTCATGATGTCATCTCTCTTTTTAGTAATAATTCCTTCTTTTTTTCTTATTGCAGATATAAATTTCCTACCAATACCAAAATGTTGTTTAACATTTTTGAGACTTTTATTTTCTTCTACAGCTTTCCTTGCTATTTCACAGTTATACTTTCTTATATCATTTTCAACTCTTTTCCGTACCATTTTACAAAATTCGAAATATTCAATTCTTTTTAATACATCATTTTTGTATATCTTCATATTCCTTCTTTTCTTCATAAGTTCTCTAGTCTCAGTAGAAATTTTATTAGTCAATTGCTGCTTTTTTCTACCAGCTATGTTTGTTGCAGTTTTTAAAAGTGAATCATGTTCAAAATCTTCTAACACTTGAAACCTATTTGTAAGTTCTAATTTAAATTCATTAGAATGTTTCTGAAGATTAGGAATATCAACTGTAAATATTGTTTTTCTTAATAATTTTTGTCTCTCTAGTTTTACATTAACACATAACTTACACCTTACTAATCAATGATCACTTCCTGTGTTAAATTTATTAAGAACATTACAATCTTGAAATATGTATTTTCTGTTAGTCAAAATATAATCCAATTCTGCTGTACCTTCATTTGGATGCTTCCATGTCCATTTCCTTTTAACATTTTTCTCAAAAAGTGAATTCATAATATAAAGTTTTTCTTTTTCTGCAAACTCCACAAGTCTATGTCCTCTCTCATTTCTATTACCATAACCAAAATTACCTACAGCAATTTCATCTTTCATTTGTCTACCAATTCTAGCATTAAAGTCTCCCATAACAATTTTAAAATGTTGTTTACTATGATCAAAAGCCTTCTGTACATCCATATAAAAATCTTCTACTACTTCATAACTATGAGAACTTGTTGGGGCATAAACCTGAATTATCTGCATTTGATATCTGCTATTAAGTTGTATAACTAATCTTGCCACTCTGTCCAATACACCATCAATCTCCACAATATTGTTTTTCCACTTTTTATTTATAATGAATCCTACTCCACTTGTATTTCCAATATGTGTGCCTTTATAATAGAGTATATGTCCACTTTTTAATTCAATTGTTTCTTCTCCTTTTCTTCTAACTTACAAAGTCCAATAATGTCCCATTTAATATAAGACAGTTCTTCTTCTAATTCTTGCAACCTTCCTTCACTTGAAAGTGATCTGCAGTTGTAAGTACCTAAATAAAAAGTCGTCATCAAATGGCAGCCTGGGTCCACAATCAGGGGATTCTTAGCATCCTCTGCCTTCGGCCACCAACCGCTGCCTTGGTTGGTGACTTTACAGCCTCCTGGGAATAAGGCCATACTTTATTTTTGTCTGTCATAATACAAACATTCATTCTGCCTTATCAGGCACTGAGAAGAAAGACCATGGTGTTTCTTGATCTTAAACTCAGAGGTAAAAAGCCAATAAACTCACCACTCTGGCTAATGCGTGTTGGTGAGCAGCCCATCCATGTTCGTATACTATATGAATAATCACATAGTAATAACAGCTGCAATGACAAGAATGTATGGAGTGGACATTAGGAATTTGCTCTGTTCGGTTCCTTTAAGGCCAAGAGGAATCAAAGGGTCTCCTTTCAGTTAATACAAATTCTTTTCTGCAGCCATATATATATATATATATATATATATATATATATATATATATATATAGTAGAATATCTTGAGTGAAGTAAAAGCAGTATTTTTACTATTAGATATCCTGAATTAATGTTAATTTGATCTCTGGCTTAAATTCATAAACATGGTGGAAATGTCGAATAATTTGAATTAAATTTTTAAGATTTCACTTTAGAATCACACAATTGGCTAGATTTGAATCTATATGCCTTTTATTTCTTTATTGAATATTCAAAGGATTGTTTCCATTAATATTTGACTTTAATTGTGGCTAAATTCGATTTCTCAGCTTAAAATTTATGCAGGTTGTTCAGCTGATGAGATTTTCTTGTCTGATCTTTGAAAAACTCCTTGGTTTTTATATTTATTTCTCTAATTAGCAATATGAGGATGTTCTATATAATGATTTTTGATGACTTGAATTAGCAGGTTTATGCTTATGATTTAGAGTAATTATTTACGTCATTATTAATGACTATTATATATACACCTTGGTCTCATTTTACGCGATAGATAGATTCCTCAGAAAACATGCGCAAACAAAATCGCACAAAAATAGATGTAACTTACCTTGAAAAAGGGGGGATACAGACTGTGATATTTCAAAAGTCATGTAAAAGCAAAGCACCAACGTAACATTACTTTAAAATTCGCGCGCAAAAAAAATAAAGAAATAAAATATGACATAAAAAATTTCAAATTTGAAAAAAATTGATACAAGACAAACTTTTTTTAACTATAATATTTAATTTTATTCAAAATAATATATTTTTATGCATAATTTACAGTACAGTAATTTACATTTTTTTATACACGTTTTAATTATTATCGCTATTTGCCGATAAACAGGTTCGTTTGCAAACTGGTAAAAAATCAGATTCTTCACAATAGGAAATACAACTAGCGCCAACTTCACATCACATTAATTTCAGGTTACCTTAAGTAATTTTTAAATTGTTAATTACAATTAAAAATCAGATTTTAATTTTTAATTGTCAAATTTAATTGTGCCCACTGCTATTACTCACCTTTTAAAAATTAACTTGCGGACACTAAATGATTAATAATTGATTACATTCTTTTTTAAAAAGCAAAAACAGAATGTGATTTAAAATGCAAAATTAACATGCACAATGTTTGAACAAATTTACATTATAATCTTGTAAAATTTAATATGTGTATACATAAAATGTGGAAATCATGATTTTAATTTCATTATTGCATAAAATCTTACTATTATAAAGCACTGAAAATATTGAAATTACTAAGATGAAAGTCGAATTCCAATAATGTGCTATTACTTTCAATATGACATAAGTGCACAAAATTTATTATTTAAAGTAATAGCGCATTATCGGAGTTTGACTTCCGAAGAAACATGAATCACGTAACTTCAAAATTGCATTAAATAAATCCGCGTAAAACAAGACCCAGGTGTATAATAAATTAATAACAAAAAAAATTTTCTTTGTTATTTCTTTTCTTTACATAGTTTTTTGTTTCGTACTTGCGTCTAATCTATCCGATTATATTTCCCTCATATTGTTATAATGTATGGGAGTTACATCAGAATTGATGAAATGTTTTTAGCAAAGGTTAATGCTAGTATATATGTTTTATGATTCAATTAAGATATGTATTTAGCATAAGATTAAATTAGATGTTTAATTGGAGAAAACAATCAATGGTTAGTGCTTATGATTAATTTAATTTTTTTTATTGAAATGAATTTTAATTCATTTTAATGCATTGGCTCTTGGATTTGAATTAAGTGAAAGGTGATTTTAATGGTATTGGAGGGATTTAAGGCCACACCTTGCAATATAATTATATATATATATATATATATATATATAATTATATTGCAATATCGTGGGTATAGATATATATATATATATATATATATATATATATATATTCTAACCCACGATATTAAATTATATTAGTTTATTAGAAATTTATATTATTTCTAATATTTTTTATTATTTTTATATTAGTTTATCTTATTTTTTTTATTTCTAACCCAATATATATTAATTAATTATATTAGTTTATTTCTATTAGAAATTTATTTCTAATATTCTTATTAGTTTAGTTTATTTGCACTTGTGACACTAATTTTTCTGGTTGTTGTTAAGGCAACCAAAATAAAAGCAACATATCCATTAATTTTCCAATATGATCTAAAATACCTTTCATATAATACAATTGTACATTCAATTCTCTTAAGCTATGCCACGATTGTAATAATAACAATAATTGATCACTTATTAATTTAAAGAATAATTATAATAATATTAATCTCAGGGTTCTTTGTTTCATGTAAGGAAATGCTCGGCAGTATTGTGTTGTCGCATATGACTGGCATTCTGGTCGGCTATAGGAAACATTTATTTTTACTTAAATTCAATGTGTCTTCATCTCTCATATCAACTGCTATATTATTTAAAGAGATGATAATTCTATTCAATAATGACGTATAATTTTGAATAACACAGCCCTTTTTTTTTTTTTTTTTTAGAATCTCAGTCAGAATAATAAAAAGACAAGGGTGCTTTTTGTGTCCTTCCATCATCCATGACAACACAATAATATAACTAAGATTTATTACTTAGACAATTTAACTAAATGGGAATGGAATAATGTGCAACCAAAGTTAATGGTTTGGGAATAAATTCATTTTTTTTTTTTTTTTATACAAAGGTGAATGTTTAGTCTTAAGTTTTCAACTCCATAAATAATTATCATTAAACTAAAATATAATGACATATTCCGATCTGCTTAACTTTATTTATCTGGTATATTAAGTTTTTAAGAATTTGGAATGATTTCGGACTCAAGAAAAGGTTTTGCAAATATTGTGCAAACACTTATATTTAGCATATAAAAACAAAAAAATGAATCTACAACAAATTTTAACAAGACTATAATTTATTATTATCACAAAAAAAAATATATGAACATTTATTCAATAATCCCATAGTAATACAAAAATATAAAATATAACTGACATTAATCTGTATACTCTTTTGGTTATGGACTAGAGGTTACTACTTCTCCTGTATGCAATCATATGGATTGATTAACTAAAAGTACATTTCATTACCAATACATTGTTTATTAAATTTTGGTATCCTTGTAGAAGCTTTTATTCAAAATTATTGACTAACTATTTTTTTTTTTTTAAATGATTAATCCCATCATATGCAATACGCAAAATATTAAATTTATTTCTAATACATTTACTTTATTTATGGTCTTTAATGGGATAACCTATTCTAATTATAGGCCAGTTATCAGAAGTTACACTTACCATCTTACATTTAACTTAATGCTAACTTAAGTTATGATACAAATTTTATTCATACGTATAATTTTAAATATGAGTATTATTTAATTACTAACCAGAATTAAATATTGCATTTGAATATTCCTTCAGTAAATAAGCGTTTTAAATTACGCAATTTTAATTACTTTCTCCATTGATTTACTTGTCAAATACTAGCAATATTTAGCAGCACAATACAGATATTGACCCTAGTTACTAACGCACTATTTATACTAAAGTGGATCTTGAGGAACTAACACCTCCAATATAACCTTTATCTTGCCCGAACTTTCAAAATTAAGCACAATAATCAACACCTTCCATGGTGGAGCTATCTTTATTTTCACATGAGGAATATGGAATAACCACGAAGGTCTGTAGAGTAATCTACTACATTAAAATATTTTGGTGGTTTCTTGCCTCTTACTTGGGCATACAACGAACACACACCAAATACAATCCTCTCCTGGGATTTAAACGAATGAAGCATACTAAATGCTAGATAAATTCTTGATCGTCCTATCTATGAGAATCGATCACTTGGGCTATAAACATACCCGAACATTATATTTAAAATCTTCCTCTCATGGAAAACAAAGCTTTTGGGGAGATCATTTTTCATCCCACAAAATAAATACATTATAATTATTACCTATGCGAATATTAAGCATATACCAATGCTATATCTGGGCAGGATAAGTAAATACACTGATCATAATAAACTTATGTTACCGGGTATACTTTGATCAACATCTGAAATCAATGGACATCATAGAATAAAAGTATAATAATTTTAATTTTAATAAAGGAACATTCAAAGATAGTTGGTAGCATACTATCTTAAACTAAATAAAGTGGATGTGTTATTTAAGAATAATTAGGAATAAATTCCTCAATTAATACAGTATAAATTCGTTTCAAAACTTTAACAAGAAATATTTTGTTATAGCATTTTTTTTTTTTAGTTACTTCTGATAATTTTCAATATTTATTTTACCCCTTAAATATCTAAATATTTTTTTTTTTTACGTATCTAACATACAAAATTTCTACCTACAATTGTATGTACTAATTAAAACATATTTTATAGATTTTTTTTTTTTCTTTCGTGTTAAATATCAACTTAACCTATAATAATTATATTAAAACATACCTTTGTTATTACAAGGCTATTAAATATCACTTGACCATACAGACTTTAATCTATGTGATATAAAAAAAAATACATATCATTTATAACTTAGTTTTAAACAATCATTAATTAACAAGTGCATACTCTCTCATTAGAAAATGTTTTTCTGTTGAGCAATTGGTCCAGGTGAAGAGCTTTATTCAGTCGTATTTCACAAAGCAAGTTTAAAAACAATAAACGCATGGTATTATTTCCTTTAAATAAAAGTTTTCTCTTATTTTGTGCGTTTAATAAATTAGGTAAAGAAACATATAGCAGAATTGAAGATTAATTCTTACTTGAATTAAACTACTACAATTTTGGGATCCAAGAAAATAAAATATACATATTCTAACATAACGAACAGTTGATGATAGACGATAAACATACACAATATTTTTTATTTATTGACGATACGTATACTTATTAGCTAGCTTACTTATGGACGAAAATGCGCAATTTTCCGAGAGATTATTATGATAATAACTGCAGTCAATTTACATGTACATGAAGTTTTAATAATTCCAACTGATGTATAATATAATATATCATTTATTTTTATCATTAAGTCACTAAGATATTTGGTTTTGTTCATACTTTAGGAATTATAAATTTTTTTTTTTTAAAGGTAACTTCTCCGTAAGAATGCCCCTATATAACTTTTCCTATATTTACTCTGAGAAAGTTTATATTTTTATATATATATATATATATTTTAAATATACAGGTGCCTAATTTAATCTTATTTATCATTATTATTATTTCCAGACAATTCTTGGTGAATAAAACATATTTTAACATATGTAACTACATTAATTGTAAAGGCAGACAATATTGAGAAAGAGCGCGAAAATGTTTCTAGTTGATTTTCCTTGGTTTCAAAATATTTCTTTCAATTATTATTTTTTTTTCTTTCTATACCAAGAAAATATCAATAAATGACATAAAGTTAATAAATAATTAATCTTTTCTTGGAAATCGCTTCTTTTCCTTAATTTAGATATAATATAATTTTTCGTGACTCTTTTAGTTAATTCTGTCATTTTTAACTTTAGCATGAGACAATAAACTTTTAAGTATAAAAGGTCTTTAAATAGGTAGATGGCAAAGAAAATCAGGATATCTTATCAAAAAAATTTAGCCACACATTATATTATTAAAATTTTACTTTGATTACATTTATTTCTGCAAAATAAAATGAAAAAATTGAGTTACCAAATTTCAGCACTGTTCCTTCCTTGAAAACTAAAAGCAGACTATATTTTTCCAAAAAAAAAAAGATCTTGATTATGAAATTGGTTGTTTCGTTTTGTTGTTGTTTTTTTTTTTTTTTTTTTTTACTTTAGCGACCTCTTCCAGAAAAATAATCATTTGATTATAACATAAACATAAGAAAGGAAAAACCTATTACAATCATATAGTTTTAGTATTATTTACCTGGATTACAAAGTAATTTGACAATATAAAAAAAAAAAAAAAAATTAAATTAACAATCAGTGATGTATACTTTTTTAAACATTATATATATTTTTTCTTTTTTACAAAAAGAAATTACCAGAAGTTATTGTGCTTTATGATAAGACACTCACCCACTCCCCCCTCTACCCATCCAAAATCAATTACTGTTTAGCTTTTATACCATATTAATTTGCTCTAATTATTAATATCTCAATTAAATTATTCATGTTCTCTCTTTAAAATGACATTGAGTTATTAAATCTATTAGTTATTCACCCAAAACATGCCAAAGTGAGTGAATAGCATACTTTATTAATCAATTATTACTACTGTTATTTTATCTTTTTATTTCTTTAAAGAATAGCATTGTTTTCCTGCAGAAATAATGCCAAGTAAACCAAGTGTCAATAACACTAGGTTACAATATATATATATATATATATATATATATATATATATATGTAACCTAGAGCTGGATTTGAAGATATATGAATGTCTGAAAATTTCAGAGTTTCTACTTAATAGTTAAACATTAGTTAAAATGCTGGGCTTGACCTGGAATTTTAAATCTAATGCTTGAATATCCTAGTGCCTCAATGATGAAAATCAGAGCTAGAAACCGGTCTGAGGATAGGGATGTTCTCATTTATTATATAACATTTGTAATAGAAGTTTATTAAATTAAGTCATGTGATATATGACTTGATTTTTTTGCAATTATTGTTTTTGCTCTTAAGGCTTAGGTAATTTTATATTGTTAAAGCTATTAATATATTGTGAATCTGAACTTAGTTCAGTTCTATATGGCTATTTAAGTTATACAGCTGGATTTGAAGATATATGAATGTCTGAAAATTTCAGAGTTTCTACTTAATAGTTAAACATTAGATAAAGTGCTGGGCTAGACCTGGTATTTTAAAACTAATGCTTGAATATGCTAGTGCCTCATTGATAAAAGCCAGAGTTAGAAACCAGTTTGGGGATAGAAATGTTCTGAAAAGATTGTTAAAAGCTATTGGCATATTCATTATATAACATTTGTAAAACAAGCTTATTAAATTAAGTCACATGATATATGAATTGATTTCCTTGCAATTATCTATCTATCTATCTATCTATCTATCTATCTATCTATCTATCTATCTATCTATCTATCTATCTATCTATCTATCTATCTATCTATCTATCTATCTATCTATCTATCTATCTATCTATCTATCTATCTATCTATCTATCTATCTATCTATCTATCTATCTATCTATCCATCTAACTATCTATCTATCTATCTACCTATCTATCTATCTATCTATCTATCTATCTATCTATCTATCTATCTATCTACTCCTATCTATCTATCTATCTATCTATCTATCTATCTATCTATCTATCTATCTATCTATCTATCTATCTATCTATCTATCTATCTATCTATCTATCTATCTATCTATCTATCTATCTATCTATCTATCTATCTATCTATCTATCTATCTATCTATCTATCTATCTATCTATCTATCTATCTATCTATCTATCTATCTATCTATCTATCTATCTATCTATCTATCTATCTATCTATCTATCTATCTATCTATCTATCTATCTATCTATCTATCTATCTATCTATCTATTCTATCTATCTATCTATCTATCTATCTATCTATCTATCTATCTATCTGTTTAGAATTATTGAGAAAGCTTTAAGTAATGAAGGTTATCTTTAAGATCCACCCATTTTATATATTGTACAGTGACAATGTGTATTTCATGGATGGATAGTAGACATGATACTTGATGCCTAGATCAGTAATATAATGATCCCATTATTTTTAAGTTATTATTATCTCTTATGTTCATGTATGCAACAAGAAATATTGATAACTATTATTTATAATTTTATATCCTAGTTTGGTATTAGCTTGATGATTAATTACCTAAGATTTTATATTATATCTTTTTTAAATCTAGTCACAACTATTGACTATTAAACCTATATGATTAGTCATTAGTGATATTATAGTACTTTATTATTTGTATTTAATGATCTGCTAATACTTGCTCTTATCTTATTCAGTAATAATAGCAATTGCTTAACATACCTTCACATTCTTTCCTTCATTTCATACTGTTATTATATATATATATATATATATATATATATATATATATATATATATATATATATATATATATATATATATATATATATATATAGTTAACAATATTTTATGATAAAGTATTATTACATAAATAGCTTAAATAGTTAAATATTATCAATAAATTGTTAATTGGATTGAAGAATAAGAAAAAGTCTTTTATGCTTTACAAGAATTATTTAAAAATTAATATATTTAGGAGTAAAATTGACAATTACAAATTAAAAAGATTATATCATTTTATATCTGCAACAAATTACAACTTAAAAAGATTATACCATTCTATATCTACATAAAATTAAATTAAATACAAATAATTTTCTTTTCACACATTAAATGCAATCTGAAAATCAGTAACATTATGAAATTTAGTACAACAAAATAGAAAGTTAAAAGCTGAATATTCAAAAGTTGGATACTTTTGTAATTAACAATTATTTTTTTCTTTAATTAATTAATTAAACTGAGGGAGTGCAAACCTCTCAAGCGCTTAGCCAATCAGATCACAAATACTGAGACAGAGAATTTAACAAGAAAAGAATGTTTCCACTCTCTTCTTTACTTGTCTTTCTATATATCCAAGCCAGTCCAAAGTACTTAGATCTGAAAGCATGAACCTTAAATATCTTCACACTCAACTCACTGAGTTCTAATTATAAACATACAGTGTAAAATCTTTTGATTTACTACACAGTAGTTTTTAGATGCTATAACTTGCAGCAATATATGTAAATAATATTTATTTTACAAAGCGCAGACAGTATTGAAATTAAACTGAGAGAGTGCAAACCTCTCAAGTGCTTAGCCAATCAGATCACAAATACTGAGACAGAGAATTTAACAAGAAAAGAGTGGTTCCACTCTTTTCTTTATTTGTCTTTCTATATATCCAAGTCAGTCCAAAGTACTTAGATCTGAAAGAGTGAATCTTAAATATCTTCACACTCAACTCACTGAGTTTTAATTATAAACTTACAGTGTGAAATCTTTCGATTTACTATGCAGTGGTTTTTAGATGTTATATATGTAAATAATATGTTATATATGTAAATAATATTTATTTTACAAAGCGCAGACGATATTGAAATTAAATTGAAAGTGCACTCTCTCAGTTTAATTTCAATACCATCTGCGCTTTGTAAAATAAATATTATTTAATTAATTAATATAAATATAAAACTCCATTTAAATAAAAATCATAAGTTTTAAAAATTATCTTTATATCTTAATCTACAATAGTTCCTACATTTATATTATTGCTATTTTTAACTATTACCAATTCATAGGCTTTGGAAGTTTAATCCAAACATCCAATCATAATCTTTGCTACTCCATATCTCTTTAATTAACTGTTTTTCATCTAAGCTATCCATCTCCTGTGATTTCTGTAGATTGCTTAGACTTCTTTGATATCTACTTTAAGAAGTTTAGTTATCTATATACTACCATTTCTTTTAGTGATATTGATTTTTTTATAATACCAAAGATATTTGTTCTTTCATTTGTATATTTTATTTTCAGTCATTTATTTTAATCTTAACATATATATTTCATCATAATTTACTATGTGTTTTATAGTCTAATTATTATTCTCTAATTATTTATTTGTGCAAAAATTTTTCACTCTTATTTGAAATACCCTAGATGCAATTTCAATTATATATGCAATATTTTATTTTTACAATTAAATTATTTTATATCTAATTTTGATAATATTTATTACAAATATAAATTAACCAATGAAAGACATTTTAAAAGATAATATATAATATTTCAATTTTGCAAAATAAAAAATAAAGTACTAAACTGAATATATAATGATAACAACTCTTTTCACATTGGGTTGTAATCTTTATTGATTTATAAAAATTATTCAACAAATTATTTCTTATTTGATGAATTTTTGTTTAGACCCTAAAACAAAAAAATTCTGTTTTAACATTTAAAATTGTATTCATAATATTAAAATATTACAAAAAATTTCTGCACTGGTATTTATGAAATAATTTCTTTTTTAGTAAATCAATCTTAATTTCTGTTTTATTATAGTTACCATTTTATTTCACTTAGTTTTTTTTTAAAAACAAATATTTTAAAATGTAATTATAATCATGTATTTTTCAATTTAAAATAAATATTTTATAAATATAACTGCATAAATAAAAATATGTAAATATCCTACTCAAAATTAAAATTCTTCTCAAAGTAACAAAAAAAAATTCACTCTTAAAAACTGAGAACAAAAAACCAATCAATCAGTGAGATTATCCATTTCTTTATATTATAATATGCAAATCAGCTTTTTTGAATTTTGAAAAAATAATGTTTGTATGATATCTGTACAATACTGACATCTTCAGATTTTTAAAAATAATTTTAGTTCCAATTTCTGCTCTTAAATAAATTCAAATTGGAATATATATATATATAGTTAAAATTACCCCTAATTTCAAAAGTAAACCAGACTAGCTTAGCTTTGGCTTTTAGTGTTTAATGTTTTAAAGTTGCAATCATTAGTGATTATATAAATATATTGAACCATAAATAAAGGTGGGATTCCACCTTCATTATTAAGAGGAGGATATCTTGATGACAGTTTGATATTGATGATTATTATCTATATTGGGATTGTCTAAGTATTGACTGATTTCTAATGGTTATATATATAGCTGCAAAACGGTGAAGAAAGTCTAAAAGCAATAATATCCCATCAAATTTCCTTAGAATATTTTGAAGTTATACTGTTCATCCCTAAATTATTAAGTATTCAAATCTAAAAGCCATAAAAAGCATTGATAAACATTTATTAACATACAATAGCTATAACTAAAATGTGTGACTGGTATAAAATTTTAAATACCTTCATTTCATATAATTTTTTTAAAGTGAGCAACTGTCTATCTCAATATCTTTCTAGGCATGTTTTCTGAAAAATCAAATTAGTTTGCATATAAGTTTTATGCCTCTCTTGTTGAATTTAACCATATTTACTATTGTTTGGATTATAAATGGAAGTAATGTTTTTCTGTCTGTTGCAAATTATGGCTATTTCTATATTTTTAGACAAGTATTGTAATAGTATTCTCCTGAAGATTTTTGATGATAGTAGTTTGACAGAATGGTTCAGTAGTTTAGAGCATGACTTTAAAATTCAAACTCAAGAATCTAAGAGTCCAAGTTTGATTCTCAAGCTAGTACTGTTATTGGTCAGACCAGCAACATCTGAAGAATAGGGGAATAATACTTCTTGAGATATTATGCATATACTAACCTGGGTGCTATTACTAACAGTTGAATGTACACTGAAAATTTAAATCAAGTTAAATTTTTCTAAAGACATAGATGATGGAAATAGTTCAATATATAAATACAAGATTTAGAATACTTAATATAACTAATGCTTATAATAACAAAAAAAAAATATTTCATTATAGTTGTAAAAAAAATCAACTGATTTTAGTTAGAAGCTATTCTAAACAAAAATAATTTTATTTCTCCATTTTGGGTAATTTTATAGCTATATTTAAACATTTTTTTTTTTTTTTACAAATATTTTAATAGTTATTATAAATAAAGCTTATAATTAAAAAATCAAATTTGCAGTGATAATTTTATAATTTTCTTAGGAGCAGAATGAGAAATTAATAATAGCCTTCATATTAGTTATTGCAGGTTAAAAATCTTTATCAATCATATAGATATATTTTAAGTTAATATTAAATTATTTCTATCAAAAAAATTGCGAACGAACTTGATTCTATGACTAATTTTATCTATTACGTTATGACTTGTATTAATAATATAAGATATTGTATAGTTGTTAATTTTTATACTGTCAGTTATTTCCTTTTATTTTTACTGAAAAGTAATTGAACATTATTGCAGTTTTTTAGTACTTATATTTAGTTTTATTTATTTGCTGTCATGTATTAATTTTAATAACATTATAACAGCTTTAAAGCATTATTACAAAATCAAATCATGCCATCTATAAAATTTAGATGCTTTAAACCATCTCTATTTACTTATTTTTTCCTTTTACTATTTTAATCCACAAAATACTTCCCAGAAAAATAGCTGTAAAAAGAATTGAATGAGTTGAAATCACTCTTTCATATTTCTCTGTAAATCTAGATAAAATCATTTTGTCTTATATCTCTCAAATCTAGATAAATCTTATGAATATAATTATTAGAAAAACTAGACAATGTTGTGAAACATAAAAAAACATTAACTATTAACAAAAGCTTGAATAAAAATTTGCAATAGCAGATTCATAACAATAATTAAAATAATTTGAATTTGAGACATGCATTATGACTTGGATATATAAATTTAATATTACATGCAACTAATAATTAATTAAAATGACTACAGTTATTAATGATTAAAACTTTAAGTGAAGATCGATACTTTTATTATTTTTAATGCACAATTATTTGAACTATTGATTATTGTTTTTATTTAATAGTATATTTGTTTTAGTTATACAAACTATTAATGGTTAATTTTACACATTTTACTTTTGTTATTGGGATGTAATAAGGAAACCAAGTCATACATCACGTGACTTAATTACGTTACAAACGTTATATAATGAGTTTGCTAATAGCTTGAAACAAGCTTTTTCGATAAATGCTACAAGAGAAAGCATTCAAAATCTCTATTTAGAATTATCCCTATTCCCAAACCAGTTTTGAGCTAATGGCTCTTGTCAGTGAGGCACTAAGATAATCAGACACTAGATCTAAAATAAAAATTCCAGCTGAATATTTATCAATACTTAACTATTAAGTAGAAAATCTGAAATTTTCAGGCATCTATATTTGAAATTTAATTTAAATTGTTAATTATAAATATTCAACTGAATTTGGAATCAGTTTTTTGCTCAAATGTGAAAAAAAAAATTAAATCGCATTTTTGTTTTTAATTAGCAAGAAATACTTTCTCAAAAGCGCTATTAATCTTTATCAACAATCTAATAAATATTTTAAAAAAACCAAATGAGATCGATAAATTAACAAGGTACAGTAATTTGGAAAAGCTTTTCTTTTTGTAACCAATGCAACCATTGATAACAATCTGGGTGTGGTATATTATGTACTTTTATCAATTTTTTAAAATATTTGTCATTTTTAAAATCATTTAATACAGCAGGCGATATTTAAATACTTTTATTTTAAAAATTGTGTTTAAAAAGTGTTAAACAACTATAAAAACATTTTTAAACTATCAATTTAAGATATTAAATAAATTATTAGTCTGTATCTTAAAAATTGTCTATAAAAGATTATAAAATCTAATATTTAATTGTAATAAAAAATATAATAAGATAATACAAATAAATTTTATTCTTTGTAATGTAATATATGATTACAGATACTGGATAACCTCTAATAATCACATCTAGATAGTTTTAACCCATTATGATAAGTCATACCAGACCCCCAAAATATTATTATATTTATTAAAAAACATTTTTTAAACTTAATTTATAGGTGCATATTTTTTAGAAAACACTTATTCACTACAATCATTCTTCAACAAATATTTAAATGATTACCAATCAATTTTTATTGTGTTTGAAATTATTACATTTCATATAATCCTTAATATAGATTTTAAATGCTGATTTAAACGCCCTCTTTTTAATTATTTCTTTTTTAAAATGATATATCATGATCTTGTATTTTTAAAATTATACAAATAATTATTGCTTTCTAAACTTCAAGCATAGACTAGATTATGAAATCTGGTTGGCAGAAGAGCATTAAAAACTAACATCATAGTTTTTTCTGTATCTATGAACATATGTTTATAAATACAGAGAGTAGAAGTTAATTGTAAAATTCTAGAATATATAGTATAACAAACAATTAATGTTGTAATTATATATAGAAAACTTCTTCAGTATATATATATATATATATATATATATATATATATATAATATATATATATAAACTGAAGAAGTTTTCTGGCTTTATTGATTTAAATTGGTTGATAGGTTTAGTTAGGTAGCATCAAGTTCTGGAAATTGAAAATGGTTAAATGACTAAACTTTACATGATCACCATTCTTTATGCTTATACAAACTGTTTTCACAGAGGCAAAAATCTTCATACAGTAGTGCCAGTCAGTGCAAGCCAAAGTAATCAATAGATGCAGAAAAAATTGTGAGTAGGCACTAGATAGGGATTTTATGCACAAACTTTCATGCATTCATTGATTACTCTGGTTTGTAGTGAGTGGTGCTACTGTATGGAGAGTTTTGCTTCTGTGAAAAGGTTAAATGGGTATACTATCATTACTATCTCAGGAAAAATTGCACACTTAGTATTATATTAAAGTATCATTTCCAAATTATTAAATAGTAATTTTATTATTATCTGTTGTAGTTTAATCTGTTAAAACAGTAGCAAATTTTCCCACACAATAATGCCACCTAATGCAAGCTCTAATAATTAATTAATGCTAGAAGGTTGTGCAATATAATCATGTGATGTTTTAAAACAGACAAAACTCTCTATATGTATTGCCACTCAGTGCAATCCAGAGTAATCAATGGATTCCAGAAGGCTTGTGTATAAAATCCCCATATAGTGCCTACTCATCCAATATCCCCAGACTAGTTTTTGGCTTGTGGCCTTCGTCAATGAGGAGCCTTGGATCTGAGAGCACTGCACCTAGATCTTACAGTCTAATGCAACCCTTCAGCAGTCACCTTTTATCTCTACTTAACTACAAAACTATGAGTCTTAAATTGAAATCACCATAATATTTTCAATCCAAACTCATTAGCTTATATAGCCATAGAGGTCTGAATTCAGTTCAGTACCCATATATTTTGGTGACTTTGGTTTTTTAATAACCATAGCTACCATTATCCTATTAGGCAGGATTGATTTTAAGCCAATAAACATCACATGGTCACCATTTCCTATGCTTGCTTATAACTATTATTAAAACAGACAAAACTCTCTATATGTATTGCCATTCAGTTCAAGTCAGGGTAATCAATGGATGCAAGAAGGCTTATGCATAAAAACCTCATCTAGTGCCTACTCATCCATTATCCCCAGACTAGTTTCTAGCTTGTGGCTTGCATTGAATGGCAATACATATAGAGAGTTTTGTCTGTTTTAATAACAGTTAATAACAGTTATAAGCAAAATAGGAAATGGTGATTATGTGATGTTTTACTGTTTACATTTAATCCTTTAGAGTGAATGACTGTTTTACATTATTTTTAAATTTCTTTAAGTCATGCTTCACCAAGACTTTCAGAGATTAGAGGTTTTTATTGACCAAGATTGGTATTTGACTAAAAATAAAGCATAATCTATATGCTTTATATTAATATGCTCTTTTATAAAAAAATTTATTGTTATGGTTAATATGAAAGAATTAATCAAAAATGAAAATTTGTTCTTAAGTTGAGTATTAAGAACTCTTGATATACCAAATATGGTTAAGAATATATTTATTCAAAATAGTAATACAACAATAAAAGTTTAAATATGTACAGGAAAATAATAAAAATAAATTACATATAATTGGTACAAACATTAATTAATTATATCTTGACCTATCACCAATCAATATTCTTTTGATGCCAATGTGAATTATGTGCATCTGTGCCATTATTATATTTTGGGTATAATTGGGATGGCAATGTAAAAATATAATTTATTAAAATATCGCCATTATATTTACGAAATTAATTTGAAATGCTTAATATATGACATTTTAGATTATTTAAATTTACAAACTACTTCTATGACTTTAGGTTTTTAAAACTTTAATTATTAATATTATTACTACTTCTAAACAAGGTTGGGTAATTACAAACAATGTGTAATACACACACACATTAACACGTGTCTTAAATCTGAAATATTATTTTACTCTGCATGTATATCTTTTGTATGCTATCATGATATAGATTCAAGTAAAATAATGAATAAATTTTAGAACTGCTAATAATAAGTGAGACTGTTTTTTTAAACAAATATAATTCCATAAAAATAACATATTTTGATATCTTTATTACAAAACATGGGGATCTTCACTTGGACTTGTGATATGTATTAAAACAGTTTAAACTTTAACATGCTTTACAATACTTGCATTACAATTAAATAATTTTACATCATGTAAATTCTATTCTATCAGCACAGGCCTTCCACACATATAGTCCTGCTATATTTCCTATCATGTATGCAAATTTTTTATATTTGATATAATTTGGCACATACACATCTCTGTTAATTGCTATATAGCTCTAATAATAAAGGAATTCTTGAATAACTCATATGCAGATTTTAGTTAACTATCTTGACAATGATGTCTTTATGGCATCTTAATTTTTCTTAGATGATTTGTGTGCAGATCTTTCATTAATTGCAGCCATTGTCTACTGATATTTTACAGCTCACTTGATTTAAAATTTTATAATTTTTGACCTTCGCACAATTATTTGATGATTACATGATTACCATTTCTTATGCTTGCTCAAGCTGTTAAACCAACAAAACTCTCCATACAGTAGTACCACTCAGTGCAAGACACAGTAATCAATGGCTCTGTGCATAAAATTCCTATCTAGTGCCTACTCATCCAATATCCCCAGACTAGTTTCTAGCTTGTAGTTTTCATCAGTGAGAAGCCTTATATCTGAGAACAGTGCATCTAACCATTGATTACTCTGGTTTGCTCTACATGCCATTATTGTATGATGAGTTTTGCCTGTTTTAATTATTTGATGACTGTTTTCTAATAATATCAATATTGTAAACATACATTTGTCCCTTCAATAATATTCTTAAAGAATTCATAGTCACTAATCACATGTGTATTGTTAAATAAACAGCATACAGTGGTAAAATCATCAATAATATGAGATCAGATTCACTGGAAATACAATTAGTAATTTCATTAAACAAAAATATCACATAATCACTATTTAAAAAAAGTTGCTATTGTTTAAACAAAAATAATTGTGATTCAATAACAATAAAACATTTGATAAGTATAATACATACATACATAGGTGTATTCTCAATACAGAAATATTTAAGAGCTTAGCTTTTAATATTATATTAAAATATCACCAAAAATAGTCAACAATTAGACAATCCCAATATCAATAACAATTTCAAACTGTTGTCAAGGCAACCCCCTTTTATATATTAAAATAATATTTGATCCCTTTTGAAATGCAAAATTTAGGAGTGATTTTGTAAGTCAGTCTAAAACATAATTTGATTCATTTGAAGCTTGTAATCTTGAGTGATTTCTTTAATTTTTTCTAAAATATGAATGTCAGTCTTTTGGAATATATACTTAAACAGCTTCTTTAATTAATAGGTAAATAAAATTAAAAATAATTAATTAATTTGAATATTGTTGCAGTTTTTATTAGAGTACAAAAGATTTACTTAGATGTATATATCAATACACACATTGTCATACATGCCATTTTGATAAATCTAAATTTAAAGAATTAATTGAAATTAATGATATTCTAAAAGATCAATAAAATTATTTAATGTCTAAAATAATATTTGACAACCTTGAGTAAAACTAATATGGAGATTTACTCTAGAATAATATATTCATTAATTATATAATTTGCATGTTTACCTCTGAATAATTTACTTTTCAAAATTATATTGTAAATTAATATTATTTGCAGACAAGCAAATGCACTTTTTTGATTTGGTTTGTAAATTTCCAGCCTAACATTATTAGTATACAAGCCACATAATTTCCATACTCTTCTTATTAAAAAAATATTATGTAAATGTATCTGCTGATTAATCTTTACACTTAAAACTAAAATAAAACTATTATGAACACATAACTAAACATTAGAAAAAGGACATTATATAGCAATTATATTATAAAATTTATAATAACAATAATATAAGGGAAAAATAAAATAAAGTAGGATTAAAGAGTAAGACAACTTTTTTTTATAAAATAGGAAGTCTATTATCTCTCAACTTCTTTTGATATAGGTGGTAGCTGAATTTATTAATATGAATAGAAAATGCATTTGAATATTAGATTGTGCAGATATACAGTGCTTTTATGAAATGAAATAAGTTTCAGCTTGATGACTTTTTTAAATTTGAGCCCTAAGGCACCTTGTTTCAGTATCTTTTCTAACAAATAATAAAGATTTTTTTTAATTAGGAGAAAGATATGATGACTACTTATAATATTTGGTAGATTTGAAACTAGCTATAATTAAAATTTCTAAGATTGGTATATTCAATTCACAAATCTCAAAATTATAGCATTTGCAGATTTTCATTTTACTCAAACTTCCAAAGTAGGTAAACTCATGAATAAAATTCAAGCTGGAGTTTTGAGAATAGTTACATGAAGATTTTCTATCCACAGACTGTCTGGTTTTACTTAAATAGTAATAACATTTTACATATATTGTTTTACTTTTCATATATTTGATCTATTTTTTTAATATGAATTTATTTGGGAGTAAGCATATTGGAACACTTTACAATATGAATATTTGGACTAGATGATGATGAAAATATGTTTTTAGTATCTTTCAGTATGTGTAAGTTTCCTGTTTATAAAAGATTTTAAGGTATCATTATTCACTTTAGAAACAATTTCAGCAAGAAAAGAGTTTTTCATATTTTCCATTTCTATAGTGAATTTAATTTAGGAGTTAAGGCTATTAATATGCATTAAGAACTCATTCATTTTTTCCTCCCATGTGAGAAAACAACAAATGTAGCAGCAATATATCTGAGCTATACAGTTGGTTTGTATAAAGCAGAGTTCAAATCATTTATTAGGTCACATGGGGAGAAAAGATTGAATGACTTCTTAATACATATTAATAGCATGCACCCTCAAATTATATTCACTTTGGAAATAGAAAAAAGATAAAAAACTCTTTTTTCTTGTTTTTAAAATGAATAATGACACCTTAATATTTTCTATATACAGGAAACTTATATGTACTATGAGATATCTAGATGCCTTTTCTCTGTAGCTAAATCATTCTTCACAAGAGAATTCTTACTCCCAAATAAGTCTCTATTGAGAAAAGATATCAAACATATACATAATGTCTTATTAATAAACAGTTACAATATGATCATTATAAATAGGGTAATGTTCCAAATCAAACCACCAAAAACAGAAAAAGAAGCAAATGTTTCTAACAAAGTATGCATATCTAAAATAAAATAAAAAATCCATAGATAAAACTGGATGATTGCTAAGATGTTACAACATAACAACAACACTCTCCAATGAACAAAAGATTAATACTATTTAACCAAACCCAAAGATTTAATTCCTCTAGAAGCTCACAGAATCTTTGAGATTACATATGGCATGTGCCAAATCACATTCATAGGAAGAAAACAATCATTATATAAGTGATAAAAGAGATAAACATATTAATGCCACAAAAAACTTTCAACATCTTCAGCATTTATTTTCCATGTATTAGCATGGCCATTACATGGATTTCTGAAATATTAAAATCATATTCATATTTAACAATCATCATTAAAGGTATTTAAGGAAGCTATAGAAATTTTAAAAAATTATATTAACATATATGATAAAATGATAAAATTACTATCCATATAGGAAAGTTTCCTCACACAAATAAAAGAAATTCCCTCAAATTTAAGCCAGACTATTCAACAACCATATGTCACAATTTATCTCTGCAATTTCCACAAGATTACTATTTTACTCAGTTGCAGGCAAGTGTTATCCTGTCAAAATATTGGATTTTTACTTTAATTTTAATTTATTAAAAATGGTTTCTCCTAAAAACATAACTTATAAAACATCTTTTGCCCATTAAAATATTCATTTCAACATGTATTTACTCTTCACATAAGATAATAAAGAAAATATCAGAAATTTTAATGACTAAATCAGGATTTATTAACTGTGATAGTTTGTCTTACTTGAAGATTCCATTAATTGACATTAAAATATTTTACATTTAATTTAATGTGTAAACTTATATAATTTAAATATATGTATGGTGTGTGAAATCTTACTAATTATATCTGATCCTAGTTTGAGTTTTTTAATGCTTTCTTAAGTTGGTACAGTACAATGACTGTTTTATTATATATATATTGGAATAAATATTTATATTTAGTATATATGTATATAAAGATATATATATTGGAATAAATATTTATATTTAGTATATATGTATATAAAGAGATTTTAGAAAGTGATAAAAAGTTTTATATTTATATGATAGTGACAATATTATTATTAGATTTATTATTGTTAGATTCTATCATTATGAATGAATAGTATTTCTATAGAATAATTTATCATCTATTTGGTTTTTCAGTCTTTTCAAAAGTAAATTCATAATTGTGATTATAAGGCTATTTATCTTCTTATTAGTAATTCTCTTTTTTTTAGCATTGAACTTTTTAACATTATATTCTTTTGTAATAAATTAATACATTTAATGATATGACTAAAATATGACACTTTAATCCAATCAAGCAAAATTACAGATGTACTCTGATTTCGTTATTTCTATAAGCTTTTTAAATGTTTTACCACCATTTTTCTTAGTTCAAAACATCAGTGGATATTCAACTTTTCTGTCTATTGAGAGTAACAGAAGAAAATGTTAGAGCTTTAATCATTCTAATCTTTGTTTTTAAAAATATGTCTCTACATATAAAAACCTTTACTAGGTATTTTATTACAACTATGTCATGTGCTAAGAATTATGCATCTTTTACTACTGGATGAATGATCCGAGAAAGCCAAAACTGTTTATCATCTCTATAATCTTGAATTCAATTTTGAAGTTAGATGCAGATTCAGTCTTCATAATCTTTGTTTTCTTCATATTTAGATAGTAACACCAAAGGAGAAAAAAGGTTCAATAAATGGTATATAAGAAGTGGTCCAGACACTTTTTTAATCATTCTTCTTATTGTACCATTCTTTATATTTTTTGCACTTCCATATTTACAACAGTCACTTTTACTTTTCTCTAATTATTTAATTATTTATTCAGTTAATTTGAATTATTTGAAAGTATGTTATAATTGAATGATGAAGTATATAACTAAATGAGAAATATTATAATCATTTGGATCATGAAGATGACAAAAGATCACCAAATATAATCAAATTTAGTAAGGATTCAATGGAGATCATGTATATCTTCCTTTCTCTTATGAAAATATACAATCACACAATATAAAGTTGATTATTATTATTTTTGTTCAAAGAAGAAATTTTGTCATAAAGGTTTTAATGGAAATAATGGAACTTTCAAATTTTCAGCTTTTGTCTTTCAAAGACTTTAATATTTTTAAATCATTTGTTAAAAAGATAATCTTTAACACCTGCCTTCAAGCAATGCTCAAACATGACAGCTTTGACCTTCAAACACATCAACCATTAAATGAAATTCTTACAAGAATATAAACTGTAAAAATATTTTTATGATTTATATATTAAATGTAATTTCTTTGGTATATTAATACAGACATAGAATAAACAAGCAGACATAAACAATATTTTCTGTATATTTAAGATTCAGTTTATATTAGATAAGGTGATAAATATGACTTATAAGCTTATCCATTATAAAAAATAAATCATTATAATTTGATTTACAAGTGTCAACATTTCTGCACCCACAATTTTGATACCAACACTTCAAATACATATATTAATAAATATTATTAATTATTTCTAAACTAGAGATTATCCCACATGTAACTTTACTCCCCTTTCCCTATTTTCTTTTATACATATACATAGAATTATTCAACTTCTTGCTTTGTTTCCACATGCAGTATTTTTTAAAGATATATATATATATATATATATATATATATATATATAAATATAATCTTTATTAGAACACACATTCTTGAAACATGAATAAGGACAACTGAAATAGCAACTGCCCCCCTCCAATGTATATTGCATAATGTATTGTATTTATTAACTGGCTTCAGATATCTCTCTTTTACATATGTTTTCATTATTTATTCAATATTTATCCATATCAAATCTTTACAATTTGGTTTACAAAGTCATCATTTTTTTTGCATTCATAACCTTGACACCAACCACTTCAGATAAATACTCTAATTGTTATAAAAGTGTGAATGGTTTAAGAATGATTTATTAATTTAGTACTTATAATGTAAAAAGTATTAATATTTGATTTTGAAAAGCTAAAAACATAATTATATCTATAAACACCACGGAGACTTTGGATTAGTAATTATATTTTTAAAAAATCTTCTGCAACTTTTAATTCAATTATTTTCTGCTCAGAAATTCCACTATTATTTTAATTTTTTTGATAAAAAGTTGCCAAAATATTCAAGTAGAAAGGTGATCTGCATGTTGAGGTGCAGCACGAATGGCAATATGTTGCTTCTGTATTAAATAAGTTATAGGATAGAATAGAAGATATTTATAAATGAGTATAAATAGTTTAACTATAGAAAAAAAAAGAGAACCTATATAGCCCAGTCCTTTTAGACTGTCTATTTAACATCTTGTGATTTTCACTTTTAATTTCTTCTGGAACAAATTTTTTTGGAAGATTTCAAGATCTTTTCTAATTGTCATTCCTATTGCATTCTATCCTTGATCGTGACATTTTAATGAAAAAAATTAATCCTGCATTTCTTTAGATGGTTTTCAGTAAAATTCAATAACATAATGGGTCCCCCTTTCTTCACAAAAACTAAGTATCCCATTTACTATAAAATACTTTGGTAGAAGTCTCATTCACTTCATATACCCATTCTACAAAAAACTATTTTCTTATTAGTCTTTTGACAATCTTAAATAATTTTTTCAATTCCTTTATATCAGAACCATAAATATCCATTTTATTTTAATACAATAAACTATCCAGAATATTAGCCCTAATTATTGGTTGTGGTGGTTATAACACTCTGATAAAATACTCCACATATTAACTTGTTAAACACATCAGCATCACACTGGAAACTATACTGCAACCTATGCATTCAAGTTTACCTTTCTATTTAAAAGCTACCAAGATATTTAAATCGATTCATAATGTTGAAGCCATAATTTTATTATAGTCAAAAATTGCTAAAGATTTTTATCATTATTAACCTGAGGTTCTTTAAACATTAATTACTAAGCCAAAATCCATTATTAACCTGAGATTCTTTGAACATTAATTATTAAGCCAAGATCTTTATATGTCACATTTAAATATTAAAAATATCCATTAGACCATTGTTATTAACATCTAGGTATTAAGTTAACACAGAATATAAAACCATTTTGTATGCCCTTTGGCTTGTTGAATAAGATGATAATGAATTTTATGTTGCAGAAACTATCTTTAAGATAATATAAATAATGCAATAACAATTGATTTGACAAGGGTATCTAAGTCTTTCAGAAAAAAATACTAACAAAAGAAGTTAAATAAATAGAGTATAAAAATAGAACGTGATTTGTAGCTCTCACATTAGTTTATATAGTCATTGCAAAAACTCATTTTTAATTTTTAATTTTTTATCTTTTTCTCTATATCTGTAGTTTCTGGAGTTAGAATTGCCACACCCATTTACAAATGGCTCTTGATATTGATAAAGTTCAGCTTCCTTATAAACATTATAAATTGATATATTTTTATGTAGAACAAATGCAGAAGGAGGTTCTCTTTTTTAATTTTTGAAAATAACTGCTAAAAGTGTGTCTTATTCATGGAATACTGAGTGCTAAAAAAATTAAATTAAAAAAAAGGAAAAACAAAAAGTAATAACAATATAAACAAGAATTATTTATAATGGTAACATGGTGTAGTAGTTGAACATGTTTTGATAGCCTGGATTCAGATCTACTATAAATTAAACATGAATAATTTTTTAAGTTTTAATCAGGCTTAGAATTTTTCTTTCAAATATCTGGTTTTATAACCAACGTGGATAACTGCGTAATATTGGACAGCAAATGGATAAATAGCTATTATTCTTAACCAGAAAGTGAAATGTGATAATACTGAGAAATTGTTAAACTTGATAAAATGCTTTCTCTTTCTTTGTTTTTTATGAGAATTACTGAAAAGGTGTTTTTCTTATAATAATCCTCTTTAAAACTATTTAACCACACACACACACACACATATCCACACATAGAGAATGCATCTACCCACATATATACAGATACACACACATTTATTTTTAATAAATAATAGATTTCCACACTTTATAAATATAAATATTAAAATTATAATGAATCTTTTTATATATTCTTCTAGATACTTTCAGCTACGTATATTCAGGCAAAGAAACAAAACTGACATTCAAATGTCTAATAATGATATTTCTCTTACTCATCTTTAAACTCATTATGGAATTGCTTTTAATTTACTACTCTAAATTTAAGAAATATGATATTATTACTAGATGATGAGATTTCATCTTACAATGCCAGTTTTAATTGATTGTGGAGAAGTGCAGTTGAGAAAGTGTGGTTGAGAATGAGAAAATGCTAGTGCATTTATGCAGTAGAGATATCTCCACTAAAAAGGAGCTAGTACAAGTTTATTATCCATTTTACTAATAATAAATAATAATTACTATATTAGTTTTCTTATCTATATGTAATACAACTTGTATTATTGACAATAATGTCTCAGGTTATTCTCATATTCTTTAATAATTTAATCTCAAAATATTTTAATACATACACTAAGAATATACCTTTGTACAGGATAGATATGTAATGCTTCTCATAAAACATTGGGTTTTGTACTTAAGAGGGTTAGCAAGTTATTTTGCACTCAAATTACCCATATCTCATGGTTTTTAATAAAATTCATAAATAACAATTGTTCTAGATAAAATTATGACTCATAATTTAAGATTGATATGTCTGTGATATGATAAAGATAACAAAGTGATTTTATTGTATTTCACCATATCTCAATAAGTTCATTATTCTCAAAGTGAAACAAAATGGAAAATGGTGCAGATAAATTCAATTAATAATATTATACTTTACATAATGTGTAAGTATAACCATATCTATTTAAAAAAATGGAAAACAACTATATAATAAAATATAACAATTAATTTATTAATTATAAAATAATAAAATATTCAATGATAAACATAATTATAACAGTAACAAGTTCTCTCAAGATTTTAGATCTTATTGGGTTGTTATATCTATTAAATGTTTTCTAATCAGAGTTATGAATACCTGTGTGTTATCAAATGAAGTGATATGAACAATAAATTACTCTATTGGAGAAGGTTGTATAAGATTCTTTCACATTTTAAATGTTAATTACAGGTAAGATATGGAAATATTTTATTGCATTCTTATGTGCCTTAACAAATAGTAATTCAACTAGTAACAACAAACCTCTCATTATTAGTATTGGTAATTATTCCTTAATACTTTAGGGGTGAATAAAGTATATACCCAAATTATAGCATTGTTATCATTAAAATATACAACTTAATAAGATCTAATGACCATGACTTACTATGCTTTCTAGATTCTTAGTAAAACTTCAAAATAGTATTAGGAGTTTGCATCAACTAAGTAATAATGTTTATGATCATCAATATCATAAGAGTATTTTAATGTACTGCCTAGTATTCACTTAATCAGATGAATAAACTTTGGGTAAATAGGAAAGTAAATCATTTATGGTTACTTTACTCTTGATTAAAATACCTTTGTTGCAGAAAATGTGAGGTTGATTTTTTTAAACGACTAATAATATATGTAACAAGTTAACCATTTAACTTGGCTGTAGCAGATTCTATCTTATTTAAAACTTAATACAATGGATCTCTAATACAAATATAATAACAAACTTACATTTATACCCATTTTACTGATAACCACAAGACATTATCTGTACTTTTTTATACCAGTGCTTTCTGGAGAACTTTATTTGAAATTACAACACTAATAATAATTTTAACACTAAAATAATTAAACAAATATAATTATAAAATATCCATGAGCTGATAGTCCACAGTCTCTAAATAACATCCATGAAAATTTAGCTAGGTGTATTTAAATATTCCAAATCATATCAAAAGTTATTTGGAGTTTTAATCCATATACACTTCACAATAAGTTGTTAGCACTTAATCCATGTGAGAATGTAATTGATTTTGGAGGTTGCTTTTTTTCAAAACTTTTAAACAGATCACAATTATTTATTAGTATTCCAGCATATTTTGTCATACTAATAGGCTATTTATGCTTGTTTTCTTTTTAGTAATCAGCATAATTTCCAGGCTTTAATAATTAAGAATCATTTATTGTTCACTTCTTCTATATTTAAATTGCATTTCTGGGTTATTTACATGTTTGCTTAATTCATATTTTTGTTCCTTAAGCAGACCTCCATAGCTTCTTTAAGGAAATGGATTGGCTGAGTGTTCTTGATATGGTAATACCATGGTGGACATATCTCATATTTACGTACTTGGATAATTTTTGCTCTTGTCCTTAATAGTATTATCAGTGCAAATGAATTTCCTTCTTGATAGTAATGAGTTCATTACTGGTTGTTGAATTTAGATGTTCATTCCTGCTTCATATGACCCTCTGATCCAATAAAATTTCTGGGTATTGCCCCACCAAAGCGGGCATATCTCATCTCTGTTTCAACATCAGATATACTCTCTTGTTTTTGATAACCTAGCACTGCATTCAATATTTTTAGATGTATTTTTAAAGCCTGAAATTACAAATATGCAGTCAGGCATAATTCTAAGTCCATTGTGGTTATCTATTAATGATTGTGATTTTAATATAGTTAAAAAATACTCCTAACTTCACCATGCTTGATTAAGAAGTAATTAATAGTTAAATCATCATAGAATGTCCACCCATGAGATTATTAAGACATATAAAGCCTATAGCCACTCTATTGGATGTAAGCAGAAATAATTATGATGTTTAGTTGCTAATTAAGTGTTCTTAACCTGTAAAAAAGGCAATATAATCTTAGGTATAAATCTAAACATATGATCTTTTATTTTGTTTTATTTTTTTTTTTTTTTTAATTTTTATTGTTATTAATAAATCTATATAGATGTAACCTCACACATTTGTCTTGTTTATCATGATTAGTATTTATTTTTAGTTTTAAGAGACTCTTGAATCTCTATGACCTCAGTGGGATATAAGAAAAAGAGCATTTATGCTAACATCAGTTGCATTAGACATGTGGAAATTGTCCTGGGGCATAGGTAATGAGGTTTGTTTTTGTATTGTTTGTGATAATGTTTATATTGATGTTACACATAGACAAGTGAGTTAGTGATTATTGTTTGGTTCTTAAGATTAGTTTTACTGACTATACAAATCTGACTGTTGTAATATATATGCACACACACACTATTTGGCTTAATAATTTTTTTAATATATTGTTTCTAGTAAAACGTAATTTTCTCAGATTACTGTTAATATCTGCATTAATCACAATAATTCATTTTTTTCATTCAACTGCAGAGACAGTCATGCACTAATGAGTATTTAATGATAACCAGATCATGCAAAATGATTTAGGTTAAGATTTGTGCTGAAACTCTCTTGTTATTAATGTATATAAAGATACATGTAGTTGTTGAATTAATATGTAAAATTTCCTCTAGCCAACTGATAAAAATTAGTTTGTTGATTTGGTTGGTATTATCTTATGCTTACACAGATGGCTAAGTTATTAATTAATATAATAATCAGTCTTGCAGAATCATTCTTAATTTGTATTATCTTTTTTTCTTTATATCTGTCTAGCTAACAATTCATTCATCTATTCATCTATTTATTTATGTATTTTTAATATATCTTTTACTTTGTTTAATTATTCCACTGACCAGCCAGACAATCTGTTTCTCTATCAGCTTACTTCTTGCCAATCTGCTTCCTTCTTTATCTTTCTGTTTATTCACACTACATTAGTTATTTCTAGTCTATTTATTTCTCAATTTATTGGCCTACTTACCTATCTGACTATCTTATTCACATAAGTAGTCTACTAGCTTACTTACTTGCTTACTTATGTGCTTCCAAACTTACCTACCTACCTTTTTCTTACCTTTCTGCAATTTTTATTTATTTATTCACTTTCTTCCTATTCTTATCTGTCTACATACTTGTTTGTTCACCTGTTATTATGCCAGCCATCATAATTTGCTATCTACCTGTGCACTTACCTATCTATGATCATATGGTCTACCTATCTATTTATTAATTCAATTATCTTCTATCAGACATCTTTTAGAAAATAAATTAGTTTAAATGCTATTTTTTGCATTGTGAATTCTATTAACACTTTCAAAAATTCATATTATTATTATCAAACAATAATTGATAATTTACACTATGTTAAAATTAAATTTAATACTGTAAAAAAAAAAAAAACCATAAAAACAAGTCAAATATAATTTGAGTGTTAGAATGTAGTTTAAAATTAGAGGAAAATATGAATATTAAATATGAATTTTTAGGATGTTAAGATGTTAACATTAAATGGATAATTTTCGTTAATAATAGTCAAAAATGATCTCTTGAGCATATTGCTCTTAATTACTTTGAATCTACTTACATTGATTATATGTTACTATTTGCATTGCACTTTTAGAAATTTGTAGAATTTGCCACAATTTAAAAATAATTGCAGTGGAAATTATATTGTATTATATTGTATTGTGCAGCCAGCTACAAGCACACAAAATGATAGGAAATATAATAGTTCAGAAATAATCACATTTATAAACGGTATGTGCTCAATAAAAGGATTAAATGAATTTTCATAAGTGTGAATAAAACGTGCTGATATACGGTCTCAAATAAATATTTTGTGCCTATATTTTTAAAAAAAATATTAATCATAGTTTATAATTGTAAAGGAAAAAGTAAATAAAACAAATTCTAAACAAATTGAAATAATTAGAAGTACTTTTATATTAATCAAAAAAGAAAGTTTGTCAATTTATCAAAATTCCTCACACACAGACATATATACAACATGGTTTGTTTCCAAACAAATTCAGATTCGTAAGCAATTTTTTTTATCTGCCCCTTTTTCTTCTTTTTTTAATTTTTGATTATTATTATTGTTTACCAGAAAAATTGATTGTGATGGATGAGATAAAGTCTGAAGAGGGATGGCTATAGATATGATAAATATATTTATTGATAAATATTTTTTAATAAACGTAAATGAGAAACCTTAAAAGGAGCTGTAATAATTAATTTGAAAGAAGATATTTTACTGGAGGAGTGATGGGAGTTAAAACCATCTACTATGAAATCATTATTAGGCAATGTAATATTCAGTGCAGTCTTCCACTGCGAATTCCGCTTCGCAATTATAATTGCGAAAATGGAAGGATGCTGCTAATATTGTTAGTAGTAAAAATATTTATAATGGTTACATAACGCTAGTAATGTAAGCTTAATCAGTATGGTTTGTTAAAATTTTAATGACCCATCCCTCACCTAGCTTGATATCTGCATAAAAAATAAGTTGAAATGATCCAGCCTTATTTGAAATTACAGCTCTTACATGAAAGAAACTGAAGATCATCACATTTTGAAAACTCAGGTTTATTTCGTCATAAATTAGAAACACTGCTGCCATCTTTATTCATAATTTTAACTATTGTGGATACTACAAGAAAAAAAACAAACAAACTGATACCAGCCAATTAATCAATCATTGATTTAATCATCTATCAAACCAGTGAAGAAATGTTTAGAATTGTATTTATAATTGACCTATTTTCATCATCTAACATTAAATATTGAATATTTTTAAAAAAATTCTAAACTTTATTTAAATTTTCCAATTACATTCAACTATTAGTAATAGCCCAAAGATTAGCATGCACACAGTGTTTCAAATATTATTATTCTCTTTTCTTCAGATATTGCTGGCCTGACCAGTGACAGTATTAGCATGGGAATTGAATCTGAATATTTAGATTCTTGAATATTAATTTTTTAAGGTAATGCTGTAACTAACTGGTCATTCTGCCAAAGATAATAGTCATTAAAAATTTCATATACTTATCTATGTGATTCCTTTTGGTTTCTCCACTTTTTCTTTACAGCAAAATTAATTAATGATTTTTAGATATTAGTTACAATGTATCAAGAAATCTAAGTTCTATTTGTTAAAAATAGTTCTAAACATTTAAAAGATGCTGAAATTTTTATTCACAAAAAAGATAAGTTTTACCATCACACCCTCTAATGTGCTTTATTAGATATAATGACTTGCACTGAGGAAGTCACTCAAAAATGCCCTTAAAAAGCAGCAGAATTACCCTGGTGAATAAAAATAACTCCTGAGAGATAACAAAAACTGAAGATAAACATTTTCTATGATGAGAAGAAAGCAAAGCAATTATCTCTCAAAGTAGGTAAATCTATAAGCCATTCTACCTGCTGCCAAAGACAATGCTATAGTTATTATGGATATAACTGATTATGATAACAACATACAAGAGCTTCTCACAACAGAACAATACATAAAAGTGGCAAAAATCTGATTCTGAGTACAGAAACAAAGTTCCTAGCATTATTCAGAAAGCATTGCAATTACTTCAGTGATTCAGAAAAAGTAAATGAACATCATATTTCAGTAAAATTCCTCATCTTTATTATAGTCTAACTTAAATCCGTAAGGAACATGTTCCATTAAAACCTATTGTTCTAGAAATTCACTTTGCCAAAACTTATCTTTTTTTCAAAGTTTTTAGTCCTTTGGCATACAAGAAATAGTCCTTTGTTAGTGATTCTAAGCACTTCATAGAATTAGTGAAGAAGATGCAAATTGAAAAAACTGACATACTGGTAAGTTTTGATGTGTAGAATTTATTTACAATTTACCATGTGAAGAAGCATTATTTATTGTAAGGAAATGATAAATGGCAATAATAGTTAACAAACTAGAATGACTTTTCATATTGATAGACTAATGGAACTATTAACATTCTGCATAACAACAATACACTTTCAATACAACACAGAGTTCTTTTAATAAAATCAACAGATGACTATAAGCTCACCACCATCACTCTTGATTAACATGAATAATGTGGAATAACTTGAAACCAGAACCATAAATCCTACTTCATATCCATCTAAAGTTTGGATTCTGTATGTTGACGATACATTTGTTATATGGCCACATGCATAGCATTATTACAAACATTGTGGCCACATATCAACTTCATATCTTCTTTATTTAAATTCACAGTAGAATCAGAACAAAATCAAAAATTGCATTCTTAGATGTTCCCGTGACAAAACTTCCTCATGGCAAAATCATGTTTACAAAAAAGCCACAAATGTAAAGAAAATACTTGGCATATATAACCAATCACACCAGAAACACAAAACATGGATTTATTCACTTGAACAGACCAAAAGAAGTTCATTGAGAAACCAATGATTTGGAAAAAGAAAGATCTATATAGAGCAAAACTCTCATGAAAAATAATCATCCATACACTTTCATTAAGAAAACCTTAGATATATTAAAAACAGGCATAAAAACAATTATTGGTATAATAGTGTATTTATACATACCAGAATAGTGGACAAACTAAAGAAAATCTACAGTCAATATAATATCAGAATTTTACATAGTGTAGTATGATTTCGGAAAGCTGTGCGAATATCTACAAAACCTAAACATGAAATGCTGAAAAACAAAAACTGCATCTATGAAATACTATGTTAATGTGGAAGAATATATATTGGTGAGACCAATCACCTTATTGAAAAGCAATTTAAAGATCACAAACTGATGTTTAAGAAAGACAACACAGACATATCCAAAGTAGAAGACTATGCATGTAACAGTGAACATATGTTTGGAAAAAAATAAAAGTATTGAATAGAGGAAAAAAGATACAAAGAAGAAAATTTAAAGGTGTTCAGATGAAAATGGCTAATAACCCCATAAGTCAACCTAGTGCAATTATACATAAGGTTTGGAAGCCTTAACTTTGCTCTTATCAAAAGTAAAGAAATCAGGAAGAACCTCGTAAAATATATGAAATTTCTACTCACTATTGATTTGAAAGAAAAGCTCAGTTCATTAGAGCACTACCTTAACGTATTTCAATATTCAAAAATATAAAGACCAGGTTTGATTCCCATGCTAGTACTGTCACTGATTAGATCAGAAACATCTCAAGAAGAAAGGAGAATAATTTCATTTAAAGCATTGTGTATATACTAACCTGTGTGCTATTACTGACAATAATTTTTTTTTAAAGACATTCAATAGATGTTAGCTGATAGAAGTAATCCAACATATAAATGGAACTAAAATTCTACCATCACAAACCTTCAGGCAAACAATACTTAGGATTATTTCAGAAAATAACTAAAATTACATCATTTGACAGCAGACTGGATAAATAGATTAACTTATGCATTTATCAGCCAAGCCTAATAGTACAGAATATATTAAAGGATTATAATTAAAATTACTTCATGGATTGAAAGAAAACAAATAAAGAAACTAAAGGATTATCAATTTTTTGTCATAGATAGCTATTCAGAGCAAATACAGGAAATATTAAAAGTATGTATAAATAATTACATTTCCATTCTCTGCTATTAATGTAAAAATAATACTTATACAGAGTTTAAATATAAAATTTTAATATGTAATGAACCAAAAAAATAATAGTATTTAATTCAGCAAAAAAATAACATTATCAGAAGACTGACCATAAATATAATGTGAAAATGTTGAAAGTATACTTGGAATAATTATTAAAATTTTATATTTAAACTCTATCCAACATTATTTTTACATTAACATATATATATATGTTTTTACCACTTTGAACTAAGAACTTACGATAGTTAGACTGAATTGTTTATCACTGAATGGTATAATAATGTAAGACTATTCTATTTCTCTCTCTCTCTATATATATATATATATTGAACCGTGTTCGATATGTGTGGATTCAAATCACCGGTCTCTTAGGCAGAGAAGAACATACTCGGAGAGTATGTATGCCCAAATGATAGCTATAAAGTATATAACTAGCGTTACATTTCCAGGACATAGCTTCTTCTCAGCTGTTGAGTTCAACACCAAGTTCAAAGCACTTTTTTTTGTTTGTGTAGAAACACGGGCGCCAGCTGCTTATTCTAAAAGAATAGACAACGCACTTTGAAGAGTGGCCACTAACTCAATGCCTAAATCACAACTAGCTCAGTTGTTTGTAATCACTAATAGATTATACTTAATTAGTGATTAAAAGAATTAATAAAAGAATTTGTTAAAAAGAATTGATAAAAAGAATTGACCGACAAATAAAGTTTAATTTTAAAGATAATTTATTAACTAACATTTATTTACTAAATTTAAACATTCTATAATTCTAATAAAACACACGCATATTTTAAATTAACATTTCTAAATAGTTTAAATATTTCTATAGATTTAATAACAGAACTAATAAATATTGATATAGTGATCACGCACATATTAACTCATGCACACACATAATAATGATAATATAGGACTACATAGCATTTGAAATTTAATCACACACATCAATAGTTCATTTATGTATGATATCAAGTTCATATAATTAGACTCTTGGAGGAGTTCCACAAATTAATTGAGTGAGTTCAGTTCACAAAAGTAATTGAGTGGTGCAGTTCAGAAATTAATTGAGCAGTTAACAAACAAAATGCAGTGTTGAGAAGATCTTGGGAACGCACGTTTACCTCCAGCCCAGATGTCCTAGAAAACAGCAGATCTGCCCGTGAAATAATGTCAGCTTAACATCGTAGAAAATCTCCGTCCGTATCTAATTGTCTCCAATAGTAATAATTGTGAAAATAAGGAAACTCGTCAAGGAAAAATCCCAGCTGGCTGGTAAGCATTTATAATGGAAATATCCTCACCGAAAGCAGCCTCCAAAGAACAAAATTCTATGTCAACATTCAAAAAAGCCTAGGTAAAACATTTGCTTATTTTGTTCTATACTGTAATAGCCATTGCATTGCATTAATTCATACGAATCTTTCAAGAGTCTAATTATATGAACTTTATATCATACATAAATGAACTATTGATGTGTGTGATTAAATTTCAAATGCTATGTCATCCTTTATTATCATTATTATGTGTGTACATGAGTTAATATGTGCGTGGTCATTATATCAATATTTATTAGTTAAATTAGAGTGTTTTGTTATTAAATCTATAGGAATGTTTAAACTATTTAGAAATGTTAATTTAAAATATGCGTGTGTTTTATTAGAATTATAAAATGTTTAAGTTTAGTAAATAAATGTTAGTTAATAAATTATCTTTAAAATTAAACTATATTTGTCGGTCAATTCCTTTTATCAATTCTTTTTAACAAATTCTTTTATTAATTCTTTTAATCACTAATTAAGTGTAATCTATTAGTGATTACAAACAGCTGAGCTAGTCGTGGATTTAGGTGTTGGGTTAGTGGCCATTGCTCAAAGTGCGTTATTTATTCATCCTTGAATAGATAGCTGGCGTCCGTGTTTATACACAAACAAAAAAAAGTGCTTTGGACGTGGTGTTCAACTCAACAGCCGATAAGAAGCTATGTCCTGGAAATGTAACGTTAGTTATATACTTTATAGCTATCGTTTGGGCATACATACTCTCCGAGTATGTTCTTCTCTACCTAAGAGGCCGGTGATTCGAATCCACATATTCGAACCCGGTTCAATATATATATATATATATCATGGGACCAAATTTATTTAATTATTCACAGCAATAGAGTTAATACTAATCTAGTTATTCTAAAATATTATATATATGCTTGCTAAGAATAATGATTTTTTTTTATGTGTTTTCCAATTTAATCTTTTAAGACTTTTATATATATATATATATGTGTGTGTGTGTATTCATTTATATAATTCAAACCTAGATCAGACGTGTAGATCAATGCAATGTTTTGATGAAATTATTAAAAGAGGATAAGGTAAATTATGCCTTATTTTGTACTCTCCATTTGTGGTAGAGTCTGTTATTTGAGGAATGTGTTGGTATATTATATGATTGTTATTACATGGAACAAAACTATTGTTTAATTTTAATTATTAGCCTTTATTCACTTCTGATTTGTGCATTTCACTAATTTTATCAGAGGTTTAAGTAAAAAATGCAACATCATGGCCGAGTTTTACATACTCTAAGCTATGGTTTGGTATTGATGGGATGATTACAAAATGGATATGGATTTAAACCTCCATTGTAGGTGATATAAATTGTGGGTTTTGAAGCTAAGAAAATAAATATTCCAATGAGCTGAGCTCACAAACAATATCCTCAATAGATATATGGTAAATAATATGTAGGTAGTAATGGCATATCCCTGTGATGATCAAAAAATATTACTGTTGTGGAGTTAGCATTACCATCAATAGTTTTATTTTGTGAATGCCCTTTAGTATCCTCATCACCAGCTTATCATTAGAGAGTAAAAAGTAAATCCTGGCATTCCAAATGTCACTAGTTCAAATTTATTCAAATATATTATCCTGTTATACTGATTATATAATACTAATTTACATTAGACTTTTATAAATAATAACATAGTTTAAACCACAGCATATGCACTTTAGAGATGGAACGCTATTTATACTGAGTACTCTCCTTTCCAAACACAAGATAAAGTCTTTTTAAAAGACAGAATAGATCCCTCTATCTTTTTTCACCCAAGCTATATATATATATATATATGAGCCAATCTGAAGGGTTAGACATTTTTAAAATCAAATTTACTTAAATATACTATACCATTACAATGATTAGATTATATAATAATAATTTGTGTTATATTTTTAGACATTTTGTAAAACTTGTTATTAATTAAAAATAAATGCATTGGAAAATAATTTTCCATTGATTTTATATTACTTACTTATATTCTTCAGAATCCTTCTTTTCACTCAAACATAACTTACTCATTACCATCAGATGATTTTATCCTAGAATGGTCTATTAAACGTAATATTTACAAACCTTATAGTTAATTTTTGCGGCATCATCTATTTTTAATATCTTCAATTGCATTTTTAATCATTTCGTGATTATTTTTTACTTAAAATAGCTTCTGTTATTAAATAAACTTTTTCCCATTGTTATAAATGAACCCAAGAAAATTGTTTTAATTAGAATTTTTGTTTTCAGTAGTAAAAATTAATGGATAGAATATATAAATATGCATAAAATATAAACACACATAAAGAGAATATGAATATATACGTTTATTTTGAAAATGGGTATAACTGTCTCAGATTCTAAATTTTTTTGTGTTAATAATTCTTTTTTCTCTATCTGAAGTCTATTGAGGTGATAAAATATTAGATAAATGTGCTTTTGATTACTTTTTAATTAGACATTTCAGTAGTAATTTTTTATATTTTATAATTTGTTTTGAATCATTTTTATCATAACTTAACTTTTTATAGATCAACTGCGCTTATTTTCTTTATTTTTGTCACGTGTGCACACACTTATATCTCTGATGTCTTTTGTTTTAAAAATACATTATTAAAAAATGGGGAGTAGTAAGAATTTTTTTTTTACCTCAATCTTATTAAAACATAAGATATTTTAAATAACCACTTTTTATATTTAAAAATGTTAATTACACGCACATATATAATCATAAACTATAAATAAAATAACAAACCATTATATTACTTTGATGATTTTATTTTTTAAATAAATTTTTCTCTTCAAAAAAAAGTACAATAGTTTGTCTTTTATATTTATAGATTATGATTACATTTAAATTTCAAACCATAATTGGTGATTTTAAATTAAAGTGATTAGAAGTTTATATCCGTGTATATATAAAAATAGTCTCATGGAAGAGTATAGCTTATATACACACACATATATATAAAGCTTAAAGGGAAAAGTAAAAAATGAATACAAACAAAATATTTATTTAAAACATATAGTCTGGAATAAATTAAATATTGATTAGATGTAATAATTTTAATTGATATTTTTAGAAATACGCATATTATTTAAAATCAAATATAAACATCTCTAATAAAATAATTTTATTTGACTTTCCTGGTTTTGACAAAAATTTTAAACATGTATGTGTTCAAGTATATCAGTGTTATGAGATAGTGAAGAGAGTAGTGGGTCGTGTGAGGATCTGTGCTCATATACCATATATATTACATATATAGACACAGGTATATAATAAGCCTGTGTGTTTCAGTTATATAACAAAGAAAGAAAAAATATTTTTGGATAAAACAAAGTTGTGCCTTTTTTATATTGTGCATTTATTTTTAATTAATTCTATAATTTGTTTTTGAATAAAGGATTAAGAATTTTTTTAACTAGTTTCTTTTAATGAATGTAAATAAAAAACAGAAGAGATTAAGATCTTTGTCTCTGAAAAAATTAAAAGTAGCTTATTTTAGTTTACTTTCATCCAATCTCAAGTGCATTCCACACAAAAGCACTCATCTCAACCCATCATCTTTTGCTCTGATCCAATTATGACCTGAGATTTGGGTTACAATATATATGAGTGCAATCCAGATTGTTCTCTATAAAAATTATTTAAATGGTATAATGGTAAAAATCACCTTTAAAATCCACACAGTAGCAGATGATGAGTAACTTAAGACATCAAATTGTCCCTTGTAAATCCAGTTGCAAAAAATGATTATTGACTATTGAAGATTAATGCTGGTGATGCCATATTCCATTTTAAATTATGTCTTCTAATCCTGATTTTAACTCATGTTAATTGATTGTGATGCTGATTTACATCCTCCTTGTATAACTCATTAATCTATACCATTACAAATAGTGTCCAGTGTGAGACCTGAATATCTCCTATCTGCTCTTCAAAGAGTTTTAAAAAATATATATGACTGAAGAACAAAAAATAAAAATGCTATAAAGTCATATGAGATAATAATTTATAAATGCAAAATTACTAATAAATGTTTGCAATGTATGTGTTAGTGCAATGTATGTGTTAGCAGTGATAGTGAAAAGCAAAGAAAGCATATTTCTACATATTATTTTTAGGAATATTTTCCTTTAAACATATTATTTTAAAACAGTTTTTATTTGGCAATGTAGAGAAGTCTAATGACTAACTGTGATACAGTTATGCCATTGATCTTATTTATATTTGTTGAATGATAGTAGCATAATAAATAACATTCTATATTTTAATGTCTGATTTTATATAAAACCAATGCTTTTTAATGCACTTGAATATTAAAAAAAACAGATTTTTTTTAATACAGTGGTAATGGCGGTAATTTCTTTTTTAAAAGATTTTTTACATATATTTAATTTCAAGTTCAACATTTATTCTTAATATTTTTTAATAAATATAAATTGTCTATCTATCTATCTATCTATCTATCTATCTATCTATCTATCTATCTATCTATCTATCTATCTATCTATCTATCTATCTATCTATCTATCTATCTATCTATCTATCTATCTATCTATCTATCTATCTATCTATCTATCTATCTATCTATCTATCTATCTATCTATCTATCTATCTATCTATCTATCTATCTATCTATCTATCTATCTATCTATCTATCTATCTATCTATCTATCTATCTATCTATCTATCTATCTATCTATCTATCTATCTATCTATCTATCTATCTATCTATCTATCTATCTATCTATCTATCTATCTATCTATCTATCTATCTATCTATCTATCTATCTATCTATCTATCTATCTATCTATCTATCTATCTATCTATCTATCTATCTATCTATCTATCTATCTATCTATCTATCTATCTATCTATCTATCTATCTATCTATCTATCTATCTATCTATCTATCTATCTATCTATCTATCTATCTATCTATCTATCTATCTATCTATCTATCTATCTATCTATCTATCTATCTATCTATCTATCTATCTATCTATCTATCTATCTATCTATCATTATCTATCTATCTATCTATCTATCTATCTATCTATCTATCTATCTATCTATCTATCTATCTATCTATCTATCTATCTATCTATCTATCTATCTATCTATCTATCTATCTATCTATCTATCTATCTATCTATCTATCTATCTATCTATCTATCTATCTATCTATCTATCTATCTATCTATCTATCTATCTATCTATCTATCTATCTATCTATCTATCTATCTATCTATCTATCTATCTATCTATCTATCTATCTATCTATCTATCTATCTATCTATCTATCTATCTATCTATCTATCTATCTATCTATCTATCTATCTATCTATCTATCTATCTATCTATCTATCTATCTATCTATCTATCTATCTATCTATCTATCTATCTATCTATCTATCTATCTATCTATCTATCTATCTATCTATCTATCTATCTATCTATCTATCTATCTATCTATCTATCTATCTATCTATCTATCTATCTATCTATCTATCTATCTAATCTATCTATCTAAGTAAAATATTTTATGGACTTAAATAATACAAATATTAATTATATATTATTACTTTATTAGTTGCTTTAATATAAATTTCAACTGTAAAGTAATCAGACAATAATCACTTAAGAACTGGCATTGCAAACTGAAATTATGTCATCTAGTAATAGGAATTTTGTCTGACCCTTCATTAAACCAAAAGCAGAAATGCTTTTACTTTTTGTCTAACTTTTACATAAGGAATGCAGATGTCATTATTTCTTTATATGCATAAACTCTGGAAATATTACAATTTCCGGAACATTTTTACAAGTAAATAAGATCCTTAGGGTTGAAGAAAATTTTGTAATCATTATATGTAACTTTATTGTCTGATCTACTTCTCTTACAAAAACCTAGAGTATATACTAAAAGTCATTTCACTTTAGTTTAAAAATAGATCAGACAAAGATGCTATTATAAGACAGAGTGATTTCAGTTTCCAGTTTATGATTGGTTATTGCCTGGTTATATCATAGTTTAAATTTCTCTAAAAACACATGAAGAAATTATGTTATATTATCAATAAAAATTCACAGGCAATAGATATAAAATATATATCTAAATTTATTTTTGTGTAAATAGCAATATTATTGAAACACCATTTTGACTAGATTCTATATTCCATTATCTGGGTAAGAAATTGGGATAATAGTACTGTATTCTTATTTACAAATAAATAAAGTGATATATATATGCGTGTGTGTGTATGTTACAAGCAATATGTAAAAAGTAGGCATTGTATAGAATACATAGTCATTCTATACAATGCATGATGTTTTTAGGCAAAGTATGAAATTTCATTTCATTTTAATTTTTTACATACTTTCCCTAGATATTATATAAAATATCTAAACATTATAAAGAATGACAAATAGTTTTTTTGCAAAATATGAAAAAAGCTTTTATTAAAAAGATATATGTGAAAACAGTAAGAAATACAAAATATATGATATGGAATTTTTTTTACATAAAGAGAAAAAAAAAGTGCTGAATACTTGTTGCTTTTTTTTTTTTTCATATGTCATAGCATCGGCCGGGAGGCGAATCCACAAACGTCTGCAAACAACTACTTGCTTGCAAGGTGGCTGCGATGACCTCTCGGCTAACAACGCTTGACTACTTGTTGCTTTTGAATTGCACATAATTACCTTTTTCATGCAAAAGCTTTTAAAGAATATTGCAAAATGTTATCATCCTGTTTGTGACTCATCATTCACTGTGTTTTTCTATTTGAATCATTTATATTTTGTTAAGCGAGTACAAAATAAATTTAATTGTAAAAGAGTATACGTTTAATGAGGCAAAAAAAAAAAGAGACTTCCCCCCCTTTTTTATTACCAATTTTAATATCCTTAATTTCATTTATCAGTGATTAGAAAAAATATTAAACAACAAAATAATAATTAGAAATTAATAAAAAAAAATTAATTAAAATTTTTACATTTTTAATTTTCATTTACTGGGTATATATAGTGTGTATGTTGTGCACACACCTATACATATATGATCAGTAGCCACTCTCAAAACTCATAGAGTCATTCCAACTCCAAAAGAAAAATAATAATAATAAAATGAAAGAATAAATGTTATTGCTGGGAGTATTTTATACTTTGCCAATTTTCTTTTTGATATTTTATAAAATGCTAAGAAATATATGAAAATCTAAACATTTCATACATGGGTATCCACTTTTGGGACTACCTAGGCATTCTATACAATGCCATTTTCCACAATTTTCTGGTAATATATGTATATATATATATATTAAAGTATAGTTTACTTTTTATAAATATATTATGTTTTTTTTAACCTATTGCAAATTTATGAATCAGGAGACATGAAATATTTTACATAGGTAACATTAAAATTATGTGACATTGCTTTTTTTTTTTTTTAAAAAAAAAAGATTTCTAAACATATCTAATAATAAAAATATAAAAAAGTATTTTTTCTTTTTGCCATGAAAAAAGCTGTTATCTCTTAATGCATTCATATCAAGGATAATAATATAAACTTTTTATTATTATACAATGGATTAACATTTAAGGATATAAAAAAAATAATCATTAGAAACTATCTTGAAAAAAAAAAAAACTTTTAAAGATTGTTATAATAAAATGATACAATTCTAAGTAAAATTTTATAATAAAGTAATATTAAAGAAAATATGAAGTAGAATGTTTACTGAGGTGAAGAGTATAAATAATATCAAGAAAAAGCAACTAAAATAATGCTATTACTTTTAGGTATAAGAGGGATTAGAGAGACAATAATAACCAATACAAATGGTACAACAACAAAAAGAAATCAGTGAAAGTTCATTCAATAATTAAATCACCAGAGTTTGAAAAGAATGTGATAAATAAAGACCAAAGTAAAAGAATGTGTAGAAAAAAGCATTTTTAAATTATAAATTAAAAAAAAAACTTTTTGGAAAGTTAGAAGATATATCATAAGCAAGATCGATGAAACAATTATTAACAAATATTGATAAATTAAAAAAAACTTTGAAGAAATAAGATAAGCTTATATTTTTAGATGAATTAATTTACTGAATTAATATTTATATTTTGAATCACAAGTACCAACTAACACACCTCTCATCTTTGACACTATATCCATTTTACATAAATATATATATGAAAGATAGTGACATGGATAAACTGATGAATAGTAGTTCAGCATAAAATGCACCTTGGGGGTCATTTGATTTTTATTGTATCTTTATATAAATTTGAAAGAATATGTGATAATATCGGGATTATATAATATATTTATAAATTAATATTGTAACAATGATTAATCAACATTTAATAAAAATCTAAAAAAATATTGTTAAGAATTGAGGAAGGCAAAAGAAAAGTCAAAACGATAGAAATATAAATTAGAATGTAGTGACTCTGATCAACAACACAAAGTTCATATATATATAAAGACAAAATAAAAATTTTAAGTCAGTATTAATTGCAAAGATGTTATTGGATAAAATTTCACTCATTCTAAGTTGAATAGAATGCTAAGGTTCAAATATAAAATTTAGGTAAAGACCATGTAATGGATGATCAAAACTTAGAAATATTTAAAATAGCTGACTGAGATGTCTTAATATTTAAATGAAGTTACATGGATCTAAAGATCATCTGTATAATAATTTACATAACTGAAATACAGGCATATTATATACCTGTATCAATATATAAGATATACGAGCACAGACTTTCACATGAGGTTCCATCATCAGATTTTCAATTGGATGGATAGTTGAAGAGTTGGAGTGTGGAGTGAATTGAAGTCTGTCCATTAAAGTATGAAGATTGGCTATCTTAATATATATATCTGAGCAATTATTGCATATATGTGTAGATATAATAATTTGGACCAACTGATGATTGCTGGTTTAGCATGAAATACGAATATTGGTGATTATTTATCTTTTCAACAAATATATGTTCAAGTGTGTCAGTGATATGAGATGGGTGGTGAGTAGTAGGTCGTGTGAAAGTCTAGGCTCATATACCCTATATAATAATTTACATGAAAATTATAATGATTAATTAATAATTAAAAGATGTGCTTTTTTAAAAAGTCGTTAATATATATATATATAATTTTAAGTAGAAGTGATTAAAAGATAACTTGTTAATATTGGGAAAAATATTTTATTATTTATTCTAGATAAAAAATAAATATGGATAATTTTCTAATAGTTTGAAGGAAATGTTAGTTTATAAAAAAGTTTAAAAAACAGCTGAGAACAGAAATATATTTATAGGAATATCTTTTTTAAAAAAATCAGAAGGTTTTGTTGCTATAAAGGCAAAGAACTCATCCGATTTTTTAAAAAAAGTGCCAAAAAGCATTGTTATTTGAAAAAAAAAGAGAAAATAAAAAGACTATAACTATTAATATTTATTTGAAAATGTCTGATATTTTAGTAGTAATTATATAATTGTACTATTTCTATTATATAATATTAATGATTAAATAATTTATAAAAATTCAAACTTTATTTAAAGCTTTTCAAATACATTTAATTGTTATTAATGTCATCCAGGTTAATATATAACATGTTTTGAGGTATTATTTTCCTCTCTTTTCAGGTGTAGTTGGCCTGACCAGTTATAGTACCAGCATGGGAGTCAAACATGGAGTATTAGATTTATGAATATTGAATGTAAAGTGACACTCTAACCAGCAAAGCCATTTAATCAAAGGCAATGCCACTATATGAGAGACCTTCTGACTTCTCCACCTTTTCCTAAGATATGTGGTATTAATAACAGTTGAAAGTATTTGAAAAGTTTAAATAAAGTTTGAATTTTATAAAGGCATGTAACAATTAGTTAATAATAAATGATGGAAATAGTACTACATATAATTACTATAGATATTAATGGGTTTTAATTGAAATTTTATTTTAAATATGTGTTTAAACTTGGTACATATAAACTAAACTCAAAATTATTGTCAGTATTTGCTTTACTATAAACAAAATTGCTTATATTGGAGTGATATTATGTTTGCCACTAAAACATATTGCTTTTTTTACACTTCACACATCTTCAACTATTTATCTCGGAGATTAAAAACAAAAGACAAAGTTATTTTTTCAAAATAAAAATTGAATTACCCCCCACCAGTAATTCTACAAATAAATATTTCATAATGACTATAAGTTATACAGTGAGATGAAATTATTATTTTTATTGATAGTAAATTTTTTTTGTTAAGATTACATATTGTAAAAAAAAATAAAATATTTGGACCAATCAAAATAAATTATTTTGAACCAATAAAAATGGAATCCAGGTCATTAAATAGTTTTCTTATGTATGTGTATCATTATTTTAATAATTGCTTTAATAATTGGTTCAGTCAAACTCATACTTACAACATTAAATATTTTTATTTTGTGGGCATTGTTATTTTAGCAGCACATTTTATAATTCGAGTAATAAAATAATTTTTAGTATCCTAAATACTTTCAGTGTTTTTAAGCTACTGTTTTAATAACAAATTTTGTAATTTAATTGCAACTATTAAGAAAATGCATAACATTGCTACAATTTTCTTTCAACCCTTTTTTTTAAAGATGATGACTACATTTGCTCATTGATGATAAATAAATCATTTTATTTATTTTTTGCTTTAAGTAAAAACACACTTTTTATAATTAAAACCACAGATATATAACATTCCAATAATAGGTTTATATTTCTTAGTAATAGATATGATTTGTGTCTTGCATATGAATAAAATAATGGAATGCAGCAAAACTGCATTAATAAAAGTGAATATAAAGATTATCAACATCTACATGGAGAATAATAATTATTTGATTCCTTTAAAAGTACTCTAAATAAGTTAATGCTTAAGGCTATCTTAACTCATCCAAGGTTGATTTCAAGGTTGTACCTATAGGAGGGCTACTATAGTATCGTCATATATTCCACACAATAGTTGCTTTAAATATTAGTTGACATAAATAAGACATTCTTAGCTTGGTGATAGATCTACAGTATTGATGATTGGCAACTCAATCAATCACTGACATTTAAAAACTTTACTGAAATGTTATATGAAAAGTCAAAATATATATATATGTAAAAAGCATTTATATAATCATATGTTGTTTTTTTAAATATAAAGAATACAAACATAACTTTAAGAACAAAAAAATTACAAGGAATAGTTAATCAATATTTAATAATATAAGAAAAGAGGAAAGAATGCTTACAGTTTAAAACAAATTTTAATGCTTTTAATTGATGATTAGGTCAAATACTTCAGTAGTGACATCTATTTTTATTTCTAGCCAATTATGTTAACAATGATTTAATCAATGGAAATAAGATGATGACAACAGATATCATCTCTGTCTCCAGCAGAAAAGGAACTAATGAAATCATGTGCTACTTGATATGGTATGCAGCAAGTTCCTACATATATATGCCCAACATATGGAAATTCATTTATATATATATAAATATTAAACACACAATATATATATATTGTATAAAACATAAAAAAAACATTCATTAGCAAAAACATCATGTTACTTAATGGCATAAAAAAAAAGAGAGAGAGAAGATATATTTTTTATGTTTTTCATTAGCAAAAATTTGTCAAACGTTGGTGGTCGAGTGGGCAGCATAGCCGCCTTACAAGAAGTTGTGCCCGGTTTGCGGATTCGCTTCCCGGCCGATGCTTTGACACATAAAAAAGAAAAAATGTAACTTTTTAAAAAAATAATTGAGTCGTTTATTGGACAGCATTTTAAAAGGAGTTTAAGCATCAGAAATGAAAGCACCGGGTGATGATCATTGGTCTGAGAGACTATCATTCTACCACCAAACCAAATTATAAAGGAAATTTCTTTTTTTTTTTTTTTGTTTTGTTATATTATTCAAGGCTAAACAATAATTCAACATAATGTTGAGTAAAAGAGGATAGTTGTTGTTTTCTTTCCTTCTCAGACTATTTATCTTTTTTTGCATTAATCAACAGTGTCGAGCGTCTATGATTTTAAATATTAGAAATATGATGTTTTAAATAATATTTGTTTATAAAAACATTGTTAATATGTTCATGCTTGTGTAAATATAAAGATACAAAGAAAGCTGCTTTAATACATTACGGCAATAACACTTTGTTTTTTATGACTTACATATAAATTATGCAAAAGTTATGCAAGAACTGCTTGTGTAAGTTTGAAATAGTATACACGTATTTTATACCACTTTTTTTTAAAACTCATCAGCAAATTTTTAAACTGTAAAATTTTCAACATTTTATCTATTTTTAACTGTTTAATAATAATTAAATTAATATTAATATTAAATTTTAAAAAAAGCATTTCTATAATTTGCTAATATTATAATTCCATTTAAGAATTCAGCTGTCTATATTTAAAAACAAAAAAAAATTGATAATTTTTTTAGGCAAATAAAGAAACAAAAATTGTCATTTACTTAATAAATGTTTGCATTAATTTCCTTTTATTTCAGTTTTAGCAAGGCAAATCAAATTTCCTTCTAGCTAGTAAGTGAGATTAATAAACAAGACTTGAGAAAATGTTTAAAATAGGTGCAGCTTATTTTGTACTATTAATGATAATAAAGTCAGGACTATAAATTATATTTTAATTTAATTTTAAAATATGTAAATAATGTATGAATGCCAACGAAGATAGGATAAATTATATAGGCAATAATATATCATTACCTAAATAGTTTATTCTAACTTCCCATGTATTGGAATTGCCATATAAACGTTAATAAAATATTACTAATTGTACTCTAATACTATTTTCTTATATATACTTATTTAAAAATAATTGGTACTTTTTTAAAATGATTTTGATCTGAGGTTTGAACCTACAACTAGATAGCTAAGGATTTCTAAATAAGCTTAAAATTAATTTTAGTTATTAGATCTCATTGTATTGATTGAATGACTATTTAATGTTTATAATTTGAAGTTAAAAATATTAAACCTCATCAAATAACAGTTGATTTTTTAGGAGGAATATTGTTTTTTGATTCACCATTTTCTATGAGAAAATGGCAAAAAGACATTGTGCTGCAGTAAAAATATGTAAGGATATATACATATTCTTAAAACCACCACTTTACGACATTTGTTTGAGCAATATAAATAAAGACATCTGGAAAAAAAAACCCCAAAATGAATTTAAAAGTTAAACCATCAATATTTATTTGGCCTAGGTCAAACTCTTATAGATGCCTTCCTCACTTGTTTAATATTTATCAATATCAAATTACTACAGTTTAAAAATGCTAGTTCCATATGAAATTTGCTAGGAAGCATTTGCTTTTGTTAGATGTCTTTATTTACATATTAAAAGCAGGTATAGAGAAAAAGAGATGTAAAAAGTATAACTAAGATATTGCCTATGGAAAATCTGCATAAACGAATTGGATTAGGATTACAGGTGGTTGTTTATAATAAAAATAAGATTTGATCTTAAATTTATGTGTGGGATAAAATGATATGATAATAATCATTAATGCATTTATCTAAAATGGAAGAATCAAATGATTAAGTTCAAAAAGTTTGGGACATGTAAATTATCTATATATTATAAGAAACTTGAACTCCAACTTTCAAGCTCCCTACAGCTATCCAATCCATCTTATACAACTGATCACATGACTGCATACATGTGAAAAGAAAGTTACATTAAGTTTAGTATAGACAATATACATATATTTAAATATTATACATGTAATAAACTTCAAATATGCATATCAAACTTTCTGATATCATTTTAATAATGATGTTAACTGTTTATACTTCTTTTATATGGAATGTAATAAATGTCATAAGTGCATTTATATATGCAACTATAGAGAAGCTTGCTATTTCTATAAATTAAATATGACTTAGCACTTTCAAGAACTTATGGCATTCTCATATTCATAGCAAGATGAATTATAATCATAATGAAGAGATGGGTGTAATTGTATATATTTGAAGAGATTAAAATTTGTTTAAATTCGATGTTAATTATTTAAATTAAAGCATCCATTTTTTGGAGAAAAGGAAGAAAAGGAAGAATGAGTTTTTACAGTTGATAAGATATATAATATTGGCTATAGAGCAATCCTCTTATTTTTCTTCTAATTATTTTATTCAATATATTGGATGTTTATGTAGGAGAGAACAAATTGATATCCTGTCATCTTTTGTTGCTCAAGGAATATAGAGCTATATTTCTGGCTTGTTGGAGTTTCTTTTGTACAAGTATTGGTGCTTGGAAAGGCATGAAGACGAAGGTGCTCAGGATTGCTTATAATAGATTGATTATTATCCAGTTTGGGGGCATTTAATTTTGTAAATGGTGCTAGAAGTAATATTTTTAAAAAATGAAAATAACAAGCTATCCCCTCCCACTGATAGTAGACTGTGGTTTCTTCTGCTATAAATACCTACTTTCTAAAACTCTTTAATAAAACATTTTTTTCAACATATTGCCTTGCTTTCCACACTTCTCTTTCAATTAATAGACTACTAAATAATTTCAAAGATAGACTTGAACTTAGCCCTAGCACCTTTTACAAAATTAAATGTCCCCCAAACTGGATATCAATCAAGATCTATTATGAGAAATCCTGAATATCCTTGTCTACATGTTTTTTCCAACACCGATACTTATATAAAAGAACCTCAGACAAGCCAGAATATAACTCTATATTCCTTGTGCACCAAAAGGCAATAGGACATCGATTTCTTGCCTCCTACTAACCATTTAATATTTTGAATGAAATGATTCAAAGAAAAAGATAAGGAAAGCATGCTATGTAGTCAATAATATGAATGCTATCAACCATAGAGACTTATTCTTCCCTCTTTCCAAAAAAAATGGATGCTCTAATTTAAATATTTAACATTGAATTTAAATAATTTTTAATCTCTTCAAATACATACATTTACATTCCTTTCTCCATTATGATTATAGTTCATCTTGCTATGAATATGAAAATGTCATAAGTTTTTAAAAGTGCTAAGACAGGCTTAATTTAAAAAAATATCAAGCTTGTCTAGAGTTGCATATAAGCTCACTTATTACATTTCTATCATTTTAATAGTAATACCATTTCTTTTACTAACCAAATAAGGGCACTGTGAATTTTATGCCATATTGATAAAGGCAAAATGCAGAAACAGTCTATAAATAAGGATTTAAATAGACGATTATTTTGTAATCATTTATTATTAAAACTTATTATAGATGACACCAGAGTAGAAAATACTGATCTTGTTTTATTAGGTTAGATAAAAAAAATAAATATTATTATTTTTATTTCTAACTAAAGAAATATAGTTATTTACATTTATTAAAGAAGTGAGATTCTAAAAAATATACACAGTTATTGAATAAGAATCAAATCTATATAACTATATAAGCAGTTTGACTTATGTTCAAAATCTTAAGGAGTTTTACATCTTCAGGCTTTTAACTTGAATAGTAAAATGGAGTTAAATGTTTGTTAAATGCATAACTGAACTTCTTCCCATTTAAGTGTGTTTTTATGGTATTCATTAATTATTCAATCTTACTATAGATGGTACTAGAATAGAGATGATCTTTTTTTTTTTTTTTTACATAGATAAGTGTGTCTTGTGTGTTTAAATTATTTTTGTTCTTTACAATTAAATAGTGAAAACATTTAAATTATATACAGATATTAGATACCAATAAACATCACATGACCACCTCCTCTTATGCTTGTGTATAACTTGTTAAAACAGGCAAAACTCACTATATATATTGCCACACACAGCAAGCTAGAGTAATCAATGGATGCCAGAAGGCTTGTGCATAAAATCCCCATCTAGTACCTACTCATCCAACATCCCCAGACTAGTTTCTGGCTTATGGCCTTCGTCAGTGAGAAGCCTTGGATCTGAGAGCACTTCATCTAGATCTTAGGATCTAATGCAACCCTCCAGAAACCACTTTTTATCTCCATTTAACTACAAAACAATGAGACTTAAACTGAAAACACCTTAATATTTTTCAATCCAAGCCCATTAGCTTATATAGTCATATGGGTCTGAACCCAGTTCAGTAACCATACATTTTGGTGTCTTTGGTTCTTTAATAACCATAGCCACTACTATCCTATTAGGCAGGATTGGTTTTAAGCCAATAAACATCACATGATCACCGCCTTTTATGTTTGTGTATAACTGTTGTTAAAACAAGCAAAACTCACTATATATATTGCCACACACAGCAAGCTAGAGTAATCAATGGATGCCAGAAGGCTTGAGCATAAAATCCCCATCGAGTATCTACTCATCCAACATCCCCAGACTAGTTTCTGGCTTATGGCCTTTGTCAGTGAGGAGCCTTGGTTCTAAGAGCATTCCAACTAGATCTTAGTATCTAATGCAACCCTCCAGCAACCACCTTTTATCTCCATTTAACTACAAAACTATGAGTCTTAAACTGAAAACACCTTAATGTTTCCAATCCAAGCCCATTAGCTTATATAGTCATATGGGTCTGAACACAGTTCAGTACCCATACATTTTGGTGTCTTTGGTTCTTTAATAACCATAGCCACCACTATCGTATTAGGTAGGATTGGTTTTAAGCCAATAAACATCACATGACCACCTCCTCTTATGCTTGTGTATAAGTGTTGTTAAAACAGGTAAAACTCACTATATGTATTGCCACGCACAGCAAGCTAGAGTAATCAATGGATGCCAGAAGGGTTATGCATAAAATCCCCATCTAATGCCTACTCATCCAACATCCCCAGACTAGTTTCTGGCTTATGGCCTTTGTCAGTGAGGAGCCTTGGATCTGAGAGCACTGCACCTAGAACTTAGTATCTAATGCAACGACCTTTTATCACCATTTAACTACAAAACTATGAGTCTTAAACTGAAAACACCTTAATGTTTCCAATCCAAGCCCATTAGCTTATATAGTCATATGGGTCTGAACCCAGTTCAGTACCCATACATTTTGGTGTCTTTGGTTCTTTAATAACCATAGCCACCACTATCGTATTAGGTAGGATTGGTTTTAAGCCAATAAACATCACATGACCACCTCCTCTTATGCTTGTGTATAAGTGTTGTTAAAACAGGTAAAACTCACTATATATATATATTGCCACACACAGCAAGCTAGAGTAATCAATGGATGCCAGAAGGGTTATGCATAAAATCCCCATCTAGTGCCTACTCTCATCCAACATCCCCAGACTAGTTTCTCACTTATGGCCTTTGTCAGTGAGGAGCCTTGGATATGAGAGCACTGCACCTAGATCTGGAGGGTTGCATTAGATCCTAAGATCTAGGTGCAGTGCTCTAAGATCCAAGGCTCCTCACTGATGAAGGCCATAAGCCAGAAACTAGTCTGGGGATGTTGGATGAGTAAGCATTAGATGGGGATTTTTATGCACAAGCCTTCTGGCATCCATTGATTGCTCTAGCTTGCTGTCTGTGGCAATATATACATATATATATATATATAGTGTTTTGCCTATTTTAACAATGGTTATACACATGCATAAGAGGAGGTGGTCGTGTGATGTTTATTGGCTTAAAACCAATCCTGCCTAATAGGATAGTGGTGGCTATGGTTATTAAAAAACCAAAGACACCAAAATGTATGGGTACTGAACTCAGTTCAGACCCATATGACTATATAAGCTAATGGGCTTGGATTGAAAACATTAAGGGGTTTTCAGTTTAAGACTCATAATTTTTGTAGTTAAATAGAGATCAAAGGTGGTTGCTGGAGGGTTGCATTAGATCCTAAGATCTAGGTACAGTGCTCTCAGATCCAAGGCTTCTCACTGATGAAGGCCATAAGCCAGAAACTAGTCTGGGAGTGTTGGATGAGTTAGGCATTAGATGGGAATTTTTATTCAGCGCCTTCTGGCATCCATTGATTACTCTAGCTTGCTGGGTGTGGCAATATATATAGTCAGTTTTGCCTGTTTTTAGATATTAGATAAACATCCTAAGAATCAAACTTATTATTTTTTTGGTAGCAGTAATGGAAGACAATACAAAATGTAGCCAGAACCAGATCATTGAATAAAGCATACATTAATCATATGTATAAATGAAGTTGAAAAAAAAACACAAGATTATTTCAAGATTTTGAATGTAATGAAGAATAAAAAAAACTGTGTACTGAAGTGAAAAAATAAAAATAATTATTATGGAAAAAGTTAAGTATTATACTAATTCTTGGATTGATTTTTTGCTGAATACTTATTACATACATGCATCTGTGATATGTTTTGCTTACTATCACAACCGTCACAAATTCCTACTCAAATTGTTAAGACAAAAGAAAATTGCAGTTTATTTTCATGCTTTTTAACTAAAGATTTAATAGAATTACCCCTGAAATGTGCATATACATATTATTATAATCATCGTGTAATGCATGTTCATACAGCAAATACAAACTTTTTTTGTTAAATGAATTTTTACATCACCCTCCCCTTCCATATTAGATATTAAATGTCCAATAATTTTTTATACATAAAATTTAAGTTTTGTATAAAAGATGAATGCTGAACAGTACTTTAATTAAAAAATAAGATTCAATAAATATGACAATACAATATACATATATATATCAGATTAATATAATAATATTAATTCATTCCGAAAATGGTTTCAAACATAAACAACAAAAATGATTTTTTTCCCCTTTTTTCTCATGTGTTATAGCATCAGCCGGGAAGCGAACCTGCTAACCCGGGACAACTGCGTGTAAAGCAGCTGTCGCTGACCTCTCGACCACACATTTCTTTTTACATTTTTTTTTTTTTTTGCATTCAATTTATATACATCAAACCAATCAGAGAGTTTAGTAAGGTAAAAAACATTACAAAAAGATTAACTTTTTTTATCCTCCCTCTTCATCCCACATCTTTTCATAAATTATTGATTGGAAATAACATTTTTATAATTTTATATTCAGAAAATGATTGTGTATATCAATAATTTTTGTTTATTTAAAGATGACATTTGAATATCTTGCATTCTAGAAATAACTACATTATTGTTTTATTTTATTTTTAAATATTTGGACTTCCCAAATAATAACGATCAATGACATCATCATCTATATTAATAATAACATAGTTTTTAATTTACATTAAAATATAGCATTAATTTTACCACAATAATTTTCCTGTAAAATATTAACTAACTATTCATGTAAACATATATATCAAACATATGCTTACGTTGTGCTATTTATCTATCTATCTATCTATCTATCTATCTATCTATCTGTCTGTCTGTCTGTCTGTCTGTCTATCTATCTATCTATCTGTCCGTCTGTCCGTCTATCCGTCTATCTATCTATCTATCTATCTATCTATCTATCTATCTATCTATCTGTCTGTCTGTCTGTCTGTCTGTCTGTCTGTCTGTCTGTCTGTCTGTCTGTCTGTCTATCTATCTATCTATCTATCTATCTATCTATCTATCTATCTATCTATCTATCTATCTATCTATCTATCTATCTATCTATCTATCTATCTATCTATCTATCTATCTATCTATCTATCTATCTATCTATCTATCTATCTATCTATCTATCTATCTATCTATCTATCTATCTATCTATCTATCTATCTATCTATCTATCTATCTATCTATCTATCTATCTTTTTTAATTGTTTCAAAGTTTAATTGTTTTAAAGACAATAGACATTCCAATGAATATAATCTATGTAATAGTAAAGTTTAAATCTATAATAATGTTACACAATAAAACCGATTACTTTGATTTTTAATGCACAAAGCAGAGTCACAGACAGAGGGGACCACCCACCCACCCCAAATAACTGGAATATTACAATATAAAATTTATTTTTGGATGTTAGAAATTGAAACTCTTTTAAAGTATTGTCTATTTGATACAATTTAATGGTCTAAACATGTTTTCCACTTTTAAAAGTATGAAACTCATGCAAAGTGATGCCTTTTAGTGCTTTCATAATTTTTCTTCACCACTTCCAAGTCTGCAAAACTTTTTGAGACATGTTTTCATTCATGAGAATAAAGAGAAGTTTTCCTGGAGTGATATTGGATGAATGTGACTAAAGGATAAGCCAAATTATGATGTTTTGAATTAAAGGTTGTTTTACAATCAAGACTTTATGCATTGGACATTATTGGAGCAAAGCTTGCACTCCCACTTTACAACAAATTGGACCATTTCATTTTATTAGAACTTGAAGGTAAAATTTCTGCTCATTATGAACAAATTCTGATTGAACAATACTGTTTGCATAAAAAAATCATCATCATCTTGTTATTAAACATTTTTTAAGACATGATAAATTTAACACTTGTAGACTTTTTCCCCTATAGTAGCTTGTTTTAATAAACTGTTTCAAGCATTAAACTGTTTTCCCTGCCATTTTCCCTAACAGTAAACATAATTTCACATTGTTCCAACTTTTTGGTCATTACAAAAAGTGACAAATAAGCCAGACATTCTTAATAAAAACATTTACTAAGAAGCATTATGATGAAGGTCCCCACAAGAGGCAATTAGAGGAGAAGTAGGTACTATAATGGATTCACTATCCAGAGAACAATTCTATCGTTTTGGCTATCCCTTGTAGCATTAATTTTTTTAAAAAAGACAAATAAATATTTATATATTTAAATTAACAATTAATTTTATTGGCTATATAAAATAAATTGAAGTAGTGTTAAAAATTTTAAAATTACCATCTGTTGCAACATTTTATTTCATATGCTACCACATACTGAAAAAACCAAACTGATTTCTACAAAATACATAGTTTGAATGACTGCTGTTATCAACTAAAAAAGTTATGTTATACTTGTTTATACATTGATGAACAATATGGATATATTTTTTTAAAATAATATCTCTAAATTAAAGATTTAAACATTAGCATCAAATGAATTGTATTGATAGCATTTAAATGAAAGTAATACTCTCATGTCAATGAAATGATGAACCTTCTTTAAGATGGAAGATGGACTTTTTGAAGATTTAATATCACTTCAATTTGCTTCAATAATTTCTTTTGTTTTTTAAAACATAATTTATTAAGTTATATTTAAATAGATGTATAATATATATACTTTAAGCTAGCTGTATCTAATTACAGCTGAATTTGAATCCAGACTTTCAAGCTCTCCATCTTATACAACTGATACACATGACCACATACATGTGAAAAAGATAAATGATCTCCAATATACATATTTTGTGCTGAACCAGCCCTCATCAGTTGGTCCGAATCATCACCTCCACATATATAAACTGATTACTGATTATATATATGTGTGGACAATAATGATCTGGACCAACTGATGAGTGCTGGTTTAGCACAAACAATGTATATTGGAGAACATTTATCTTTTTCACATGTATGTGGTCATGTGTATCATCCTATAAGATTGAGTGTTTGAAAGTCTGAGTTCAAGTCCCCTCTCATTAAATTTATTAAGTTGCAATAAATGTGGCTTTAGAAAAATGAATAATAGATAAAGCCATGATATTATCTTTAAAGAAATTTAACAATAAAAATCAAAATGATAAGGCCAATAAGAAAAAAAATGTTGCCAATGAAGAATGGCCTGTTGCCACATATGCAGAATTATTAAATAAAATGTCAAAGACTTTACAAAAAATGTTATATATAAACAAAAACTTTAATTGAAATAGAGATGCTACAAAATCTTTAGGTAAACAACGATCTTTCATATCAACAGAATCTGCTGCTGAGCGCTTTACTTCAAATCAGGAAGTAAAATTAGAAAACTGACTTATGATCATTTCTAATAAAATTAAATTCTTTTAATGCCATTTATAGTGCTCTGAATTCTAATCTCATTGGCATGAAATACAAGTTTGGTGATATCCCAGAAAATAATTTAGTGCAGAATAATGCTGATTTGGATTTAAACACATAAATTGTTTTTTTTTAATTAATTAATTGTACAGAATTGGATATTCAATTAAATTAAGTGTTTAATTTGCTAATTATTTATTAACTTAGATAGCATTAATGACAGAAACCCACTTTATCTAATCTACATCAGAGCCATCTATCGAAATTGATGGTATCAGATAGTTGGGCTACCCAGATTTAAATTTTTTTTCTAATTATTGACAATGGAGAACAGTTGAAGCACATATATTTTAAACTTTTAAGTGCTCTTCAAATTAAGTATTCCTAATGTTTTGAATCCTAGATATGCTGTTTGTTATTCTAATATATATATATATTTGTGATCTGTAATCCTATTTGATATTTTAGCAGGTGAATGATATATCCCAAAGTAAAATACTACCTAACATTTCTTGGTATATATAGTTTTACATGATTAATCATTATTTTTAAAATGATTTCGTAATAAAATTGATTCTAAAGTTGTACCGACTATGTCTATACCATAATAAAAATGTTGTCTCTAAACCAATATATAATACAAATTTAAATTGATTGTACTTACATAATTTATCTGATTAATATATATATATAATTAAAACAATGATTCTGTTTTAGGTATTATATTCTCATTGAAGCACGGCACAATATTCTATGCATCCAGAAGTAACATCACATAACATCACATTACAGTAAATCTACATCTTCTTTCAATATATTTGGATAATATTTCAATCTGCTGTATTTTATTTTTAAAAATATTACCATACATTAAACAAAAAATTCCACATTATTCAAATTGTTACCTGAATATTAGAGATTTTTCTCCATATTCATGAGCAAATTTTTCAGCAACTATTTATTATAAAATATAAAAAAAATGAAAATATTGGGGACTCCATTTTTCCTTAACGAAAGAAATTACACTTAGGAAATGTTAAGTATTCATATCTTTAGATAACATTTACTCGAGCATTTTTTTTAAAAATAGCAACTTTTGCTTTCAACTAACAGAGTCATTAGCAACATTCTTAACAAATATTTCCTAAACAATATATATATGTTCAAATATTGTTTTTAATTGAAAAAACTCTATGTATATAACTAAAAATATTTAGCTTACTAGTGTTTTTGCATTCAATCCCTTTGAAAAAAAAGTTAATCTATCATGGCATACTTTAGCTGATTTATATAAGTATAATAAAGTTTTGAAAACGGTATTTCTTATATGAGTAAATAATGAGATTCTTCCAGAAGATAATAGAATATGACAAGTAATATAAATCAGAAATTCGGTTTTCTTTTATAGATAGGCAAGTGGAATTTTAAATTTTTAGTGATATTTTCTTTTAATAGGATCTGTAATTTAATTTTTAAAAAAAATTATATTTAAAATCACCTTTGAAGCAAATGAGCAATTAATTTAGTCAATTATTGTTTTTCAAAAAGATTTAAGCTACTTAACTAAATAGTTTTCAATTAAATGTCATATATGTCTTTTTGACTTATTCATCCAAACATTGATTGGATAATATGTACTTAGCTAGATCTCAACTACGATGCTAAAAAAAATCACTCAAATTCTCATTGTGCAGCAATTAACAAGACTGAAAGGTAATGAGTATATATTCCTTTTCTATTCGTAATGAGAGCTATTGAAATTGTTTTGATTTTAAAATAAAATCTCATGCACATAGTAAACAGGGAGAAAGACAAGAAATTGAACATCACCATCAGAAACTATAGTATATTACTTTTTAGTCATAATATATTATTGTCTTGCTTTCATAACGTATTTTCAATATTACAAATGCATGCACAGACACACACATATATGTATATATAAATTGATAAAATTCAAAGTATAGCAGACGTAAGTTTGTTTGGCAATATCCAGCCAACCATTTACCTATATAACTAAATATCTTTCTATATTTTTTCATATTTGCTACCTACTTACGAACCTATGAATCTATCTATCTATCTATCTATCTATCTATCTATCTATCTATCTATCTATCTATCTATCTATCTATCTATCTATCTATCTATCTATCTATCTATCTATCTATCTATCTATCTATCTATCTATCTATCTATCTATCTATCTATCTATCTATCTATCTATCTATCTATCTATCTATCTATCTATCTATCTATCTATCTATCTATCTATCTATCTATCTATCTATCTATCTATCTATCTATCTATCTATCTATCTATCTATCTATCTATCTATCTATCTATCTATCTATCTATCTATCTATCTATCTATCTATCTATCTATCTATCTATCTATCTATCTATCTATCTATCTATCTATCTATCTATCTATCTATCTATCTATCTATCTATCTATCTATCTATCTATCTATCTATCTATCTATCTATCTATCTATCTATCTATCTATCTATCTATCTATCTATCTATCTATCTATCTATCTATCTATCTATCTATCTATCTATCTATCTATCTATCTATCTATCTATCTATCTATCTATCTATCTATCTATCTATCTATCTATCTATCTATCTATCTATCTATCTATCTATCTATCTATCTATCTATCTATCTATCTATCTATCTATCTATCTATCTATCTATCTATCTATCTATCTATCTATCTATCTATCTATCTATCTATCTATCTATCTATCTATCTATCTATCTATCTATCTATCTATCTATCTATCTATCTATCTATCTATCTATCTATCTATCTATCTATCTATCTATCTATCTATCTATCTATCTATCTATCTATCTATCTATCTATCTATCTATCTATCTATCTATCTATCTATCTATCTATCTATCTATCTATCTATCTATCTATCTATCTATCTATCTATCTATCTATCTATCTATCTATCTATCTATCTATCTATCTAAGTAATATGTTCAACCAAATTTATCAAACAAACTTTATTAGTTATCACATATGTCTTTATTGTAATTATTACACCTACTAAAATTAGTAAATGCAAAAACAAGATTGACATATTTTTACAATTTTCTTTTTTAGATCGTGGTCAATGAACTAAATTCTTGGGTTTAAATAACTGTTAAGCGTTATACCTATGAGCTGTTTAATAATACATAATAATAATTTCCAAGAATGAAAATACCAGGATAAGATGATGAGTTCCAGACATGTGTAATTTTCCTAATATGGACGAGACAACTTTTTATGCTGACCATCAATTTGTAAGGTTATTGATCTGTCCGTAGCCAAAAGCGTTTTAAAAATGTCACAGTGGAGCATTGATCTATCACATATTTTATATTTTACTGACAGAAATAATTATAGTCAATAGCAAAAACATCGTTATTTCATTCTATAGAAAATGAATTGTCAATTAATGTAATTGTTTTTTTCTCCTCTCGTTTTTTCTTTTTCATTTCAAAATTTATACAAGAACATTAAAAAACCTACTTTAGTGTGTGTTTATTATGTATATAAATAACCGAATAAAGGTGCAAATCTGTGTGTTACTCTATATAAGAAATATGCAGCGATTAAAAATTTCCATTCACTCTCCTAATAAAATATATTTTAAAATTTAGTCTACAGTGACATCTTTAGTTAAATTTTATCATTATCATTTATGTTAATATTTTTTTGTGTATGAAGATTAGAAAAATTTCAATCAGTTCGTTTTGGGATGTTTCTATTTTATGAATGTGCATAAATCTGCTTTTGGATCTTTTAATTAAAGATTTTTCTGTAACTTATTGTAAAGCTATTTGTAAATATTGAAGTCAATTCATATATTTTTTGAAGTGAAAAAAAATCTGCTATAAGCTAAACATTTTATTGCAATTGGGATCACACATCATTTGATGCAAGCTTGACACCTTTTCTAATTGCTTCTTCACCTACTCTTCTCTTCCTACATTATTATTTTAGTGTTAAAAAATAATGGATTACACTTGTTATAGACCTTATCATTTCCAAGTGACCAGAAATGAACATTGTCATTTTTTTCCTATTATTTGTGAGCTTTACCAACTTTTAATCGTTTTTTTTTAAGAAATGCATATTTATATTAGAATATTATTCCTAGTAATCTCTAATATTAAAAGCATTTCATTGTTTTTTATTTTATCTAACAAATATTAGCCATTGTTCTTTATTCACTTAATATTTTTATATACATATTTAGATTTAGATAAAGATATACAGCTGATTAAAACAAAAATATACAGCTTAGGAAAATCAAACAGCTTTTTACACTTAAAAATAAAAAGGCTAAAGATCCTGATGAGATACTTGGAAAAGTTTAAAAATATGCTGGTAATATATTAGCTTCAAAAATATTGAAATTTTTTTAGAATATATAATCCTATGAAGTTGTGCTGCTTGATTTTAACCATTATGCTGAGTGAGATTTTAATTATTTTCCCTTGTGACAGTTTTTGTAATTATGCAACATTTGTTTAAATCATTAATTCATTATTATATATTACAATTTAATAAATTGAATTTGATTTGTTAAAACTTTACATTTATAAATAAAAGACATTCTAAAAAAACATATTTGAACTTTGTAAATATTAAAAAAAACATTACATAAAGACAAAAGATGTTTTCATCATGCAATGATAAGTAGGAGAAAGTCAAGTGAACAACTGCAGAAAATCAACAAAATCTTTTCAGACTGAAATTTATTTTTAAAATATAAATGAATAATTGTTAATCTTTTATAAATCTATAAAATTGTGCTTTAAAATATTAAAACTGTTTTATAATTTTTAGAATATCTCAAAAGATCCTGGTCATCCTATTGGTCATAAATGTTTTGGTTACCATTATGTTAGAATTTGTTACCTTCTATTTTTAAAAATAAAACATAAAATAAAAATGTAATCATGTATACTTTTGTTTTTTAATAATTATTATACAATTATCATGTAAAAATTATTATGAATCTTTAACAAAGTATCCAAAAAATCAAGTTTTTTGTTATTCCAAAATTTTTCTTACAGTGATGTCATAAACAGAGTGAAAACTGATTACAAAAGAATTAAATTCATTAAACACATGGAGGCTGAACTAAAATACTTTAATATTATTGGCTATTGAAAACAATGATCTCTTCAGATTATTTTGAAATTAAAAAGTCAATATTTGCTAGTACAGAATTTTGTAGTTTTAAAATATAGTAAAATATCTATACAAATGGCTATTTAAACATTATCTTAAATGAATTTGAAATAGTGGTTTCTCTGATTAAAGATCTTAATCATGCTCAATAGGAAAAATTAGAAGACTTTTATTTATTCTAATATTTAAAAATAAAAACAATAGATAAAATTTCAATAATTATCATGGTATATTGTTGTTATTCACTACAGCAAAGGTATTTTCAAGGATTTTGTCAAATATGTTTGCTCTTAAGTAAATTGTTGCTAGATACTAAATGTGGTTTACGATAATTAAAAAGCATTATAGACTTGTTTTTGTCAGAAGACAAAAGTAATTGAAAACAAAAAAAGTGAGTTATATATTGCTTTTATTGATTTAGTCAAGATATTTGGCTTAATTAATCAAATAGATCTATGTCTATTGCTGAAATTAGTTGTCCAGTAATATTTATTCATATTATACAGCTTTATGTGCAGTTGCTGTAGTACTGTTTTTGACTTTCATGATTGTAGCTTTTGAAAATAATTATAGGCATCTTAATGAATCTTGAACCAAAATTATATATATATTTGATAGTGAAATTTTTAATTTGAAATGATTAAAAGCAAAAACAAGAACTTTATCTTCTTGCTGTTTGCATTTAAAATATTCTCATAATTGTGCTATTTTTTTAAGTTCAAAAGACAATCTACAGAATGTAATTAATATTCTGATAAATGCTTCAAAACAATCAATATGTTCTTCAACTTGCTAGTATGATATTATAGGGTCCATTATTTTAAAATGACATTTTCAGTGGCTCGGTCAAATAAAATAAATAAACAATGCCAAACTTTTTAAAAGTTTTATAGTGAATATGAACATGTTTTTTTGAGAGAGATAAATTTTGTTTACATTATAAAGATTATTCCAGTGACATTCTAAAAATGTACAATATTGATTATTTTTATTGAGAAAATATGACAGAAAATAGAGAACCATATTAGACATGGTGTTGACATATTTAAGAAAAAATTTAAAGCCAGCATTGCAAAATATCAAATAAAAATAATAATGCACCAGACGGTTTTCTATGTGAATATATTTATGGTCAAAGACTGGTTTGTATTCTAAAAAACTGATCTCTAATATTGATTACTAGAATTCGCACTAGATGGCATTATTGTATGAAAAAAATTATTTCTGTTTCAACAATGTGCAAATATGAGAAATGGTAATCGTGGGATATTTAATGTTTCATTATTATCATTGTTTTATATTTTTATTAAGTAATCAAAATAGCCAACATCATTTGTGTGTAGCCATTGCTAATATATGTGGAATAGTAAACTGTAAATTTAGACCTAATGATTAGTTAAATATGCAATTTAAAATAATAATAATAAGAATAATTTTTAGCATAACTGGAATAAATTTAGTGGAAAAAATAATAAAGATAATCTCATAAATTATTAAACCAATTCAATATTATAGCTAAACTAAATTATCTAAGATTAAGTAATTTACAATAAATAAATAATTGTAAATGATAAATAAGTTTAGAAAATAAACTAATGTGAACAACAGCTTATTGTCAAATTGATATAATATTTTACAACAAAAGTAAGTTCATTTTCACAAATAGTACAAAATATTTTCATTAAATTAGTTATTTCATATATTACGTTAATATAAATTCAAAGTTGCAATAAATGTATTATACAATTCTGTGTAAGTAATGTTGTATACACTCATAACTATTAATACTAATCATCAATATAATATCATTCTATCCTCAGCCATGTTTTTTTGTATTTGATATGAATTATATACAGTTTTGCTGATCACATTTGCCAACCTTTTTTTTGCAAAACTTTATTCTTCAAAACTTTTTACTAGAAAGATATCTAAAAAATGTCACAGAAACTTTATTTTTCTTAATTGTATCATGCTCAACATCCTTTTTCCACACTAGTTTCTTTCAATATCTAATCAACAATTTTTTCCATGCAATGCATCCTAGAAAACTTATCCAAAGTTACAGCAATTTTCGCATTCACATGTCTGTATATTCAAATAAAGATTATAATAAAATTTATACTAGTTTGTATATCAACAAGTTTATTTAGTAGTAATGGCTTTTTATTTTGAAAAACTTATTTTCCAGTTTACTATTCCTATAATTTCAATTAAACAATTATAATCATGGCTAATCACATTACCCAAACAACAAAATTCCATAAGTCTTTGGGACTTGTATTTTATCTGTTGTTTATTTACCATCATAATCTTACTTTTGGCAATAATTATCCTCAATTTGAAATTTTGTAAAAGCATATTTAATATTTTGAGAATTTTTTGTTCATTTTTTTTCCATACCTGTAATTAACACCATATCATCTTTATAACATGTTAACTATTAATTTTAATTTCTTTGATTATCTTTTTCATAATTACTATTCAATAAGCTAATGCACATGTGCTTTGTAGATGTCACTATATAGATGAATACTTCCACTTTTTCAAACACAAGATAAAGTCTTTGGGAAAAGATAGAATGAATCCATCTATCTTTTTGATCCAAACATATATGTATGGGCAAATCTCAAGTGTTTGAAAATGAGAGTGTGAAGTTGTTAATTTATCACTTTAAATTACTTTTTCAAACACTTAAGATTTGCCCATACATATACATTTGGATCAAAAAGATAGATGGATTCATTCTATCTTTTCCCAAAGACTTTATCTTGTGTTTGAAAAAGTGAGAGTATTCATTTATATAGTGACATCTACAAAGTGCATGCGCATTAGCTTATTGGCTTATTGGTATTACAGTTTATAAAATATCACACTATATAAAATAAATGTCTTGTTTACATATGTTTAATTTAATAAGAATGATGTATTGTAAATTCTAGAAATTTCCATTCATTCACGTAGTAAAAAAGTAATTTAAAGTGATCAATTAACAACTTCACCTCTCATTTTCAAACACTTATGATTTGCCCATACATATACATTTGGGTTGAAAAGATAGATGAATTCATTCTATCTTTTCCCAAAGACTTTATCTTGTGTTTGAAAAAGTGGGAGTATTCATTTATATAGTGACATCTACAAAGTGCATGTGCATTAGCTTATTGGTATTACAGTTTGTAAAACATCGCGCTATATAAAATAAATGTCTTGTTTACATAATCACTATTGTAATCTCAATTCTGAAAAATATATTCATTAGCTTTAATAAATCAAATTTTTTAGTAAATAAACTGTATCAAAATTTTGAGATCGACTTCGCGACCAACATCACATGATGTCTGAGAGATTTGAATCTCATTATAGAATAGTAATTATAAAGATTAACCAATCAATAACCAACACAGTTTTGTAATAAAAATTATATAAAAAATTGTCAGAATTAAGAAAACCTCAAGATTCTAATTATTGGAATAGTTTATTTTTAATCTTCACAAAGTATGTGGTGAAAAAAACAAGTAAATTAAAGAATAATGTCAGGTGGCTAAAATTTATTAAGATTTTTCCTGGTGCCTCAAATAACATTTATAAAATTCTGCAATATCAACAATATTATCTGAAATTAGAAACAATGATGTAAAAATGTTTTTGTTTTATTTACAATATTAAAATACAAATATTGTCATTGCGTTTTAAAGTGACATTATTAAAAAAAATCACAGTTTCATATTGGAGATCATTTATCTTTTTCACATGTATGTGGTCTTGTGTATTAGTTGTATAAGATGACTGGACAGCTGTGGGGAGTTTGAAAGTCTGAGATGTCTCTTATAAATATAAACTCTCTTATAAACTTTATAATATTAATGGCTTTGGATTTCACAATTTTTTTTATTATAAAAATGATAAAAATGATATAGAAAAATATGATTTGTTTTGTTTTTTTAAAAAAAAGAAAATTGATATAAAATATGACAAAGTATACAATAACTAAAATGCTACAAAAAATAAAATCTTATAAATATTTTAATTCCATTTCAAAAACTTTTACTCTAAGTACAATATTAAAATCAATTGTTATATAAATAAATTATATTCTAAGATAGAAATTAATTTTAGAAAGACTTAAAATTTTTAAAATATCTCTTTAATTAAAAAGAATATTTAAAATTGCTTGTAAAAAAAAAACTATTTAAATTGTTTCAACAGTTTAAGAATTTATTTCTTTCAATACAAAGGAAATAAACAATTTAATACTTATCAATGTAAAAACAGTTTACTTTGGATTGCAAAATTTGCCACCTTCAGAATACAAAATATTTTATCAATACTCAAGACAAGAATGAATGAAGGAGAATAAAATTTACAAAATCATCATTCATACTATAAAATATTGAAATATAACTGCACTTTTAAAATATAATTATTGTCTTTCTACAAGTATAAAAAAGTTACAAAGTCAGAATGAGGCATTTATTTATATAGCGCTCTGTTTATAAATTGTAATAAACTAAAGATTAGCCTTTCAAACTAACGAACATGCGCTTTTTTGATACACTGTACAAGCTTACACACACCTGCACAGATAATGTAAATATATAAGGATTCGAACTCAGACTTTCCCTGGTACATGAGGGGTCAGAATGACTAATGTCAACATGAGTAGGATGACAACCTTGGCACTAACGTGGACTTTGAACGTTCCATCATCAGATTTTCAATGAAATGGATGGCTGAAGAATTGTGGGGTGGAGTGGTTTGAAGCTTGTCCATTAAAGTATGAAGATTGGCTATCTTAATATAAAGCAGAGCAATGATTGTATATATGTGTGAGGATAGTAATCTAGATCAACTGATGATTGCTGGTTTAGCATGAAATGCGTATAGTGGTGATTATTTATCTTTTCAACATGTATGTGATCAGATGGGTTAGCAATCTGAGATGGCATGGAGAGTTGAGGGTTGTGTGAAAGTCTGAGTTCAAAAGTCAAAAATGATAAGTCTTACATTAATACTTCTGTTTTTAAAATGAAATTCGCTCATTATTTATTTTTTCAATATTGTATATAAAGAAAACTTAGGCCTGGTTTCAAATCCCCTGTAATTAATTATTTTTTTATAACCGAAGTATTTCTAAATAAATTAAAGATCTAATTATTGCACCATTTGAAATGCATTATATCTGTAGTACAAATGAATAAGAAATATGTCTTTACATAAATAAAATTTATTTTTCTTTGAACAAAGAAAGAGAATGAGAATGAACACTAAGTTGTATAGTAGTGAAACTTTATAAATTCAAAGAATGTTTTGAATTATAATCTATTGTTTTTAAAATTAATATGCTGGTTTACGTATATTATTTGATTATTATGATACGAAAAATATAAATGTGGATATGCTTATTTTAAGTTTAACAATCAATCATTTATGATAAAAAATTTAAATATTAATGCTAAACAATTTTAGTTATTTGAATTTAAAATATTTATTAGTGTTTAACAACTTGTCTTCCATTCAAAGCATTATGCAAAGACTAACTAAAGTAAGTAGTTATATAAAGATTCAATATACGTTAATGGCATTAAATACAATGGTAAATACTTGGCTGTTATATTTTACACATTAAGGTTGAGAATTGAAAAAAAATCTATTATGTAAAATCATAAAAGACGAATAAATAAATTTCAATATAATAAATATATGTCATAAGAATAAAAATAGATTAAGATTTAAATAAACTAAATATGTATATGTGTGTATATGCGTGTTGAATAATAACACCTTGGTTGAAATAATCTTACATTTTCATCACCGTAATTTATATATATAAAATATTTGATATATTATCTATAATAAATTTATTGTAATATATATAAATGAATATGTGTGTGGGAGATGGTGAGTGCTGTTTTAATACAAAATACTCATATTAGATATTATTTATCTTTTTCACATCTATGTGATCATTTGTATTAGTTATATAAGATAAAATCAATAGCTATTGGGAGCTTGAAAGTTTAATATATATATATATATCGATGAATCAAGGTGGAAAATAATATTATTCCAAAAATTTAAAGATTTATAGTAAATATATGGATGCAATATGGATTCTGTAAGCTCTCACATTAATCTACAAGCAAAATAAAAATGAATTATTTTAATCTAAATTTTGTTAATATTTTTATTGCTAAGTGAACATTGAAACTAGTATTAGTTAAATTTCCAATGATAACTAGAATAATATTTTAATACTCTGTTTTATCGTTATTTCAAAATTAATTCTATTTATAAATGCATTGTTATCCAAGAGTATGAGATATTTATATCAACGCTTTGTTAAGATCACTAATTTAAGGTTTCATCCCAATGAAATACCAGTGATTAGTCTGTGGTCCATATAAGATTTTGGATACCAGACAAAAGTGATACATTTTCATCTGGTCTATAGATAAAAATAAGGGGACACTGTTTGCGGGTTTACTAATGTCTGACTTGTAAAGGATTCTTAAAATTTATATATATGTCAATATTATTGCTTTAGAACTCTCTCCTCTACTGAGTATATATATAATAACTTTGAATACGTATGCCAGTATGTCTGACAATGTGTGTTATTCTTCTTTCAACAGCTTTTTTGCTTGTTTAATGCATACTAACATATGAAAATTAAACAATGAACTGGAAATAAAATTATATGTATATCATCATCATTATTATTATCAACCATAATCAATCCACTGCAGAATGAAGGTCTCTCCAATTCAATCCATCTTCTTTGATCTCTAGCTTCACTTCTCCACATCACCCCTGCACACTTTCTTATTTCATTCATTCCTCTCAACATGCAGTCTTTTTCTGGGTATTTTACAAACTCTCGGAGTTCATTTTAAGAAGTCAACTGTCCATCTATTTATCATCTTTTCTAGCAATATGTTCATCCCAACTTTACTTCAGTATCTTAATTTTTTTAATGATGTCAATAACACCTGTTTGTTCTCTTACACATATAGCCACTTTCAATCTCTTTTTGTTATTACTAACATGCATCTCTCCATACTACTTTGAGTGATATGAAGTCTATGTATTGCTTTTCTGTTAAATTTTCAAGTCCAATATTCATAAGTAAGAACTGGTGAACACATTTATTAAAAATCTTTATTTTCAAACACCTAGGCATATTTTCTTTTAATATTAAATTGTTTCCACCAAAAGCATGCCAACCAAGTTTAATTCTATTATTAATTTCATCCATTATGTTTCCATCTGTAGTAATAATTTGACTAATATATTTGTAGTCTTTAACTTCTTCTAAGTCATCAGAATCAATCTTTATTTTCATTTTATGAGCAAATCTATTGAATATTACATTAGTCTTTTTAATGTTTACCTTTAGCCCTACTTCCTTATTTTCATCTGATAACTCTTACAACATTTCCCGAAGCTCCAAAACCAAAATTTAAATGATTTAAATAATCTCCATTTAATATATAGTAACCTTTTGATTAGTTATCCATGGTAAGAATAGTATATAAAATGTAAATTATAGCTCCAAAATTTTAAATTTATAATTTAAATAATAGTAATGCTATAAACTTAGGTATAACAGTAATAAATGATTTAATACCTAAAGCTTAAAAAGAGAATTCTGTATAGATTTAATAAGCATTGCTAGTTATAAATAATTTGTATTATATTCTAGTATATAATTTTGTCCCTTTAAATAAACATTGTTACTTATAAATTTGTCTTTAATTTATTTTTAATGCAATGCTCCTTTAAAAGCTAAAGATCTAAAATTGTAGTTAAGGAAAGAAGGAACAATTATTGATTACAAGATAATTTATTTAAAAATTATCATAATAATAATATGTTTTAAGTATAAATATTTATTATAAATTTTATATTCAAATTCAATTAATAATGCCATTTATTAAAAATATAGTTAGAAACAAAACTTTGGTCTTAAAGATATGATTTAAATTAATTTCGTTTGTAAAACATTTATTGATTTTAATTATTTTAAATAGAAACAGTTATTAAAAAAAATGTACAAGTTGATTTGGGATATAGACCAATGAGAGTTTAGTAAGTAGTTTTCTGATGTCACTTTATCCCAGGATTTTTAAGAGAAAAAAACCACAGCAGATGATCTCAAGAAAAACTTATAAAGTAAATAGCAGTCTTGATTTTTGTTTTCTCCATAAAAACAATTATAAAAGTTAAAAATATGTAAAGTCTTAAGTAGTAAAAATCATCTTTAAAAAGGAATCTAAGATTATAAAATATTTTCAAGTAATTATAAACAACATAGAGTAAGCTAAACTAATCTTCATTATGATAAAAGTGCCAATCTTGATCATCTTCTTATAGCCAAGATAATATCAGAAAGAAGTTTGAAAAATCAAAAATGTTATTTTAATTTTGCCTAGGATAGCTATGAGAAAGGAAACACAACTACATTGCTTCAGAAAGAAACATAATGATAGCCACTTAAGAAAACATTTGTCTATGCTAAATTAAAGGTTTTTATTAATAATAGATTAAATGTGGAAAACAGATTAAAAATTCCTAGAAATAAGTTTCTAAAGCTAATAGAAATATCTTATAGAATGTTAAGAGTAATTAATTAGACGTAAGAATTGAATGCAAAAAAACTAATCTTCTGTTTGAATTAAACAGTTAATACATAAGAAATTATTTGCAAAATTTGAAGAAAATATTTATCCTACACTTAATAATGGAAAAAAAGATAAATAAAACTTAAATTAAGATTTCTTATGTTTAAATAGAAAATGAATTTTTATAATAGCCTTTTAAGAACTGAATATTAAAATGGGAAAAATAATCTGCATAAGATTTGAAGGATAGATGATAGTCACAAAGATAATGTACTACAAGCTAGAAAATTAAATGAATTTATCCAATATGTGTTTAAAATTTTACAAGACTAATGAATAACAGAAAAGGAGAGAAATCAGAAAGTAAACTTATTGATGACTTATTTGAACATGTTTAAAAGTTTGTGCAGAGTGGAGATTTATTTAGAATATTCAACAAACTTTTTGTAGTGGATTTTGAAGAGCAGGATTATATGCAATACAACTTTAAAACTAGCTAGAAAGGAAGGATAAATCCAATTTAAAATTTTGTCCCTGTCAGTTGTGCTTGTTGTTCAATATTTTTGTTTAACTATGCATGTCTTTTAGCAATATGAAGAGAGAAGAAACACAAACATGCAACAAAAATGCATGATAAATGGAAAAGTCTACAGAGTAATCATGGTAATATTAACTAAAAATTTGTGAAATGAATTTTAAAAAAGACAAGGAGAAAAGGATTTCAATTTTAACATTATTATTAATAATTTTTTTCGTTTGATATAAAATATACATACAAGGTATTTTTTATAATAATGATTTAAAGTATTGATATATGCAATTTAGTATATAATGTTAAAAGTATTTTTTTTTTGTTGGTTTTCTGTGTTAGAAAAAAAGTATGCTTAAATATCGGAAGAGAATACCTATGAGTTATAATATAAAATGTGTGAGTGTGGAATATAGTGTTAAAGCTGTATATTTTGAGCCAGCATATATTTTTAGAAAATTAAGTGTGATAAAATGCATTAAAAGGTATTTTGAATTTATTATTGTTGAAACATACTTAACAAAAAGGGAAATAAAATCTGATAGGATTTCTGGAAAAGAATAATAAACATGTTATAAGTATAATATTTATGAGAGCAAGAAAGAGTGAATGTTAATGTAAGACAATAGCATGATCTCATTTGTTAGAAAAAATAACTTATTGATAATAATAATAATAAAAATAGATTATTTGTTTTGTTATATGATTGCAAATATAGAAAGTATTTCATGGGAAGAATATATTATTGACATAGAATTGGTAGAATCTTAGATGCTAAGTACACTGTAGAAGAAGGTGAGTTAAAATTCCAGGATAGGATATATAAAATAGCATCCTGAAGACATGATGAATAGTTATGTGAATGTAATATTTGTGATTTTCAGATAGTTATTAGAATGAGATGGGGGATTTTCAGCAAAAAAATTAGCATTGTCATACCATAAGGTCTTATTAAAGAAGCCAGAATAAAATTGGGGTAAGTTCATTAAGAAAATGATTACCTACCAAAATATGACCCCTCATAAATAAAAGAAATCTCCATCTCACTATTAGAATAGTATTAAATAAAATCAGTTGCTCATCTTTATAAAGTTTCATAGTAAATAATAATATCATATGCATCGAAAATAGACTCAATATTTTAAAGGATTCTATAGTTTTTCTTCCTAAGTCTGGACAGATCAGCCTGTAGGTAGTAAAACCATGTATAGAACAAATGTTCTATATAATTGAATAAAACTTGAATAAATGATCATATGAATAAGAATAACTGAGATCTAAGATTAATAGAAAACATGAGTAAGAGAGAGAATGAATGCACAAATGAATTGCATTATATATAAAAAAAATCCTAACTTTATTATTCATTTTAAATACATCATAAATATTGACTATTATTTTTTTTTTATATTCACCACATCAGTAATAACTTTGTTAATAAGATGGAAGTGTAATATTTGAAACCAAATTTTAAATATAAAATATAATTTAACTATTACAAAATGATCAATATATTGGGAGTTACAAAATATCAGGTAATATGGAAAATGATTGTGAAGATCTCAGATAACTCAGGAATAATGCATATATATCAGATTACTATGAAAACATACATAATGAAATAATAAATTTATAATTTCAAAAGAACTAAAAGACAAACTAAGGGAAGGGTTAATTGTATATAATAATCATGAAGTTTATTTGTAAAGAATGTAAATAATTCATTATTAATGCATAAACAGCTTTCATGTTTATTTATTGTTAATGAAGCATTTAACCTAATGTTCATATGTGTTGGTTGTTTATTAGTATCATTGTAAATAAAAGACCATTTTGATTTAAATTTTGTAGTATTAATTTCATTGTGTCTGAGAGTCATTTCCATCACAAGGTCATATCAATAAAGCACATTATCCACATTGAATTATAATATCATATTTTGATTACATGCCTTATTTGAGGACTCATGCTTAAGAGTTTATAATTAATACATTAACTGTTAATTGCTTTTAAATTATAATCATATTAAAGAATGCTTATAGTACTTCATATTTTTATGGGATATGAAAGAATCTTGAAGAGCCATATGAAAAATACTATTAAGTATTATCAAATGGAGCACATATAATAGAAACCAGTAGTATGTTTGATAGATGCATTTTAATTTTGGGAATTTAAGTTAAAATATATTTTATATTATAAATTTAAAGGTATTGTTTTATTTCAGAGTACAAGTTACTAATCAAATATATTTTAACGTTAGTTATTCTGAAGGATCTAGTTACAATAGATGAATGCTAAGTAATGGAAGAGAGTATTTAATTAAGTTAGCCAATGTAGACAATAATTATATAATAAAGCTCTTGATTATGTTAAAATGAGTATTCCATAGTGATTGTGATTAAAGTATGTAGGAGAATGAATCTTTGGAAAATAAATTGGATTATTTAAGTGAAGGTAATGAGTAGATAGTGAGTGTTAATTTCCATGTCTTATTAGTATAGTTGGATTAATTATTCCAATTGGAGATTAATCATAGTTTGTAGAAGTAAGTGATTTTATTGAAATGTTTGGATTTTGAATAGAATACTTATAATCCCTGAGATAGCCATAGGATAGCATTAATTCTTGTAGCCAAATGTAATTATGTTTCTGTGTTATTATTTTGTGATTATTAAAGTATTGAAGAGTAGTTAAAGCATTATTTAAATGAAATATTATGTTAATCATTGTTTGTCAGGAGGATTTTCCTAATGATTATTATAGGATGGTAGTAGGAGAATTTTCACAATAGTGATGACATTGTGGAGTGTAGTTTATATACTTCCCAATGTTAAAATCTTTCTGTTGTAATCATCCATAAAGTCCATCTTATGTTTAGATGTTTAGCATGTTTCAAGCCCTATACAGAGTCTTGTACTTTATTGTTATTATACTTCATTGTTTAGTATTAAACTAGTATGGTAGAGAATAGAAAAGAGAAGGTAGAGTAGAAGTGTAATGAAAAACTGGAAATGAAGGTTACTATATATATATATATATTGTACCAGTCAGAATTGTATGTCCATCTAACAAGAGCTAGCATCTAAACAAAAGTACCTAGAGTTCAATCATATGCGACATACATAGGTCAGGAATACTCATGAACTCCTCCCTATTCTGATGATAGCAAATTAAATTTCTAACAATTCCCATCCCAGAGCGTCAGCAGAGAAACAAGAGATCTAAGAATTAACTAAAGGATGATGCAATATAATAACATATGTGCATGCATAAATGAATAAAATATCCAAAGAATAGATTATTAATGATGAGTTTATTGATAATAATATTAATAATGTGGTTAAATTAGTATATAAGCAAATGAATATAAAAGATTAAATACATCATGAATATGTTTACACATAATGAATACTCTCTCTCTCTCTCTGGGTTTCACATAATATTTATTTGTGCATTCCATACTGACCTTAGCAACATGACTTAAGGATTGATGGATATGCAAATACCAAATATACGTATTAATGAAAACAGTAATTAATCAAAATGATGCGGCTTAATATGCTAATAAAAGATATCAGATTTACGGGGCTTCTATTACTAATGTTATGAGATTTTAAATAATAAATAATCTAACGAACTTCAATAATTATAAGTGGGTTTTATTGCAATTATATTAACTGCAGATTAATTATATTTGACATTATAAAATGTATTCAACATTTACGATTTACATTTGAACAGAAAAGAGCACAGTTATCTTTACATTCGGTCACATGATTTGACTTTTTATAGGATGTTAGTTCTCAACGCATTTTAGGACTGTTTAACAAGAGGGTGGACATCTTAGATATGCTTTAACATGTGACATGGCTAGATAAATTTATATGATAAAATGAAAGCTTGGGATGGCTTAAGAAATCATAGCATTATGACTTACAGACGAATTAAGGGTACGATAAAATGTAATGATAGCATGAGGACCGAATGATAATGTCAGGAAGGACGAAAAGCTTCATCAACTTTATATGAAAATATGTGAGCTCATTTGTGCTTGTGACAGATGGCATCCAAAGATGTGGTTGGCAGGATACTATGGTTTCATGGATTCCTAATGTTAACCCATATAGAGCCTACTATAACCAACACAACCTTTGGAGTCGGGGCCTCCACACTCCACTGAGAAATGTGCTTTAAATATTCTGGTAATGAAAGAAATCTTGACAAAGCAGCATTTAGATTTATGAATGTTATCATTGATATGCAATGCTGAGGCTTTCAGGTCTGTAGTAACACTGATTTATTAAGGCCTTAGAGAGTAATCAAGTCTAGCATAATAACATGATAGGATATAAGCAATCCCAAATGGCACATAATTTGCCTTAAAGATTATTTAGAATATTAATTATAAAAAGGGAAGATGTGACTCCCTTTGCCAAACAAATATCAATATGTTTGAGACAAAAAATATTTAGTTAAATCATCGTTAGATGGCAGGCTAATCATATAATGAATTAATCGTTATAGGTAAGGTCATGAACTTCAATTTATTCAATACTAAATTTATTCAATACTAAATCAAGAGTGCTAAATAATAGTAAATGATATCTTTTAAATGATAATGGATAGCATGACATAAAATGATAAAAACAATTTAGGAATATTTTTCAACCGGGCAAACTTTTATAATTTATGTAAGAAAGCTTACATTTATGATTTAAAAAATTCCAAAATGGTGGGATGATAAAATGAGATAAGGTTGGTTTGCCACATTGAATTATTAGCATATTAAAATAGGTATGATTACATAAAATAAAATAAAAGTGCCACATTTAAAAATAATATGACAGTAAGAGTGAAACCCAGCAATCGAGTTTAGAAAATCAAATAACAAAATTTATAGATTAATGCTAAAAGAAAGTCATTTTTTAAGCAGTTAATAATCAGCTTGGCATTACTGATTGAGAAAAATAAGCAGATTACATTTTAATGAACAGGAAGACTACATAATGGAAACATTACAAGGATATAATTTAAACAAAACAACTTTACATAGTTGGAGGTTGAAATTTACAGTTTAAGAATATAAAAAAATATTTAGATGAAGGTTTTAGAGTTCATATGGTGGCGGGGAATTACCTTTCTGTTTGACGAGTTGATGGCCGTATACACACATGTTGAGTTCATATGGTGGCGGGGAATTACCTTTCTGTTTGATGAGTTGATGGCCGTATACACACATGTTGATTTCATTTTGGAGAAATACCATCAATTTGGCATATTTTTGGGAAAATAGTGGCTAACATCCTTTCCTAGTGTATTTGAGAGTTCATTTTGGCAGCATTCATGTGGTGATGGTTTAAGTGAACATTAGCATGTTTCTGATCTTGAAAAGATCGGGGAAGCAAATTTTCTTTCTACTCACTATTCATGTTTAAATTTCAAGTGACGTAGATTCGTTCTACAACACCTTTTGAAGATCAAATGCAAAGTCCTTTAGCTAAAAAGTTTGGCTGTATTTATACCCTTTTCGACTGCCTCTGGTAATCCCTGGATGTCCGTTAACGGTCAACTGTGATACCTCTATTTTTAAAATATAAATGAGATATAAGTTCGAGAGAGCCCCATTTTAGTCTATTTTGCGCTGAAAATAGACCCAGATAAATGTTAAATAACATGAATTTTTCAAAATAAATCTATGCCAACAAAAGTCTTTTTTAAATTAAAATAAGGCACGTCTTTTGTTTGTTAATTTTCCGTTACTCTCTCGAACCTCCTCTCAAATCAAATGGCACACGAATAAAAATATATATGTAATTTGAACACATTTAATAACATTATTATAATGTTTATCTGTTACACACACACATGCATGATCATTTACCATGATGGAAATATATATATATTATAATTAAATTGATATTATTAAATGAGAATAAGGCTTAACTACAAAAGGTAAATAACCACGTGCATCTGTATACCTGCACTCCCTAGTGATTTATTACTGCACAACTGAGTTTGAACCCCTGTTTAAAGGTCCCAAACATAACTAGACAGTGAAGCAAAATATGTGCAACAGATTTGACTGCTTCAATATATATATATGATATTTAAAATCCAGGCATACTTCCTATACCTGGAGTTTAATTGTAATTATAGGGGATTTGAACACAGACAATCAAGCTCCCTTCAGATATCCACTCTATCTTATACTATTGATACACATGTCCACTCACATGTGACAAAGATAAATGAACACCAATATACATATTTGGTACTGAACCAGTACTAATCATTTGGTCCAGATAATTATCTCCCATACATCTATGTAATCAGTGCTTAGTTTATATTATGATAGAAAATTTTTAAATTTTAATGGACAGGCTTCAATCTATTCCAGCCTCCAACTTTTCAGCCATCCTTTGAAAATATGATAATGGAATGCCCAAATTCCATGCTGATGTTAATATTATTGTCATGTCCATTTGTCCTTAAATCACTCTGACCGCTCATGTATAGGACCTTGTCCATTTAAATATATCTTTAAATACTCCAGATATATGAAATATGCATGTATTTCAAATATTACAAATTCAGTCTGCATTCTATCCATCCCTCTTTTGTGTGTTTAAATGGACAAGGTCTACCTTCAGAGATCAGAGTGTTAAGGTCAATATGGGTATGGCAATAATATTGGCATCAGCATGGTATTTGAGTGTTCTATCATCAGTTTTTCAATGGTATGGATGGCTGAAGAGTTAGAGGGTGGAGTAGATTGAAGTCTGCCCATTAAAGTTTGAAATTTTGTTATCTTAATATAAACCAAGTCCTGATTACATATATGTGTAAGAGATGATATGGACTGACTCATGAATGCTAGTTCGCATGAAATACATATATTGGTGATCATTCATCTCGGTCTCATGTGTGTAGGCATGTGCATCAGTAATATGAGATAGAGTGGATAGTTGAAGGGACCTTTAAAGTCTGTGTTCAATTCTTTATCAAACTAAAATTACATGAAAAAATATAATTCAAATAAAAGATGGAAAATTTTATCTTGGAATTGGTCAGGAGTTAATACGGACTATGAAGTATAATCATTTGAGTTTATTAAAGTTTTCAATAATAACTAAAATAACATGTTAACAAGTTTCATTCAGTTATTTCAAAATTGTGACAACAATCTTAAACAACTGCATGCATATATATATATATGAAAAACAAAAAACATAACGCCATCTGTAGTCATATATATATATATATAGTAATAAAATCATATTATATGCCACATGACCTATATAGCTTGCATTGTCTAGGAATAGGGACAATCCTTGATAAAGATGCTTAGAATGCTTTCTCTTGTAGCACTTACTAAAAAAAAGCCTGCTTAGAGCTCTTGGAATGCTCTTTATATTATATTATATATATAATGAAATGTGACATTTAATGGAGCACTAAATAAAAGTAGATTAAAATTAATAATAAAAATATTTAAAAAAAATGTAAATGATGTTATATATAGAATGTGAACGATCTCAAGTGGTGAAATTAAATTTGTATAAAAAAATCACAAGCAAAAAAAACATTGTGTAGAAAATTATTTGAAAATAATGACGTGAAAGCAAGAGACAAATCTGTTTTACAAAATTGTATAGTTGATTGTAATACATTTGGTTTTAGTAATATTTTTATTTTACTTATGGAAAAGAATTTATGAGAAAATGAAACCAAAATCATATATAAAGAAGGATATATAAATTATAAAATATTGCCAACATAATATTTAGATTGTCCCAAATAATACAATTAATAAAAAATTTAAATGCTAATTATATAATAAAATATTATTGAAGAGGACATATTTGCCATAAATTAATTATAGTTAATACATTTATCAAATACAAAATTATCATTTCCATTTTAAAAAAATCTGTATCTCAGTCCATTCCTTTTTCATTTAACTTATTGATTAACCTTTCATTCTCCAGTTTTTTCCTTAATTGTATTTTTACATGGGTATGATGTTAAGCATAGTATAACAAAGCTGTAGTTAACCATATAAAAATTAATAAACCAATAACAAATACATACATAAATATCAAACTAAAGTTTATTATAGCATATTCATTATCTGATAACACACTTTTATGCTATTGAAATAAAATGGTAGAAAGGGAGAAGTAGAGGCATAGAATGAGATCTGAAGAAGACTGTGAGGAACAGTAGAAACTGTTATAATAATAAAAAATATTTTTGCTTAAGAGATATAAGAAGTTGTGATTATTTCGAAAAAATTTATTGTTATATGCTATTGGAAAGTTACCTAGTTATGATGTATTTTTATTGTTTAATTATAGCCAAAAATCTTTTGAGAATCATAAAAGAAGCAGAACCTATTATCCTCTGTTTGATTTCACCATCTGCAAACAAAGTAATAATCTATTTTTTCTATTCTGTAGCTATATATTGAGTCACTAGATTCAGGATAGTAGTCCCATATCCATATTCTAAAGTTGTTGATGAGCTGGTATATGAAAATCAACTATTACTATAGAATAGTACATAGATAGTGAATTACTGCTCCTGTTAAATATGTATGTTTGTACAAATAATTGCATCATAGAAAAAAAAATAATTCATTGATTTCCTTAAAATAAGTGTCATCTTAAATTATAAGGTTAAATGTGACAAATAATAATAATTAATAACATCCATAGCAAAAAATGCAGGTGAATGGACCACATGTAAACAGTAACAATTTAAACGGCATTCTTTTTAAAATATTAAAAAATATAATTAAGTTGAAGACTTTTTAAAAATAGTTGACAAGATAAATTAAAAATAAATTTTAATATTAAGAAATTGAAAGTTGAACAAATTAGTAATTAAAAGTAAACAAATTATGTTTATTAAAATTATTATTATTTTTAATTACATAATAAATTAAAAAATAATTAAAATTATTTTTTAATAAAAAGATTTTAAAATTTTTGTTTTGCTATGTATCTATATATAGATTGTACGTAGAAAAATTGTTGGTACTTTGAAACTTTGGAAATATAAAGACATTTCGAAATATAATAGGAAACACAGAAAAATATATATATATTTTAAAATCATCTCATGTTAAATTTTTTATAAGATTACCTCATCTCATAAGAAGTAAAATTACTGGGCTAAAAAAAAATTGAATAAAAAGAAAAATTAAAAGAAAGTTTCATTTACTGCAAACATGGATGAATCATGGAGAAATGCATTTTGAATATATAATCATATAAAGTGCATTTCTAAGAAATAAATCTATTTACAAATATGGGCCAATAATTTTTTATAATAACCAAAAGGAGGATGAAAAATTATTTGTAAATAAACCACACTGTTTAGTTCATTTACTTAATTCATTTTTAGATAATTAACCATTATGATGTGTGTCATTTAAAATCCAAGTTGACATATGCTTATCCAAACTTGTTTTAGAAATGAATCTAATACACACATGCATATAAACTTAAGTTTTATTTTTAAATAATAAATAAAAAACATAAACATAAAAATTAATGTATCGATTCTATTAATAAATCCATCAAAACATCACTTGATCATCATTTTATATGCTTACACATGCTGTTAATAATGCCGTGATATCAAATTAAATTTAAAAGAGATAACTAGCCATAGCTTAACAAATGGAAAAATGAAAAATATTTACAAATTTTTTAGATTTATCAAACTTTGAAACTTGTTTAAATAATAAAATGCGGATATTTATAGTTCTGTATTTAATAAAGATGATAACAATTTTGAACAGTTAAGATTTGAACTTCTGAAGTTAATCTGCAGATGTGCATAACAAAAAGTGTGATGTGAAATCATATATGTATCCTTTTGATATTAAAAAATGCATAGACCAACTTATATATATTTATAAGATTTGAACTCAGACTTTTAAGCTTCCCCATCTTATACAAACAATACACATGGCCACATAATGTGAAAAAATAAATTATCTCCAACATATGTATTTTATGCTGAATCAGCACTCACTAGTTGTTCCATATCACCATCTCCCATATATATTTACAATCAATCCCCAGTTTGTATTAAGATAACAAATTTTTTAAACTCCAATGGACAAGATTCAATCTTCTCTACTCTCTGACTTCATCCAGCTATATCATTTAAATTCTGATTATGTAACACACAAAGCCCTTATTGATGCCAATATTATTGTAAATACCCATGTTGACTTTAAGTGATTCTGACTCCTCACAAATAGGACCTTAATATATCCATTTAAATATACAGATGAGGAATGGGTGAAATACAGTCTGAGTATGTAAGTATATTACCTTTATTGAACCTAATGTAATTAGATATGATTGAACTCAGACTTTCAAGATCCCTACATCCATGCTCTCCATCTTATACAAGCAATACACTTGACCACATACATATAAAAAGATAATTTATCTCCAATATATATTTTGTGCTTAATTAGCACTCACCAGTTGGTCCAGATCACTAAATCCCACACATATATACAATCAGTGCTCAGTTTGTATTAAGATAAATTCTTCAAACTTCAATGGACAAGCTTCAATCTTCTCCACCCTCTGATTCTTCAGCCATCTTTTTATCATTTAAATTCTGATAATGGAACACTCAAAGCCCTTGTTTATGTTAATATTATTGTCATACCCATGTTGACTTTATGTCACTTGACACCTTACAAGTAGGATCTTAATATGTTCATTTAAAGAATAGAAGAGGGAGGGACAGAATGTAATATTCAAATACAAGTATATTGTCCATACTAAACTGAATGTAATTATAAGAAACTTGACTCAGACTTTCAAATTTCCTACAGCTACACACTAATTGATCTCTAATAAATGTTTTTTTTTGTGAACCAGTACTCATCAGTTGGTCCAAATCACCATCTCCCATATATATATATATATATATATAATAATCAGTTCTCGGTTTATATTAAGATAGAAAATCTTTAATATTGGCATCAACAAGGGCTTTAAGTGTTCCATCATCAGATTTTTAATGATGTGATGGCTGAAGAATTGGAAGGTGGAGAAGATTGAAGTTTATCCATTAAAGTTTGAAGATTTGTTATCTTAATATAAACTGAATGGTTATATATGTGTTTGGTGGATGGTAATCTAGGCCAACTGATGAGTGTTGGTTCAGCATGAAATACATATATTGAAGATCATTTATTTTTTTCACATTATGTGATCATGGGTATTGGCTGTATAAGATGGAGCACACAGTTCTAAGAAGCTTGAAATTCTGCATACAAGTCTCTTATAATTACATTGTTTGGTATAGACATTATACTTATATTTGAATATATATATATATATATATATATATATATATATATATATATATATATATATATATATATATATATATATATATATATATATATAACTATAAATACACAGAGGCTCAAACTCTCCATACAGTAGTACCATTCAGTGCAAGCCAGAGTAATCAGTGAATGCAAGAAAGTGTTACTGCATGAGAATTTAGCCTCTGTGTAAACAGCTTATGTAAGCAAAAAGAATAGTGATCATGTGATGTTGAGTAGTTTAAAACTATAAATACCTGTTATAAATATACTATATGTAAGTTCCAAACAATTTTAACAGTAAAAATAAGATATATCTTAATTAATCAGTAGTGTTTTCAATAGTAATCTTTATTAACTGTAAAGTAATATGGATATATGATTTTTATGAGCTGTGTATGTGTATGGAAGCAAGGATAAAAGAATATCAATTAAATAATCATGTAAAAAAAAACCAATAAATAATCAATTAAATATTGCCTCAATATTCTTGATCAAGAACAATCTTGTAATTTAAAATTTACTTGTAATGTAAATGATACAAAAATATTAATGGAAAAAAGAAATCATAAAAAAAAGAAAAATTAAAAAAGCAATATTGATAAATAATTTCAAAGATAATGTAATAAACAGACAAACAGCAAATACTAATATACACAGCTCATAAAAAATCATGTGATATTAAACGTCCATATTATTTTACAAATGATAAGAATTACTATGTAATCGAAAGTGCTATTGATTAATTATGATATATATTTTCTTATTTTTATCATTAAAATTATTTCGAACTTAAATATTGTAAAGGTTGAAAAGGCCCACCCTTTCTATTAAAGTGTCATTGTTGTTGTAAAAAATAAATCTTTGGTTTGACTTTGATATGGGAGTTTATTTACATATATGTTATTTTTTGTTGTTGTTTGTTGGGGTTATCATTATTTACTTCTTTCAAAAATTGTTTTGGTATATGGATTTATTTATGATTTTGGGACTTGCAAATGGCAGTGGTGATATATATATATATTTATAAATATATTGGTTTGTATTTTAAGTATTTGCATTCAGTAATATCAAAGATTAAAATATTGGCATATGAAATTATTAAATATGTTTTCATAGTACATTTGTTTTGAAATTGCTTGCAATGTTTTGTTATTTATTTATTTATATATTTTTTAAAACTATAAAACATATGTTTGTAATAATTTTTTTTTTGAACTTTAATATTTGAAAGTCAACGATTGTTATAGTGATAGGATGACATCAGTAGCACATGAATGACTGAGCTAAATGTTATAGAAATGGGGATTATAATGCATAATCACAATATTCTATTGGGTTTGATCTCATTAGAAATGGCAGAGTAAATAATAGACTATGGTCTAGGGCAGGGGTGGGCAATTGTTTTGGCTTGGGGGCCACATAGGTTAGTGGAGGGCCATATCGGGGGCCACTTTGTGGAAGCGAAGATTAATGGAGGGCCGCATCTTTTTTTCATGACACAATAAACACACTGCTTTATTCCCTGTATTACCAAAGAAACACATGACATTCATTACCAATTTTACATTTTTTTGGAGCATTCATGGTTTCACAAAAGTTGAAAATATATATATATATTTGCTAATGCAAAGACAAAATTGAAATTAATCAGATCAACTGGAAAAGCACTGCACATCGTATCTACACTGCACATGTATATTGATGTGGCCATTCTAGTGGAAAATATGAGATGAATATTCGGTCATGCAATAGGAAGGAAGTCTCAGTCCAAGGTGGATTTTTCTGATTGTCTTGGAGGGCCGCATAAAAAGTCTTAGCGGGCCACTATTTTCCCACCCCTGGTCTAGGGGATTTAGTTTCCTCCATCTTATCCTATCCAATAATTAACATCCATTGGAAGAGAAGCAAATTATTAATAAGCATGCATTTGAGTGGAAGTCAACCTGAAAAATGAATAGCTATTCATATATATATATAGCAAGTCAATATAAGTATTACCTAAGTATTTAAGGTCAGTCTGCTACTTTCAACTGATCCACTATGACCTAACATGGATACAAGACACTTCAAGAAATCATCTACAAATGGCTTATGAATTCACACATAATTTCATTTTAAATTATCCTACATATTAATTCAATCTACACTAGGATGAATAAAGATGTGTTAAATAATTGTCGATTTTTAAAATGAAAAAAAAAAAAAAAAGATTAAATGGTAATTAATTTGATCAATTTTTTTTATATGATTGATTTTAAATTTTAACCAATTTATATATATAAATTAACTTTTTAAATTTTGATCAATCAGTATAAATAACAACATGCTAAATATCAGTTAATACTAAAATTTTCTGTTTTATTTTAATTCATATGCAATATATAAGTATGTTATATAAGTAAATTGATTTTAAATTTTAATTCATCAATATTAATGGTAAAATGCTAGATGTTATTTCTTATTAAAAATTTTCTGTTGTTTTTTAATTCATATGCCTTATATATGTACATTATATAAATAAATTGGTTTAAATTTCAATTCATCAACATAAATAATAATATACCAGATAATTTGTCATTGAAACACTGTTGTTGTTTTAATTTACATGCATTATACATGTACACTATACACATAGTACACAATGAATGCTAGAAATTAAATTTATTGTCATTTGTTCTCATAAGAATCCTTTATAAATATACACATAATGTATTATATTAGTGTTTAGTATTTAATATAATTATTTAATATTTTCCTTCAGAAATTAATTCATAACTTTATCATAAGATATATTTAAAAAGGTAGATCAGGATGTGGACATTTTATATTTGTATTATATGTGCATATTTTTTTACATGTGAGATTAGGAGTTGTTCTTATATTTTTTTATTCATAGAAGTTTCATATACTAAGGGTTATATCTAGTGATAAATGTTTATTGAATTCTCAAAATTACTGATGATATAATAGAAGATATTAAGTTTTGAGGCCATAATAAAAGCCTTATTGTAGATAATAAAACTGAGGAGTTCACATTTGCAGTTTAAAAGAGGAGTATAATTTTAGTAGAAAATGAGATATATCGATATCCAACACAGTATAAAGAAATTACTGACAATTTTATGTAAAGTTAAATGATCTGACCTTAAAGAATGTATCTATGATTCTGAACTGTTATTTTAAAAAGCTATTATGATTTTCATTATTTTTCTATTATTGCATCTTTCTGTATTCAGATGCAAATGTCAATCCATGCCTATCATTGTCAAAAATTGTGAAGTTGAATAATATTGAATTAAAGTGAAAACTTAGAAAACAAACAGATATTGTATGTTGTTTGAATATAATTAATGCCATATGAAAAAAAAAATTAACCATAATCAAAATAAAGGATAGACCATTTGTTTTATGTAAAATGATTTTATGATTTATGTAAAATTTATTTATTTATTATTTTCTCTTTTCAGTACAAATATCATTATGCAATGCTTGAGACTGAGAATTACTTATATGATAATTTTTGTGTTTTGCCAATATTCTAATTTTATAATTATTTGCATAAGCCACAACTAATTAATATATTGTTTTGTATATAATCCTCCATCTGAAAATATAGGTTGTATTCAATAAAATTCCCTTTGCTTCCAATTTATATTTTGGGTGAGTAATTAAATCTCATTGGTAATGTTAAACTCTGAGAGTAAATCAATTAATGTCTCTTATCATTGCTCTTTGGTATCTATGCATACCAAATAACATTACAATTCTCAATTAATGATTGGACCATATTTTATTCATATTTAAAATTTATCTTCTGATGCATAGATCCAGTCAACTACAATATATATTGGAATAAATTGCATCTAAAAAAATGAAAATTATATGATTAACAAATGAAGCTAATGTAGATTCCTATAATGGACCTAAAAAGCTAGACATCTTTTTTACTTATAATTCTTTAAGTCAATTGTAATGTTATTCAAAATTTGATTGTTTATTTCAAATGACAAATCTATATCCCGATATGTGAGCTATAAATATAAGATAATAAATAACCTTCTAGTTAAGCAAAGGATAATGCTTGCATCATTTCTTTAATTAACCAAATGATGTTCTTATAAAACTTTTATGACAATGTTTTTCAGACTAATAGATTTTAGTGATTTAATTATTTTTTAAAAATAAAAGAAGTATGATAAATCATTTCACCCATGCATAACATTAAAATATATATGAGAAATAATGATATTTAAATGTGCACAATAAAAAGGATAGAATCAGATGTCAAAATTATATATATTTTTGATCTTCTATTTTGATTTATAATATGATTGCAATATAACAATCCCTAATTTGTAATTAAGATACTCCATTAATCTTAACAGATTTCCATCACTAAATGTAATATGATTCTGTTGAAGCAACTTGAAATGTTTATTAAATTTATCAAAGAAATTCTTAGTAGAATTCATTATGCCAAGTATATAGCAATTTGATAAAAAATAAGCATTGAATATATAAGGTCACAAGGATTGATTAGAGAATCTATGTTGCATAAGATATTGCATATTGTGTTTAAAAGTTGTTTACATTTATCCCTGAATAGACAATGTGAGTAGAGACTGAATAAAAGAGCATTCCAAATTAATACTAATACAAATGTCATTAATGGATTTTTTTTAATGGCTCTTTATATCAATACCTAAATTAATGCTTTATATAAAAATTATTATAGGAATAAGAGATAAAATAGTTCTAAATAGACTACTACATGGAATGGGTAAATATTTTCAAATTAGTGAATAGTGACTTTATACATGTTATCCTTTTGTTTTACCTTCTAGTTAAAACTATCTACATGTTCATTTATCATTCATAAATGTTAGCCATAGTCTAATTACTGAAAAAAAGTCTAAAACTTTTGGAAACCAAAATGCTTTATATATATCTCATCTCAAAGTTTCTGCAGTCAGAAATTTATTGCTGCTATCAGATAATATATGTTAGCCACAGTAATTCTTTTTCCAAAGTATCCTATAACTTTCTTGAACCTTCACAGACAAGATCTGAAATTTAAATAACATATTTTGCAGATTCTTCTAAAATTTTCTATTGATTTAATATTTTTTAAAAGTAATTTTTATTCAGTTTTATGGCAAAGTTTAATAGATTCTTTATTCCATTAATAATAGTACTCTTAAATTTCTTGTTACTATGCTATAGAAAACTTGGCAGCCTGGCTTGTTTTTTTACCAAATTTTAAATTTTATTTTTAACTGCATAAATCATTTAATTATATCTTATTCTGGTACTTTTTATTTAAATCATGACTGTATAATATATAGACTGATATACTCAGTTTAAAAATTATTACAATGTAACATATCAAAATCATGCATAATCATAAAGTAAATGATTCAATTGTATAAAAATACTTTATTCATTTCCATGAAGTTTTTAATATAATTTATGGTACTTTTTTTTTCATGTGTCATAGCATCGGCTGGGATGCGAAGCCACAACCGTCTGCAAACAACTACTTGCTTGCAAGACGGTTGCTATGACCTCTCGGCTAACAACACTTGACATAATTTATGGTACTTCTTATTGAAATATTGCAAATTGTGCAGATATTATTTTTTATTGTAGAAGATTTTTATTACACTCTCCAAAATATTCAAACATAGCATAGGCATTTGTTTATGATTTTGAAGATTAGTACTAGAATTTGATTCTTTGACATTTTTTCAAAAGTTATTGAAAGAGTGTCTATTGGATTTTTGCATATAACTAATTAGTTAAAAAAGATATTTTTACTCAATGCATTTTTTACAAATTTGTTAAGAATTTTATTTGCATGTATGCCTTGTATAAGATAAACAAAATCATTTGATTGGACATAATCTTTCTCTAAGAACAATATTTTGATGGGAGAAAATTTTCTTACTTAACATTAAGGTTTTAATGTTCTATAAAAGGTTTTTAAAAAATTATTTCCTACATTATATTCTCTTTATACAGTTTTGTGTGTTTCTCTTTGGTTGAATTATTATTTATTTTTCTATCTTTGTAAATGACATTAATGATATTAATAAAAGTGGGATTTCATATTTATTGTTAAAAGGAGGTTGCCTTGACAACAGTTTGAAATTGTTGATTGTTATTGATATTGGGATTGTCTAAGTGTTGACTGTTTTTTAATGATGATATTATATATATAGTGAATTATTTACAACATATTTAATACGCAACAATATTTCTTTATTAAGATATTTTCAAGGTTATTATTATTATTTTTTGCTTTTTGCAAGCTGATTTTATATTTTATTTCAAATTACATTTTGGAATTTTCTCTTAGGAATTATTCTAGTAAACATCTATCAATCATGTTTTATATCAAGTATGAATCCCAGTTTCATTTAAATTATTTAATCAAGTCTGTCTCCCGTCCCCCTCCCTTTTTTTGTTTATTCCCCAAAATACTACTTCTATACACTTCTTGTCCTATCTGCAACATCTGTTGTATTTTAAATTTCAAAGTTATATTTGATAACAATATTTTAAAACGAATAAGATATATTCGATTATCATTTTTTTTTATATATACAATTTTTTTAAAAAAAATATGCGTATGCTTAGATATATATAAACATACATTTATGCAGATAAGCAAAAGTTCATTGTTAAAAGTTTCCTTTTAAAGAAAATTCATTTCCATATAATCAAGTATTCTAACGTCGTTAAATCTTCAGAAAGATTATTGTATGATACTGACATCTATGAAAAACATTGTGCTTTAAAAAATCAGATTTTGATCTCAACAATGTATTTATTATTTTAAATAATAATTTCCACCCTTCAATCTTTAAATGTAAGCAGGATAAATCGTTTTAAAATCGTAAACGTATTACTATAGAAATATATAATCTGTCATTTAATTTAAATAACATATCTTTAAAGTAAGACTATGCATACGTTTATATATATAAAGCAAATAAATAAATATGTTTTCATACTTGCTCACCAATGCATTAATATTTTTATTTGTCTTCACTATTCATTTAACTGTCTAGCTACTTATATACTGTATATAAATATGTAATAAATGTGAATTATTTATATTATTTTATTCCAAAACCTACTCCATAAAAGCAAGTTCCTTTTTATATGACGTGTGAATATCTAAAGTCCCCTTGAGCGCAACTATAATTTGGTGATAACTATTATAAAAAAAATACTTGGATAAAAAATAAGAGAGATTAATATTTGTTTTGTTGATATTTAATTATTTAATAGAATGGAATAAATTATTTTGCAAAGTATCTTAAAAGTATAAAATTTGAAGACAGAAAATATTCGTAAGATTATGCAATAAACCAGAAATGTATAGACTGTTATTTATACTTAAATTTATTTACTGTTGATTTAAATAGAATAATAAATGATTTAAAAGACAGGTTAAATAATGCTAATTTTGTTACAGAAAATGCGTCAGATGTGCACAGGTTACAATAGCTATTATTGCTGATAGTTAAGAAGAATTGTTATGTTTAGAATACCGTTGAACTTAAATATGGATAAAACTAAATCTATGAAGATAAATGTCAAAAGCAAAAAAAAAATAAAAATAAACAACAGCTATCAAAAAATATTTTTAAGTATTGTTAATAATTGGGTAAAAGAAAAGGAAGTAACAAAAAACATATGTAGAGATTATAATAATCAACAAGCAATTTAGGAAAAAAATAATATTTTGAAAAATAATCAATTCAGACCTAAACAAAAATAAATAAACAAACAAGAAGGCAAAATTCTCCATACAGTAGTGCCACCCTGTGTCAACCAGAGTAATCAATGAATGCCAGAAGGCTTGTGCATAAAATCCCTATCTAATGCCTACTCATCCAATATTCCCAGACTAGTTTCTGGCTTATGGCCATCGTCAGTGAGGAACCTTGAATCTGAGAGCACTGCACCTAGATCTTAGGATTTAATGCAATCCTCCAGCAGCCACCTTTTATCTCTACTTAACTACAAAACTATGAGAATGAAATTGAAAACACAAGCCAGAAACTAGTCTGGGGATATTGGATGAGTAAGCATTAGATAGGGATTTTATGCACAAGCCTTCTGGCATCCATTGATTGATTACTCTGGTTGGCACAGGGTGGTACTACTGTATGGAGAGTTTTGCCTTGTTTAATAATAATTATGTGCTTGTATAAGAGATGGTGATTATGTGATGTTTAGTGGTTTAATAAATATATACATATTTGTTTGAAGAAAATTATAGTTTTATATGGCATAAAAACTTGAACAATTAAAATGAAGGCAAAAAAAATCCAAACGATTTTAAGGTACAAATTTGAATGAAATATAAGTATCATAGATGAAATCAGAATTGTAAAACTATTATAAGAAATGAATAAAGATAGAATAGTTTTAAAAAAATGGATTGGTCATATCCTGCATTAAAATCGCAGACTAGTTGCTGAATATTAGTCTTTATAAATATACTATTCACTTTAAATAAATGTTCAATTTAAATGAATATATTATTTAATTTAGTGACTAAAATTTAAATTCTCTAAGTTTTTGAATTCAAGCCAATTTTCTTAGATAAATATATAGAACTAACACTAAGACAAGAAGAATAAGAAGGAAGAATTGTCAGGTAGTCATAAAAACAGGAATACTTAAAAATGTCTTAATAGTAATGAACAGTGATTTGAAAACAAAAAAGGTTATTTAAGTCAATGCATAAAACTTTATTAATTGCAGATGATGATGATGATGTGATACTGAGAGCTAATCTCACCTAATACTTCTTATAAAAAGAGTTCTTATTTGAACTTGTTACACTTCTTATTTGTTGCATTTTTTTCTCTCAAGATAATACTAACAAATAATTCATAAGCTTTAATTGTGATATAATTTACCATATGCACCTTTTCTTCTTCTTCTTAATAATAATAATAATATTAATAATAATAATAATAATAATAACAATAACAACAATAACAACAACAACAACAACAACAACAACAACAACAATAATAATAATAATAATAATAATAATAATAATAATAATAATAATAATAATAATAATAATAATAACAACAACAACAACAACAACAATAATAATAATAATAATAATAATAATAATAATAATAACAACAACAACAACAATAGTCTATACCACAAGGTTAAGGAAACACAGCAGCACATATTTTATTCATGTACATCTTTAAACAAGACTCATGAGATTACAACCAGCACTTACAAATAATCAAATACTTCACTAAACACATTACTCAATCCTACCAAAAAACTCATAACCCCTATTGCACATGCCAACACATTTGCACTCTATCATTCTGGCACACTTATGCACATTTACCCTTAGACACAACACCAGAAAACTTCCCTCCACATAATAAGCTAAAACAATTAAGGGAACAGAGTGTGCATCCCATATCTAGTCTGCCAACCTATAAAAATTAATTTAAGCTCACATCCAAGAAGCCAAATGGAAAATTAAACATTTTATAAATAGTAATTTGCCCTAGTATATGGTAATGGTATAGTATTTTTAATGGACATGAAATAATCACATCTATGAACACAATGTCTTTATAATCGAGAAAAGATATCCACGTTACTTATTAGCTGAACTAAACTTATAAATAGTATTGAAAGAACATGTACTATATCTTATCAATACTCCTTACTCCTCAAGAGTTGAACAGTATATATTAGAAAACTCGCACACATATCATCTTTGCACACATTTTTAAAAGTATATTTACTAATAGCCTATGGAAACAATTTATGCAGATTACAATCGGTTATGTTTGAACACTTATTTAAACATGAGACATATATTAGGGGAAAAAATGTCCTAGAGAAAATTAGTAGCCCAAAACAATTTATATATAAAGCACCATGGGAAATGATGAAAATAAATCTGGATTATTCTATTTTTGGAAAATTAACATGTCAATGTAACCTATGTAATCATTTGGACACATGTAAAACATGTAACCCTTTACAAGTCAATAAAGTTTATTGTTGAAACATAATAATAAAAACAACAAAACAACAACAATAATAAAGTAACAACAACAACAATAAATATTAGGCAGTAGAAGTTTTAGTTACAATGTTTTTGTTTTTATTGCCTTCCATGATAACTTTCATTTTATTTCATTTTACATCTTTTAAAGTACACAATTATAATTCAGAAATTTCATACTAAAGTTTACTTTCTAGGATAAACTCATTTCTTTCTTTCAAATTTTTTTTAGTATCTTGATTGATCATTATCTGAACCAGTGGTCCTCTACCTACATTCATCAGAACACTACAGTTTTGATAATTTTTATTAGTCATTCATTAGACTAGAGATTATCCAATAATGAATAATATTTCTGCAGTGTAATTTTTACTACACCACTCTCTCACAAGGTAGGGACCGATTTCTATCCACTTTTAACACATTGTGGAGAGATGTGTGATCATAGACATTTTTCACATCTTTGCTGATATGTTTATGATTACATCCCTCCACAATGTGTTAAAAATGAATAGAACACAGTCTCTACCTTGTGTGAGAATGATGTAATAAAAAGGACACTACAGAAATATTATTTACTACAGTTATGAACTCATTACAAGTAGTCCATGAAATCATGGAATATTATAGTGAAAATAAAATGTTTGACTTAAATTGATGTGCAATCCAGAAATCAATATTCAAACTAGTTGTTGCATAGCAGACAAGTTACAATTTGATTTTTGAGTAACTACTTAAACTTATTCATGTTACAATTTTTTCACTGCATTAACCAAGATTGTTTTTATAGTTTGAATATATGTATAGTTTGTATGCTATATACAAATATTGCAATTAAATTCTATCATGTTCAATTCAGATTTTTTATAGTTTAAATCAGATATTACATTTTTTTTTTAACTAAAAAAAGGATAATTTTAATAATTATTACCTTTTGATTTACAAATGCCAAACTTTGAGTAGTCACAGAATTGGCACCAACTAATACATTAATGATTATTACAAATCATTCATTAAAATAGATGTTATTTATAATTCTGGTATAAACTCAACCTCAGTTAAAAACAATATTTTTCAAATTTTTTTTAAAGATTTTGACAGAAGCAGATTATTGAACAAGTGCAAAAAGTATATACTTGCATCCTCTGATTGTACCAGGGGTCTTTGAAGCTATGTAAACCTCAGACACAGATATCATCTTCATCTTCAGTAAATGACAAATAATATAAGAACAATTACTAAGCAATAACATTTTTTGTTGTTGACGGTTAAAGAATATAACCATAGTTGATATTTTTCTTCAAACTTCAAACTTTGTGAATAAATAAAAAGTTCTTAATTGCTTACATTAAATGTGGGTTTACATTTTTTATGCCATTTTTTCAATCACCAGGTAAATATTCACACATTAAATTATTGTTATGTTACACATTTTATGTATGGCTTAATATGAATACTGACCATTAGAATCAGGCAGCAAAAACCCTGTTGGCAACAGTAAAATCCACTGCGTTTTTAGTCAAGTATAAGAATCATACCATCAGCATTTAAAATCAATTTAAGTCAAAAGTCAATTAAATTTTATTTTACTATTATTTTTATTTTAATTTACTTAGCATTGCTTACTTTATTTAACCATGAAGTGTAAGTTCTAAAGAGAAGGTGAGAAATGCAAATAGTTAAAAGCAAAAGAAAAATAAGTACTGCAGCAGAGAAATTCACTAGATAAATTTTTAACTGAGTGAATTGAATAGAAATACACACAGAAATATAAACAACTTGCACAATACTATTGCTAATGAATAAGAAAATAACTTTGAAGAGAAATTGACAAGAACAAAAGAGTGAATTGAAAAAGAAGGGAACATCAAAAGACAATCTAGTCAAAATAAGTTACATAATACTGATCGTATTACATTTTTAAAAATATAATTTACAGGTAGAAACTGATTTTATTAAAAGCAAATGGCACCAACGAATTTCATGAATGGTTATTATTTTCAATAACAAGTAAACGTATCTATCATTATGTGGGCTGAATATTTCTAAATTACAAACAAAATTTTTAACAGGGTTAATGACAATAAAACAAGAATCTTCCCCACTCATTTCAAGTTAATGTTAATTCACTCAAAATGATTATAGATTGCTAAAGAATACAAGTATACATTTGAAAAAGCTAATTGAGTCAAAGCAAAACTATTTGGGAAACCATTTTAAAATAAATGATTATCCCTCTCAAATTATTAGCTAGTCAGGGATTAATATTTCACGAACATAAAAAAGATGCAGAGCTCAATCAGAAATTTCACACGTTTTTTAAATATCTTTCATGGAATTTGATAATTGTTGAAAGTCATTTGAAAAGTGTTAACAGTTCCAGTAGAGATAAAAATGAATTGTTTATCACAAAATATATGATGAATTAGTATTCTAATAGACAGCAAAAATCAGAAATATTTAATTTCTAATGTTTAAGAAACAATTTTTTGCTCCATTGTTGTAGATTCTATTTCCGACATCCAATTAACTTTTATCATGAGATTGATGATAAAAATAAAAACACAAAAGGGTTTTTTTTGATTCCTCAAAATCAAAAATTATGATTATGAGCACTTAGAACAGATAGTATTTAATTTTTTGAATATAAGTCAGTCGTTAGTAAACATCTTAAGTGTGATTAGTTTGAACTTCAAATAATAGCATGTTTTGTGAATGAAATATCATCATATGATAATGGTCTTGTTTATATATATATATAATTTTTTTTTTCAGAATGTTTCATATTTTTAAAAAAATATTTTATTATCGAGAATTATAGATTCCTTTTTCTTAAACCGTATATCATTTACAACTTTTTTTATATTTCTAAATATGCTTGTCACAAAATTTGCCAATAATTTGGATTTTTTTTTACATACTACATTTTAATATATCTATCAAACGATATATATATATATGAGAAAAATTTATTTTGGAGAAAATATGAATTGTTATCTTTAAAAATAATTTATTATGAATTGCTGATCTGAAAAATCTCTCTCTCTACATATTTTTTGTATCACATCTGATTTATAACTTTTTAATATTTTAAATATATTTGTAAGTAAAAACAAAACCAAAAACATGAAATAAATCCGTCTTTTAAATATAAAATAAAACTTGAGAAGTTAATTTTTTAAAATAAAATTTTGTATTTTTATTTAGATTGCATTAGTTATTTTACCATCATTCATTTATTTAAAATATTTTTTAAATTTTGATTACTTTACCTGCCCAGGAAAGCATGTTATTGATATTTATAACTATACTACATTTAAAGCTATTTCAAAAACTTTTAAAATGGACTTTCAATAACCTTTCACATTTCAAAAAGCTTTGACTTTTAATTCCAATCTACAAATGTACCATTAGATTTATATTTTATAAGCTAAAATAGCTCGAATTATTTATTTGACATAAAGATGAACAGATACGTCTTTACATTCATTTATATTACTCACTGTTAAAATAATTTTGAATTATTGCTGTTTGAAACAAATCAAAAGAGAAAGGAAGATTTAGTGAGCATTTAGAAGTTATTTATTAATAGTTGCTTGACTATATAGAATGATTTTGTTATCAGGAAAATGCAAGAAAAGTGTCATAAACAGCTATGATTTATGTATTTTTTTTTTATTAATATGGTAAGATATTAATAGCAATGGAAAAGTTTATAGAATTTAAACTAGCTCTTGAAACTACTATTGTAAAACTATCTTCATTGTGTTGATTTGTAAAGTGAATGATTAGTAATAGACTTTATAAAAAAGTATTTTATGGGAAAATCCAGTATAGTTTTCATGAAAGAGTTAGACTTAATTTATATTTTAAAGATGACCTCAAAATCACTCTAGAAAAGTGTAAAATTGATTGCTTTCATTGGGATAAGGTGGATGAGGACAAAATATTATAAAGAATTGCATAAATATACATATAGTAGAGCAAAGAAAGATGATACAGTTTATTCAGTTTTTTATGTTCACCAAATTAGTACAGGGCATATATGTAGTCCAAAGGATTTTGTAATATTAATGCATGAAACACACAATAAAAAATGCAAGATTAAAGAATCACATCTTATACAAAATTCATCTTGTGCTATGAATTCAAAATTAACCAGTTTTCCGATTAGTTGTTCCTGGCCAATGCAATGAAATGTTGAATTTATCACTTAGGAGAAAATAGGCATTTTTTTTACTGCCTTGATAAGGACTTGTAGGAGTTGAAAGCACTTGGCAATAGTTATTTTATTTATATTAATAATTTTCTGTTTTAGCAATTGATGAATTGTTATATTGTATTATAAAGAGTTGCATTTAGGAAAAATATTAGAACTTCAAAAATATAAAGTTCACTTCAGAAGGAGATAAAAGAAAACTATCACAAAATGTCAAATAAATAGACTAAAGTATGATATATATATATATATTATAAAAACACATTGATTTATATTATCATTGCAGAAGTCATCTTATCTTTAATATATTATTTTTGGTCATTTTATCTTCTGGAGTTAGAATGATTTTACTCAATTAAGTATGGTTGTTAATGCTTGCAAAGTTTAGGATAGTTAATTTAAATAATATATATGGTATAACAATGAATATATGAATAATTATATAGCTAATTATTTAGAAGATTGCAAATTGTATATATATATATATATATATATATATATATATATATATATATATATATATATATATATATATATATATATATATATATATCAGCAGGCAACAACAGCATTAAATAATAAAGCTGTCTACAGTATGTGAATTCTATCTCAAGTCAAATGAATTTGTGATTGCCATATACATAATGAATATCATGTCAATAGTTTTATAGAGGGAACATAATGTTTTCTTGAAAGATTAGAAATAGTGAAGACAATATATCTATTCTCATAATTTTAATTGGTTTATTAAAAAATAATTGCATTCACAAATAATATTACTGTCATTTTTCGTAACATACTTTTTGTTTTTATATTTCATTTCTGACATTTTAAACATTGTTCATTAAGTATACTATTTCCAATTTTCACCTTTATCTTTTAATTTTGTAATATTTTTCTTTTTTGAGCTTTTTTTAATTAACCGAATATTTCTGGTTATTTTTCTTTACTAACTTTCTATTCTTATTTCTGAAAAACAAAATGTTAATTTTTTTTGTATTACTTGATCCAAATAGACAAACTGAATTATTTACTTTATACCTATTTTTCAATTTTAATATGTTTTTATTCTGCAAAAGATTGTTGCAATGGTAAATTGGTAGACGGTAAATCTCAAAATTCATGAATTGCAGCCCAGCTCTGCTAACTTTGGTGTTCCTCAGCAATAATGTTATGACTTTTATGCAATTTTTGTTATCACAAATGTCTTACTATATTTCCTCCCTATCTCACATCACTTTGATCTTTGATAAACTTTTTCAGATATAGTAGTTTTGAACTTGCTGCAATAATTACTTAGTCATCACCAAAACTTGTCCTACTAATAGATCTTACATTCTAAAGATTAAGATTAATCTTTTAAAATCTCTTTTCCAAAAATAAAGTTGAATGACTATAAACAATTAAATATTCTATATAATATGGAAATTGGATACATTATCATTACATCAGTAGTGAAACAAAATGTCATACTTAAAACCTGAGTTCAAATCTAAACCAGTTAAACTTGAAAAGCATTTCAGATTTTAAAAAGAATCTTATAACTTTTTGAGATAGCTAGAGGAAAGTCAACATTGATTAAAAAACAGGTATCCAACTATCTTTAACTAGAAAGTAAAATAAAACTTAACTGTTAAGAATTTATCCAGCCTAATAAGTAATGTTTTTCTCTGCTCTTTAATGATTATTTAAAGATTTTCTTACATTTTTAACATACTATATGGAAATACTATTTTTTATTCAGCATTTTCTCTAGTACCTTTATACAATGCAATGTTTCAATTTTTTCTTTATAATCCCCACAGTAATCTCTAATGAATAATATTTCAAAACTATCTTGGGTTTTTATGTGCTTTAAGAACTAATTATGTAAAAATTGAACACTTGTCTCCATTTTTATGAAAAGTATTAGACAATATAATCAATTAAAATGATAACTATTTATGCTTATATTCTATTAGATATGGGTGCCATTTTCTTTTCAAATCAGTTCTGTGAAATCTTTATAATTTCTTTACTACTTTTTGATATATAATTGAAATGCTAAAGTTTTGTTATATGTTATACAGATATTGTACTTTTTCTTTGTCTTTTTCACCTGTTACATTATAGTGATATTTACTTTGCAATTCTTTTTTCAATACAAATTTGTCAATTATTTTCTTTGGAAATATGCATTTCTTTGTTTATCCAAAAATACTTTTCATTGTTTATAGTGATTCATTGTTTACTATTCATCTTTTGTCAGTTTTTCTTAATGGTCATTTACTAGCATTATTTTCACATTTTATTATATATATATTGTAATGGTATGGATCTTGGGGGTGAACTTGAGATGATGGAATATCATCATCATCAACCCCAAGTCAAAGACAATATAAAACTAAATTTCAAATTTAAATATAAAGGAATGAGTCAGAGAAATCAGGAGCATGAGAGATTAGCAAAGCTAACTATATTAAGTAACTCTAAGTTCACCAGAATTACTGAAAAATACCAATCATTCATCATCATGAATGACCAACAATAAAAATAAATCAACAGTCAATCTGGTGATTGAATTTCAAATGGGTCTATTAAAGACTAAGCTAATTATTTAGCCATTGCCAGCTTGGGGCAGATTATTTAAACCATAATTTAAATGCATAAACTTAAGTGCTAATCCATAAGAATACAACAGTAAAAAATTATTCTGGGATACTAAAACATGCTGATCATCATCAATGTCTCTGGCCAATTAGTACCATTAATGTACTGGCCAATTATAAACTTGATTTCTAATAAATACCAAACTAAATATAATGTGTAAATGGATTTTAAAGGATATATTTTTTGCACCAATCCAGGATCATTATCAATTGGATATCCATAAACACTAAATATGAACCCTTTTATGTAACAAATCATTATGCATAAATTTAGTTCAAAAACAAAAACTCTATAACTGTTATTCTCAAAAAGAAATATAAGGCTATCATATAATATTCTAAAACTATTTAGGATTGAGTACATTCATTGGAATAACTTTGAACAATGAAATATCAATTTATTAATAATAATTAAAATGAAATTAAGGTCTTCTAAATATGCCATAAATATAAATTTGCATTCTGATTTTGATTAATATAAAATTAGCTATCACAATCTGATTTACAAATATTTCAATAGATTTACATAAAACACACATATAGAAGCACACAGATGTGCAGTATAATAATTTATAAACATATATGAATTGTCATATAATAATAAAAATATGATTAATTTTATCATATGTGTCTATCTGACATGCATTCATATAAACCTACAGACATCCTCAACATATGAGAATTGTTAAATAATAATAATAATAATAATAAAGAAATAAGTTATCACATTTTAATGATACAAAAATAATACCTGTTTTTACATATATATGTGGGTATCCATTCTGACATTAATATCATATTATATTTTAATTTGTCAAAATAATAAACTTATTAAAAATATTTTTCACATAAATGCACATGAATGATGTGTGTATACATAAAAATATAGATAATATGAATTAAAACTATTAATTAACCTCTTTTCTTTTATGGTAAGTAGAAGTTTTTCTTAAAAAACAAACAAACTATTTTTGGGAAAGTTTCATTTAAAATTCAAGTTATTGAGCCTCATGTTCAATTTAAAAAAAATATTTGGAGTTTTCCTCTCTATTTTTTTTGTAAACAATATCAGGAACAAATAATTTTCTAGACAGAAATGTCATTTTTTTTCCTTATTTTATTTTTAGTTGACAAAGTCATTTACTTTTAAAATTTGTTAATTGGATATTTTAAATTTCATTTCAAGAAATTATTAAAAATACTATCATTTTCAATATATATAACACTACTCATGAGCTTTACTTTATATATATATAACACATTACTTCTATCTGTGACCCTCTGCATATAGATAAAACAGTATATATATATATAAACCAATTTTTCAGCAAACTGATGAACTCTCTTAGTAAGTTGGTTTTTCTAACAGTAGACTGGCTTATTGTCATCCTTGGAAAAGGTATAATCCAGATAACTGCTGGCCTGCAATAATTTCCCTTCAGTCTTTATGCTGTCTAATAAACACTTATGTATGAGCAATGAAGAACTCAGAAAATCTGAGTCTTGCTTCCATGTGAATCCAAACTCTACCATTGTTGCACTAATAGCAGCAGCTGGAGTTGTATTTTGTTGTCAGTTATAACTTTATGATAACTCTGTTATCATATTCTGTAATTAAAGATAAGTTTTCCCTACCTTGATTGAAAAAAAATATTGACTCTTTTCAATTCATTTTAATCCTTTGAAAAACAACTTTATGGAATATTTTTAAAATATGTTATACAAGCATTAATTGCAAAAAAATTGCTAAGTAAAATAGATAGTGGAATTTTATAATTACCAGTATATGTATTGTAACATAAAAATATGCTTGTTCTAATTTTAAAATTAGAATTAAGAAAATATTAATTACATCTTTTTAAATGTTAATTTATAATTAAAAAAATTTAAATTCAAAATTATTTAATTCTTAACTGTTATTCCAGCATAATATATAAAATTTCTGTAAAAATATGTTTGTATTTATTTCTACTTTTCCTTTCAACTTTATATATATATATATATATATATATATATATATAAAGTTGAAAGGAAATAGTACATAATATATATATATATATATATATATATATGCACATACACTATTATGTTGTTGTATTCCATGAGACACATAATGACCTCAATATATATATATTAAAAACATGTCTTTGAGTAAATTCTTAACATCTTTATTAATTAATTGGCTAACAATCTGACATTTTTTTGTTCCACCTAAGAGTTTTTGAAAATACTCAATCTTCACTATTCTATAAAATCTTTATTTTATACTACATCTCAATAAATTAGACTTGAGTTCTTTTCAATTTAATTTTATAAATGAATAATATCCTAACAAATGATAGTTTATATTTTTAAATATTTAAAAACTGATTTTTAAATCAAACAATGGACCAAATATATCATCAATCAAGCTAGTTTAAACATTCTTTTACAAAAAATGAAATAATTTTTATTTTAAATTTTTTATTGTGACTGAACAAAGGCAGATTTATAATAGATCTATCAAGTTTTGCTGAATGTAAGAACACACAGCTCCCAAAAGTGCTAAGTAATTATTAATTTGTTATACAGCTTTATGTATGTGCATTTCAAGTGCAGTATATAGCTTACAAACTATAAGTAAAGTAAATATTAAGTTATTACAATAATTACAATATTGGAATGATTTTAACATTATCAATTCTGACAGAATATGACATAGTAGATGCTGTTTTTTTTTTTATTATAGTCAAATTTATTAACTTTTATTTCTAAAAGTAAAAGATAAATGAATAAAATTGAAAGTTTGCATGTGTATTTCTTTTTATTTTAAATAATGGTTGACTCATTAAATGTGTAAAAACAATCAAAAATATTTTATAAATAAGCAAAAAACAATATTTTGTTTATACCAAAATCTTTGCATGAAAACTTGACCAGAGGGAATTAAATGTCCAAAAGACACTTTCTTCAGTGTCAAACAGTGCAACTGTCTCTTAGATCTAAATTGATTTTCCATCATATATTGACTCTTTCAGATTTTTTTGCATATAAAATGTCAATAAAAGTATTGTGAGAATAATTATATTAGAAGAACTGCAGATCATTATCATTTATGATAACATTAATATTGTGTTTAGAAACTGCAGAACAACAGCATTCTTTAGAAATAAACAAGAAATGTTTCATATCAACAGAGAAAACAAGCTCAATGACTGTTTTGAATTATTGTTTATTATGTGATTGTTAATTAATTCTAGATCTTATTTCTTTATTTTATTATTATAAAATAGTTTTAAAGTTTAAAATAAAAGTACATTTTTAGATAAATAATTTATATTTTAATTTGATTATAATATCTTTATTTAATAACAATATCATAAATTGAATAAATAGTTAAAATTCTATTATTAGAAACAAAAATAAAATAATTAATTAATTAGCAAAAAGATAGATTATTAATAACATATCCCAATTAAGTATAACTATTCAATCTTATTATTGCAATTATTATACTATTTAGACAAAAAATAATTAATTTTTTAAAAAATACTTTTCTTCTCTCTCTTTTCTCTCTTTCTATTCTATATAAGTATTTGTATGGGTGCATGTATGTGAACATATAATTTGCTTTTGTTCATGTATAAATTTTCCTGTTGTTAATATTATAATTTAATTATATCAGTGTTTTCACTGAATTACATTGACTATCCACCACTAAGCAGTTGAAATATCTATAATATTCTTAAATAATCTTTTTTGTTCAATAAATGATTTATGAATCAATGAATAGTAAATATGTATGAATTAAAATGTATGTTCACATTAATTAACAGTGAAAATCATTAATATATATATATGATAAATTTAATATTTTTTACAGATGAATTTTAATGTAAATAATAAAAATAACTTTGATAAATCCTTGAAATAATTAGACGTGTTCAGCAAGATGCTATTATATATATACAGAAACATTTCTTCGTTGAGTCTCAAAATATATATAAAAAAATAGAAATTTATATTTGCCAAATATCAGGTTGGAGAAAGGTTAAGATCATATTTAAGTTGTAAAATTTTAAATTTTGTTATTAAAATTTTGTATTTTGTAATTTTTAAATGGCTGATATGATATATACAACGCACATACATGCAAATAATTATAAATCAGTTTGTAAATCATTTGAAAAAAAACAAAAAAATTAAATAGAAAAATTGAGTGATGTTTGTAAAAGTTTATTTTTTATCTATTTGAAACAATGTCTAATGTAAGGGACAATATTTTTACTTAATTACCTTGATCTGAGATCTATTGTACTTACAGTAGGCAATGTTAAGATTAAATTTCAAAGTAATGTCAATTTTTTTTAAAGTAAACTTTATAAGTACATTACTTTTCTTTTTTTTTCCATATGTCATAGCATCGGCCGGCAGGCGAAACTACAACCATCTGCAAACAACTACTTACTTGCAAGGTGGCTGCGATGACCTCTCAGCTAACAACCGCTTAACTACATTACTTATATTTTCATATAAGATTATTTTAAAACTGTGTAAAACAATGCCGAATCTACAAATAAAATTTAATCTGTTATAATAATAAAAAATTAGACATTGTAGTAAAAATATTATCTAGAGTTATTTTTAATAATGCCGATTCTAGATGTTTCCAAGAAAGCAGGTGGGCAAACAATAGAACTGGAGATATATATATAAGCTAAAAAATTTTAAAGCAGAGGTACACTTAGATTTAACTATTGACTATTCTATTTCCTCTGTTCTTCAATCACTGCATGAATATAGACTACTATTATTCTACACTTTTTGTGATCAAAAGTTCTAATTATTTCTCTGCTCATCACTATAAAAATTTCAAAGAAGAATCTATGGTAGTTACCTGCAATTCCATGTTACATGAAACCCATTTGAAAAAAATCTAGCAGTCTCCAGAAAAAAAATGAAAGGTTCATAATTATGATAACAATCAGAATTACCCATCTACCAATCTTTCTTTACACAAATGATCTCATGATTGTTCTTAGTATCAAGACATCCAAAATTATTTGATACATATAATACCTTTTGTTGTTTATTTGAATGATTATAAATAAAAAATAATTGTTGATAATAATTTTCATGATTTCAAAACATTATAACCTCATCATATATTTTAAACTTTTAATTTATCTTGAGATAAAATGAGATGACATCACACCATAAAAGTAAGTTTTATATTTTATCCAATCATTATATCTTTTTATTTTTTGCATTTTTCTTATCTACGCCTTCTTTGAAATCGTCTCTTAATTGTCTTTTTGTTAATCTTCTTTTATACTCATTTTATAGTCTACTGGAATACATCATTATTTTTATAATTTTATTTGGCAAAATATTTTTAATTCATGATGAAAAGATTTATTATTTTCCTTATATGAAATGCAGCTGAGTATACTTTTGGTATAGTTTATTAGAAACATAGCTTTTACTGATTAATAGCCTGAAATTCATTCAGTAAGCTCTGTATAAGTTATTTACTAAATTTTGATTTGGTTTTAAATGATCCTTTGAATTCTTCATTGACAAATAAATGTAAAAAAACAAAGAATACTTATTTAAAGAAAATATATAATTTTTTTGTTATCAGTAAAGTACAATATTTATTAATAACTAAAATTATTTAATTAATCATTTACAAATATACAAATTATTTTGGTTGTATATCTCAACTATTTTAAAATTGTGTTTCTAAATTATTCTTATGAGTATACTTCATCAAAGTAAGTTGTGACTGTTTCAAAATCATGTTATACTAAATAAATCATTTGTTTATTTATAAATAAATAATTTAATCACAATCTCAGTTATTTATCTCGAGTGCTTAAAAATTGTATTCCAAGTCCACATAAGACAATAATGAATAAAATAAAAATAATAATTTGTAATCAATTCTTAATACTATTAATAATAACTGGTGTGCATTAAACAGAGAATTATATAAGTATAAATATATTAAAGGTGAGTAGTTTAAATAAAAGCTAACAAGTTATTTTATAGTTGGAATAGGTAATAGTTTTTTATTCAAATTTCGGTGAGCAAGATGATAAATGAAATTTTTTTAAAATGAAAATAAGTTTTAATTATAACTCTGAATTGGGAATGAGTGTTCAAAATTATAAGATAAGTAAAATACTTGAAATGGAGATTTAAAGAAAGTTCAACTCACACATCTTATCAGTAAATCTGCTGACTTTCTTCGTAAATAATTTTCTAATTTATTTTTTCATGACATAATATTTCACTTTTTTTAAATCTATATAATCTAATTAATATTTGAACTTTGTTAATTGTATATTTTTCATGAGTAAATAATTATATATTGTTTATCGAAACTTATTAATCATTTACCCCTCTTCTTATTTTTTAAAATCTTATTTTTTATAATTAAAATTTTATATTTTCTTTCCTGCACCTAAACCCTAATTAAAAAAGTGATTAAATGAATTTGAAGCCAAAAAAAAAAAAAAAAAAATTAAAATTAAGATGAATCATCTTCAGTAATCATCAACAAAGTCATTCTCAGCAATGTCTGTTTTTTAAAACAGCAGAATAAAAACTTTTTTATTAAATTGAGGATCAATCCAGAATAAGATTAAATAAATTATTCACTTAGTCTCAATCAACAACATATGAATAAAATATAATGCAATTTTCAAGAAGTATTCCAGCTCTCCCAATGCTTAGAAAATGTTAAATCTCTATTAAACAATACAGATGCAATCATTAACTGGGATACTAAAAAAGCAACTTTTATTGATAAATTATATGCTTTATTTTAAATCTAGAATAAACAGATCTTTATTAACATCAGCTAAACATATATTTTAGAAATATCAGCAATCAAGAATTGATATGCTGCTATATTCAAGGCAAATCTTTATAAAAATCAAGTATATGCCCTAGTAGGATATAAACAAATAGAAATAATTGGATATAATTGTTCATTATAATAGAAATGTGACCCACAATTGATGTTTTTTTAAAAACCATAATTAAATTGCAGCCACCAAACTATGTGATCACATCATTCTCTTCAAAGTAAAAATCAAACTTGGTTGCAAAGCTGTTATTCAAGCATTGAAGATATCAGCAGCCATTTTGAGTATTATCTAACAGCATTAATTGTTAGCCATCTTGTCTAATTATACAAAGTTCTAACCATTTTTTTTTTTACATCTTGTTTATTTATAAAAATATCAAATTTGATCTATATAAGATAAAATAAATGTTAAGATAGAACAATTTTACAGAGATTTAAAAGTTATATTTGATTATGCATCCTATAAAGAAACAATTATTACTGAGAAAAACTGGAATATTAAAAATTAAATTTATATTAATGATTAAAAGTATAACTGAATAAACATGATTGGAGGAAGAAAACAAGATTCAAAAGACTTTCAGAGTTTACTTTAAAAATTGTATGTAGATTTGATTTCAAACAAAGAACTTCAAAAAATGAAAATAAAGATCAAATTAAAAATAACAAAAGGATAGACTGATACTGAAGCTACACATATATGCATATTAAATATATATATATATTTGCTTCACCATTCATTATAGTTTAACTAAAGACCCTGAGTCCAACCATAGTGAATGTAGGTTAAATTTAAATTAAATAGAAACTTTAAAACATTCCATAAATTTTATAAAAATAAAATTAAAAGATTTTATTTTAAATAACAAAATAAAATTCCTAGAATCACAGAACTCATTAGAGAAAAAGATTAGTTAGATAGGAATACTAAATTAAAAACACTGTAATTAAAAATAAGATAGCAGAACAATGGCATTGAAATGTAAGATGGTCAACAAGTTAGGTATAAATTGAGAACTTGTCTATTGTTCACTCTCTTTTTATCTGACTCAGCTCTACCGCTTGGATCGAAAAACAGCCACAAAGATATTTTTATTGGAGAAGAAATATAGTTTACTTTTTGGAAAGAGCTCTCTGCAACCAAGAAAATATGCCACCCTGCTGAATAAATTCTTAAGCCACTAGCCTTCTATAGACAAGAAGAAAAAGAACTTAAAATGGGTGTTGTAGGTAAAATGGCAGAGTAGACTTTTCTCTCTATTTCTCTATCGTTTTCCTGTTTGCTGGAGCTTGAAAGATGTAACCCAAGAAATGTAGAGTGCTAGAACAATTTTGCTTGATAAATTCCTGCTGCTATAAATGGATAACTGAGGACAGAAATCACCCTAAGCCATCAATATGGACTTGTGATCAGTATGTCTTCATGGCTATCTAATAAAGATGTATGCAATTTTAACTTTAATTTTCACTTATACTTTATTTTGGCTTAAATCATGAACTTAAGCTATTTATGTATTATAATTATAATGTATTCATATATATATAGCCTGATAATTTTGTAACATTTTCATCGTTTGTTTTCTTTTTGACCATTATAATTGCTATTCTTAATCCTATTAATATATACTTAAATCTTTTTTTTTTTTGTTAACAGATTGCCAGTATATATTACTTGAATTGTATACTACTTATATTTTTTTTTAAAGAAAGAAACACGATTTATATGTATATAGGAGGAACTGGAAGGGAGAAATAATCTAATTTCATTTATTTCTATTTGTTTGGACCCACTTCTAAATACGGGAATGTTTCAGATTTATTAAAAAATTCTTTGAATAAAACTTCTCCTTCCAATTCCCTCCTGCCATGTTAGTTTCACTGATTTTTTTACAATATATATTAGAAAGAGAGAGAGAAAAAAGGCAGAACATGCAATTATTGTTTTTTAAAAAAAAATAACAATGTTTCTTTTAATTTATACTTAGAAATATCAAAAGAAAATGACATTCGAGTATATATATATATATCAAAGTATTCAATTTTATGCATTCTATAAGAAAGATCCAATTCTGCCTTATATTTTTTTATACTTTGTTAAAATCAACCTGTTTTTTTTTACTAATATATATCTATATGTCTAAAACAGATATAGCGTAAGCGTTTTTTAATTTTATTAAATGTAAGAGAGGATATAGTACAGTTATATATATATGTAAATTAAAATCTTAAATCTTCATTAACTCTAAGAGTGAACTAGTTAAATAGTGATTTATTAATATATCTATCTTTTTTTTATATATTTCAATGTTCATTAAAAGGTCTAAAATAATTATTTTTAATAGTGGATGTTCTTTCAGTCTCAAAAAAAATTTGAAGTCATATTATTTCATATATTTTACCTAAGGTTTTTAAAGTTTAATGGTCTAAGGTTTTTAAAGTTTAATGGTCGGTTGACCACATTTTCTCTTATATTGTGCTACTCGATGATTCGTGGGTGATTTGTAAGAATGTCTCGACACATCTCCATAGCTTCTGTCATCATTGTTTAATAGGATAACACAGGTCCGAGATGGCCATTGATGATAAAGTGGATCCCGACCTTTTTTCAATATTACTATTGGACACAAGCACTTATACTCTGGACCTGAGCTCAGATCACGATGAGGTGAATGAGCTTCATCTCTCTAACTTTTGTATTAGACCCAGAGTGCTATCCAGACTTCAAGTTAGCCATATATAAAACCTTTGTGCTTCTGAGACTTGCTTCTAAGCTCACACAATTAAATCACCAAGGACCACAGTAATGTTTAATTTTATTATAGATAAAACCTTAACTTTGTAATATACTCAAAATATTGCTGAGTAAGTCTGAAAAATGTTCACTGGGGAGATTTTTCTTTATTTTGTAATTTAAATGCAGGCTGTATTTGAACATGGCCTTAATCTATTTAACTAGTTTTAACCAATTTTCTGTTTCTCTCCTTTAAAGTAAAGCACCCAGTTGTTGGCTAAGTATGGTATTGTTATGTAATTACCATACTATTGTTTAATTATATTAATTGGATCTTACTAATGCATATCAATACATATCCATGTGTGTAGATGCAAGAAAATAACTTGCAACATTTTTTTTTTGTGTTAATGATTTCTTCAAATTGTCATTTCTTTTAATTGAACAATAAACTTTCATTCACTAATCTCATCAATATCTTGTCTGTGTTATTATATAGTCTAAACCTGATTTTTCTTTGTTAAAATTTCCCTTTGGGATCTCATCTCTATCTGACCATTGAGCATACATTAAGAATAAATTCTAGTAAGGTTTGGGAATTAAGTCACTTAGTAGCAATCTGGAGGAGTAGCTGAGGTTCGAACCCCCTCTACCTGCATCTCTTGGTTAGGTTAAAGTAGCTCTTCTTTTCATATCATTACAATGCTAATAAAATCAAGATAATTAACATTAATACAACAATATTGAATTTTCCATAGGATAATCACCCTACCATTTGATGGTGCTGTTTTTTGCTCAATATACTGATTCATGGTCCATCTGTTTGTTTACATAATATTACCATAAAATAATTTTTTTTTGTTTTTTTTTCACCCAGTTTTTTTTTCATTTTTTAATAAACAACATTTTGGAGGGTGACACTTTGTTTTTAGATGATGTAGGGGTGTTGGTTTGCTTTTAAATTATCGATTAATGGTCCATCGGTTTCTTTATATAATACTATGGTAACTTTTTTTTTTAAACTTTTTTTACCTAAAAGACATCAAGTTTTTTTTATTTTTTTTATTATTAACAAACACTTTGTTGTTTTTAAATAATGGAGGGGGGTTGGTTTGCTTTAAAATTATCTTCTTTTTTTTTTTTTTGGATGTTTTTATTTGCTGAAAAACTTAAACAATTCGGTACTTTTGAATAAACCAACACTTGCTTTTTACAGAGTGGAGGGGAAGGGTTGTTTTGATTTTGAATTGTCATTTTTTTTTAAATTTATTACAAGCCTTTTTTTTTTTTCAAATATTTATTTACCTACAGAAACCTTTATATGATAGCAAAAGTTTTTCTTTAATTTTTTGGCCTTTTTAAAAAAGACATACACAGTTCATTTGTAGTGTCAGCCATTAGTTAAGGCTGCTAAAATGGTACATTGATGTGCATTGTGTAAAAAACAATACCATCAAGTGTTGCAATTCAGTATACATACTATTACCAGTGTCAGCCATTAGTTAAGGCTGCTAAAATGGTACATTGATGTGCATTGTGTAAAAAACAATACCATCAAGTGTTGCAATTCAGTATACATACTATTACCAAAATAGAAAACCATTTCCGGTTCTTAAACAGCAAACAATGTGAATGATAGCTCTCCTCAAAATTGAAATCAGCAGGAAAGGGGGTAACAAACCCCATTCCAAACCCCTAAATACAAGGTAAGAGAAGTTTTATATATTTAAAAATGGAATGTGATAATGATATAGATAATATACATAGAAATTCAAGCTTAAATTGTTACACTCAGTCATTCAACAGAAACGATAGCCGGAATCTTCATAGCTATAATAACAAATCTCAGGCTCCATCTGAGATCAAAAACCTTCCCATTAGCAATGCTAAGCACCAAATAATTACTGACAACATTAAAATGCAAGAAATTATACAAACTTCATCAGTTATATGCAATAGCATTGGTTTCCCATCGGGCGAAATAACAGCCAATATTAATAATACATACGAAAACAGTAACAACACTCACCATATTTCCCAAACTCCTTTAGGAGAAGTAAATAAACACAATTCATCCACAACCACAAAACACTCTCAGAATAATTTGGAACAAAAAATAAAATATCAGCAAAATCTATCTGAAGAAAGGGAAAATTTTTTTTAAATCACCAGAGGTCACCAAATTCGCTGCTGTATCACCAGAGACTGTCAACAGTATTTCGGGAGAAAAAAACGAAATAACAGATAAAAAAAAAATCAACAAAACCCATTCACAAACAAATGAAAATTTCAAACTAGATGAACCTTTAATATCTACATCGTTCGCACATTTAAAAACAGACTCACAAATACAAACCCTTCCAAAAAAATCTATATCCTACGCTAACGCTTTAAGTATCAACAAAGACATTAAAACCGCGGAGACTAACTCGGTCAGCAATATTAATGAAATGCTTATAGGCATATCGGAATACGAAAGAGAAATCACACCAGAAGACAATCAACACCCCCAATCAATTAAGATATTAAATTATAATAATATTACCGATGAAATGCATCAAAACATAAACTATAATTTCAACAAAACTATTCCAAACATGCTCTATAAATCTTTCCAAAATTATTACAATGACAAAACTCTAATCCTAGCAGTAACGAATGAAAACTTATCATTATACAAATTCCCCATGGAACATTTATATTCTGTAATTAAACAACATGATTCAGAGTTGGGGATTTATCAAATACTAACACATCCTAATGACAGATATGTGGCAATAGAATTTAAGACATGGGCAGACAGGCTTCAATTTAAAAACAATATTAAAATACTGGGAAATAAAATACTTTGCACTGTAGAAATGAACAGACCTATGATACTACAAGGGAAAATCAAAAACTGCCTAACAAGATTCACTGAACAAGAGCTCCAAAATATCCTCAATCCCTACGGCACTGTATCAAAATTTAAATTCCTTCCAGACCCCATCTTAAACGGAAACATAATATCAAACGCAGCAATCTTCTCACTAGCCATGAAAAAAAAAGTTTCTCCCACTGACACCCCTACTGTAGTTAATGCAAGAGGTTCACCAATGGTCTTAACATTCAGGGGGGTGCGGCCTCAGTGCCTTCACGGTTTACAAAGGACACACTTTATAAAAGACTGTTTGGCACGTATCTGCACTACCTGCAATCAAAAGAAAGGCAAGTTCCGCCGCTGCAATGGAAAGAATATAGAAACAACAACCACTACAGACACCAAACAGTCACCTAAAACAGACAATAATATTGAAACCACACTGATAAATACAGGGCTTCAACATCAAACTATACTGAATCTATAGACATAACTCCCACAGATGTAACACCAGACCACATAATATCTAGAGATGAAGATCAAGATGAAAATCTTTCCCAACAAACTGAAATAGAATTCCACAACAATACAACCAAAAATAGAAATGATAAACAAACAACTACATCAAGTACACCTCATCTCATTTCAACCCAATACACAGATAATATTCAGTCAATAAACAGTACAACATTGGAAAAAAAGGGCTATGAATCAATGCTTGACAATCCTTCAAACTTGGAATCACTTCCAATAGAAGAAACAGACACCAGAATCAAAATAGACAAAAATAACACCCAATCACCTAGAAAGTCACAAAGTAAACAAAATACAATAACTCCACATCCTCAAAAAGAAAGTAGCAAAACCAATAAACCAAGGAAAAAATTCAATCCAGCACACACCAAAACTCAAAACCTGGGGGAAAAGGATGGTTTATCTGGACATTGGAATCAGGATCTTTCACAAGAAGTAGATCTAACACGACAAGCTATACCAAATATTAATAAACGGAAATCAGATGTTCTGGATAAATCAAGCTCAGATGACAATATGAATTCTAGGTTTATAACACAACTACCTACATTAAAACCAGATTCACAAGAATCACAAAGTAAACACAAAGTGTCATGGGAAAAAAAGAAAAGAAAAACCTCTGAGCACTCTGATACAGATTCAGCACCAATGGAAGATGATCCCTATTTGGAATTACCAGATTCTATGGAAAATGAGGACCTTCCAGTACTCATGGAATCAAATCTACATCAATTCTCATTGGAAGAAGCATCAGATCAAGGAACCAATTATAGTCATTTACTTCCAAATTCTCCCCAAGACCAGGGGCCAGCTGGAGGGGCAGGGACACTATATTATGAACTATAAAATTGCAGGGATTAATGTCCGTGGCCTCAACTCATTGGCCCGTGCTCACGCAATTAGAAATTGGATAAGCATTAACTCTCCCCACATCCTTCTAATGGGGGAAACCAAATTCCATAATAACACTGACACTAAAATAGAAACATTAATTGCCACTATGGGCTTCACTAAATTTTCAGTTGGACATTCAGCAGCTGGAGGGGTTGGAGTATTAATTAACAAAAAATTTCTTCCAAACAAATTCTGTATTCTCTATTTGGATAACAACATAATCTTATTAGAAATAGGCTAGTGGGGCTACAGCATAAATCTAGCTTATATATACACTTCAAACAATCCTACTATCTATCACAAAATAATTCAGATTTTAAATGCTATCCTTAGCAACAAATCAGGCTCTTTACTTATATTGGGAGATTTTAACACCACATATGGTCGCTTTAACCTAAAATTTCTTCCACTGATAAATAGAAACTTGATGTGTGGGGAAGGATTCCTTTCTCCTGGATCCTACTCCTTTTACACCAAACCCTAATAGACCTATTATATTATTCACCAGATTTACATTTTCATCTAAATGCAAAACTTTTACCGGTGTCGTTTTCGGACCATATGGCCCTTGTAGTTACTATTGAAACCATGGCTGGCCTCCCAACCCCAGAGGCTCTTCACAAAGCCATGCGAATGGTAACAAAATTAAACATAACAGAGGCCATAGTGTCCAAATCCAAATCTTATATATATTTTCACAAAATCAACATCCTTTCAAGACCAGCTGAAGAAGCCTGGTTTTCATTTATAGGCATCCTACAGACAATATTAAAACACCACACCATGAAAGTCAAAGGCCCTAATGGCCTCTTCAGAGATCTTCTACAAATAGAGAATTAGCTTCAGATGCTCCAAAGTCAACCTATCAAAACACAAGATATATATAGTCTTAAAAACCTATACCGATCAAGACAAAAATCCCTGGCGGAATACCTATCCATTAGGAGAGCCAAATGTCATTTATCACAACAACATCACTGGACAAAAGGCTACTTGAGATGGGCACTTGGAGGGAAAAAACCTACTCCAACAGAAAATATCTTCCCTTCCAGATGGTGTACATCCTGGATTACATGGGATTCCCAGATTCCTAATCCTACACCTCAATCAATTTGCAATTCCCATAATGAAGAAGATGGTGGATTACCTAGCAACTGGTAATAGAGTCATACCTAACCTTTACCCAGTGGCGCTAGTTCCATTTATAAAAAAAAATCAAGTTATGGATCTCTCAAACATCAGACCTATTTCCATGACACCCCTGCTAATTAAAATTGTAGAGTCTGTGATCAAAGACCTCATCCAACCAAATGTCTTAAAGCACATATCTAACAACCAATATGCCAAGAAGGGATCCTCTACTGCACATGCAATGGGCAACATAATCTCCATCATTGACTATGTCAGAATCCACTGGAAGTCAGGGCCAATAGCTATTCAACTGGACATTGCTACAGCCTTTGACTCGGTACATATAGACATACTCTTAAATATTTTGGCTGAGTATGATGTTCCTGCAGCTGCTGTCCAGATCATAAGCAACTTACTATACAACAGGGAAATTTTTATCACTATGGATGGTAATATCACCTCCAGATTTAAACTGACACAAGCTCTCCCTCAGGGTTCCCCCCTCAGTGCCCTATGCTTCATCGCATATATAAATCCTCTCCTGATGGATTTGGAAAAAAACCTAACAGGTCTTTTTATACCCAATTTAAGCAGAGAATTCAACACGTTTGCTTACATGGATGATGTAATGATCATCCTAATATCAAGAAAACATATTCCTTTGCTACAAACAATATTGAGCCACTATACTGAGAAATACAGGCTGCAATTCAACCCCAGCAAGTCTGCCTCCTGGCAAATTGTTTCAGGAAGGAAAATTAACACCCTCTTCTCTGCCAAGCCACAGAGATATCTTGGGTTTTCCATATTCAAATCTACCACAGCAATGACCAAAGAGATTCAGGATAACATCCTAGAAACAACAAACAAATTCATCACTTCCTTGTCACAAGTCTACCTTTCCCTCCCTGGCAAGGTAGCACTAATTAACATGAATGTGATGCCAAAAATAGCATACTTTCTTCCATTTATCAAATGCAACAAAAGCTTCATAAATAAAATAAATGGCTTGTGCTCAAGGCTTTTCTGGAAAGGTAAAATGGTCACGATCAGCCTCAAAGGCACTCAGCGACCAAGAAAGCTAAATGGTCTTGCTCTCCACTCCATTCAGGCATTGATTTACCAAAAAACCCACAATGTCATACACAACTTGGTAGCATCATATGGTTTTAACACAATTCTCCAAAAAACTTTCCTTCAAAAGGTAACACCCACTGACCGACCCCCACCAGACAGACAAACATGGATCACTAGAAACACAAGCTTTATCAAACAGCACTGGCCAATAAGTGACTCCACATTCAATTCTAAAATATCATTATGGCAAGCATACACAATCCTCCATCCAATTTTACATCCTATAATCAACACATTTTATTACAATAATCAGAAACTGGTATCCAACTTTAAAAGATGGAGTCTAGAGGCCAAATACCTAGACTTCCTCATTAAATACAACATTAATGGACTACCTACTAATCACTTCCTCTTTTACAAATGTGGTCACAACATAGACCCTACTTGCAGCATTTGCATGAACGGCGATGAGACATTGGAACACCTTTTCTCACAATGTATGGGATTCAGAGTGATCTGAGAAATCATACTCTCCAACACCAAGATAGATTTCCAACTGATCTCATCTCTGAAAGATAGTATCAATACTAAAACCTATCCAATAATACGTCTCTCGGTGTTTTTGAACTATGCCATATGGGTTACATGTTGTAAACTAATCATGGAACACCCACAACCTAATATAAAACAGGTTTTTTCCAAAACAATGATTAAAATCCAGAAGAGAGACCAACTCCTGGCATCGTCGAAAACATTTGAAGACACTTGGACATTATACAATATGCCAAACTAACAACAAGGCAAAAGGGGGGGGGGGATAACAATCAGATAACAAATATGTGAAAGATCTAATGTTCACACCATATTGGGCAACATAGACTCATCAGAACCCAAATGGAAATAACAAGATAGTTAGAACAACAATGTAAACCCCAATTGTATGATTACACATCACTGTATACATTAGAAATAATAAATTATTATTGAAACTACTATTACCAAAATAAAAATTAATTATTGTAAATATCAAACAAAAAATAAATAAAACTTGTTTTTAAAGATGAGACAAAAGTAATTAAAAAAACAGCCTAGATTTAAAAGACTAATTTTAAAATGGTTTTTAAGAAAGCTATTATTCAACTTATATCAAAGAAAGAAATGATTGAAAAAATCAGATTATGTAACAGTGGTAAAGGATGTAATAAAGGCAGCCAAAAATACCAGAGTAAAATGCCTGAAGTAGTATAGATGTATAAAAAAATATCTTGGAGAATATTTAATATCTAGAGAAACATATAAAATAATAAGAATTCTTAACAAAAAATAGCAGCTATAACAAAGAATAATTGAAGATGAAAATAAAATTCTCACTAACAACAAAGTATTTCTAAAACAGTGGACATAGTAATGTTCAATTTTTTTAAAGATATTTTTATAAAAATACTAAATATATTGTAAAGGAATAAATATATGCCGTTACATTTTTTTTCAAATAGAAGTAAAAAAAAATTATAAAATCACCCTCAAGTAGAAATATATGTATATAAAAAAAGGGGAATTTAATAATTTGATTTGAATTAATATATATAATACACAGATGGCAAACTAATTATATAATTTAAAGTTAAAATCTAAAAACAAGATTCTTTTTAATATAAAATAATTTTTTTTAAAAAATGCTGTTAATTGGTTATTTTTATTCTTAGAAAGGAAATGATTTTCTATTTTGAGGTAATTGCAAACAGACCCTTGGGCATATAGTCAAATAAGAGATAAATTTAAAAAATACTACTGGTAAGAGTTTACAGAGATAAAAAAAAAAACTTTGAAGGGAGATTTTTGGATTGCTCTTGCTGATTGTATATTATTAAGTATATTTATAAATGTATTGCAGATCTCCAAAATGTAGGAGTCAGCAATAATTTATGTTTCCCATATTTGCAGCAGCTGAAGTGGTCTCCAGAATAGGATGGTTCCCAAAAAATATCCAGCAATGGACTTCTCTCCATCTAGAAGAATAGGAAATGGGAAGAACATTGAATTCTATCATGCATCAAAGATTGCAAAGATGGACTTTACTTATAGCCTTGGAAAATATAAACTTTTCTGTTAAAAAGTATAAACATTAATGTTATAATGCGAATTTTTTCCAGTATTTTAAGTGTCACTTAACTTTTAAAAGAAATCTCTTATCTGACTAAATTTTAAATTATTTATATACATTTTTTTAAAAATATGCTTAATATCATTTCCATTCTCGTAATTTTTTTTCAATTAATTATTTAAAGTGAGCATGAATGGCTGCATAGATTCGTAAGATTGTTGTTTTAAAGTTTGTTAATTTTGTGCTAATTGTTTGTAGTTGAATCAGTGCTAGTGGATAGATGTATGGATGTTTTATGTCAATATAACTTGAGTAGGTGCATTGGATACTTGTTCCCTTGTACTGCATTAGCATACAGGGCATAATACCCACCTGAACGTATGACCCCAAAAGAGTAGTCATCACGTTGTCAGTGGTCGTAGATGTATTTCCTATGCCATTGATTTTCTTACACTCTGACTCATACAATAAACTGGCAAAGACTGCTATCACCATTTACAGAGCTTCTCATACAATTTTGTTCTTGTATCATGGGGAAGATGCTCATTTCTTCTCATGATTCATTATTTTTCTAATGATATTATGCTATAGATATAAAATTCCTGTTAGCATGATTGTGTTATGCTAATAATCTCATTTTGTATTGGTCACATCAGTATATCAGTAAGCTAGCATTGGTTTAAATGCCAGATTTTTGGCTTAAGATTAAAAAGGATTGGGTTGGTTATTGCATAATCTATGTAGCATGTTCACACTTAATGAAATATTAAAATTGTATTTAAATCTATTAACACTTCCATCTGAGCATATAATCCAAATCAAATATATTTAGTTGATTTAATTTTCAGAATCTTTTTAATGCGTGTGTGCATTATAATAAAATGTTTTGTTGAATTAATTTTGGCAGTAACTTATTTTATATATTTTATTAATATTTAAAAGTAAGCATTAGCAATTTGAATATACAGTATGATATTTTAAGCTCAGCTTCTCTCTGAGCTAGCAACTGGTGCTTTCGTTTCGATAAAAAGGTAACCTCTCCCACACGTATCTGCCTACTGTATACATTTTCCAGGTTCAAATGGCCTGGTGGCACACTGGTATGGCAGATTAGGTTAGGGCAGTTTGCCGACCATTATAATATATACAAAAGAAAAAGATAATTTATTAGTTATTTTAAAAAAAGATAACTAAATGGAAGAATAAGCATGATAAAATGACAAAATAGTTTGTAAATACTCAAATACGATAGAGTAATTTACTTTAATAAATTTATAGCTATATAATAATCCATAGATAAAATCATTATTAATAAAATAATCAAAGAATCTATATTTCAGAAGTTTAAAAAGGTTGAGCATTGAAACATACAGAGCTGACTCATAATCAATAGATTTTGAACTTTAGGTCTTCAAATAAACCACTATATATAAAAAATAAGTCACAATGTAAAAATAACCAAATAACTGCTCTAGTTAGCAGTTGTTTCAAAGTTTTAATTAATGTTTTGAATGAAAAATTAAAAACACAAATACAGAAATACCTGGAAAATGAATAAGTTGAATTAAAAAATGATCAGAACTATATAATAAATATTATCACTTTGCCTCATTTTATAAAAAAAATCAAAAAAAAAGAAACCATATATACTTTATTAAATTTTATAAAAGTTTATAACAGCATTAATTCCAAAGAATTTGAAGTACACCTGGGTCTCATTTTACGCAATAGATAGGTTCCACAGAAAACACGCGCAAACAAAATCGCACAAAAATAGACGTAACTTACATTGAAAAAGGGGGGATGCGGTCTGTGATTTTTCAAAATTCACGTAAAAGCAAAGCTCCAACGTAAAATTACTTTAAAATTCGTGCAAAAAAAATATAAGGAAATAAAATATGACTAATAAAAAATTTCAAATTTGAAAAAAATTGATACAAGACAAACTTTTTTTAACTATAATATTTAATTTTATTCAAAATAATATATTTTTATGCATAATTTCAGTACAGTCATTTACATTTTTTATACACATTTTAATTATTATAGCTATTTGCTGAAAGACACATTCATTTGCAAACAACTAGCGCAACTTCACACTCATGTTGTAACAGTGGTTTTCTGGTGACAACATAATTAGTAATTAATCTTTGAGATGATGATTTTATTAATTGTTTATGAAACTAAGAACTAAAAATTAAATTCTTACTTTTGTCTTTAATTTTCAATTCGGTTTAAAAATCAAATTTCACATTAATTTCAAGTCGCAGTAAGTAATTTTTAAATTGTTAATTACAATTAAAAATCAGATTTTAATTTTTAATTGTCAAATTTAATTATGCCCACTGCTATTACTGACCTTTTAAAAATAAACTTGTGGATACTAAATGATTAATAATTGATTACGTTCTTTTTTAAAAAGCAAAAACAGAATGTGATTTAAAATGCAAAATTAACATGCACAATGTTTGAACAAATTTACATTATAATTTTGTAAAATTTAATGTGTGTATACATAAAATGTGGAAATCATGATTTTAATTTCATTATTGCATACAATCTTACTATTATAAAGCACTGAAAATATTGAAATTACTAAGATGAAAGTCGAATTCCAATAATGTGCTATTACTTTCAATATAACATAAGTATGCAAAATTTATTATTTAAAGTAATAGTGCATTATCGGAGTTCATACACGTGGGTCTCTTTTTACGCGGACTTATTTAACACACTTCCAGTGAAACACGAATCGCGTAACTTCAAAATCATGTTAAATAAGTCCGTGTAGAAAGAGACCCAGATGTATATAATAAATTAATTCATGCTTTATTAATAAAGCCATAAGAATATATAGAAAAATTGAAAATGCCTTGAAATTAAAGAAATTACAAAGGCAAAAAAGTGAAAACAAACAAATATAAGGTTAAAGAAAAGACATTGGGATTGTGGAATAAACAATAACTTAAGATATACAAATGATAATAATAACTATTAAAAAAGGTAAAAAATGTTAAAAATAATATTGTAGATTTATTTAAAAGAGAGTAAAGAAAAATCAAAAGATATTATAAAAAATACTGCAATGGAAAAAAAGAACAAAACAACAAAGATGATTCATAATCTAAAAATGGAAGTTGGTGTTTAAAAGGTATAGTAATGAATAAAAAGTCATGGAGAAAGTTATCAGGATGATCTACTGAAATTGTCTTTTTAGCAAATATCCAGTGATGGTGATAATTGTGATATATATATATATATATAATAAAAAAAATATATGGTGATAATTGTGATATATATATATACATATATTGTTAAAAGAATGTTGCCTTGACAACAGTTTAAAATTGATGATTGTTATTGCTATTGGGATGGTCTAAGTGCTGATTGGTTTTTAATGATTATATATATAAGTTATTAATTGAAATTGAAAATAAAATAGAAACTTATATAATGTTACAATATTAGTCAAAAATATATTATAATTACTGGTATAGTGTGTTAGACAATATTTAATTTTTAATAGTTAAATTTGAACTATAGATTTTCTTTAACCTTTAGAATTATTCATATTTTTTCCATCCTTCTTTTATATCTGATATTGGTCTGATAAGGATAGAGTTGGATTAAAAATGGTTTAGACTAAATTTGTATATAATATATAAAAGAGAAATTTATTCAACTACGTGATACATTATTAAAATATGCAAATATTTAATTAGTTCCATTAGGGATTTTGAAAAATCAATTAATTGATTTTGTTATATTAGAATACAAGAATAATTTAATATACTTGGAAATTAGATGTAATTGTAGAGGATTTGAACACAGACTTTCAAGAACCCTTCAGCTATTGACCGATAAAAGAAAAAAATGGTAAAAAATATAAAAATAAATTACTAAATTCTTTATCTTACACAGTATATGATAAAAGAAGAGGTGTTCTCTACTTTAATGCCATCTATAATAAGCTTAAGTAATCAGCGATTATGTGCATTTAAACTGGTCTAAAAATGAGAATTTAAATTTAATATCTTCTAGTAATCATTGATTTCCTAACTTTACTGTAGATGACAGTGGAATAGTAAGCTGATATTCTTTTATAAAAAAAAATAATAAATACTAATGAGATTTCACAGCAAGATAAATTTGATATTAGCAGATGAAAGTTAATTAATGTGACTTAACACTATATAATTTTTTTAATAATTAAATTGGAAAACTTCTGTAGCATTAACTTTATACTGAAAATGATTATATTCTCAAGGTGATTATTATTAAAGGATGGTTAAATGCAGTGACAAATGTTCTTGAATTGAAGCCTAAACTGTGCTTTTGGTACTTGAACATCATGTGTTTTCCTAAGCAACTAACCATTCATTTATTTAGTCCCTGCGAGGTTTAAAGCATTAATAGCTTATTTTTAAAGCGTTATTAATCTTTCATAACTATAAACTTATTTGTTGAACAGTCTTAATAAAATAATTTATATAAATGTCATATTTTTAAGATGTATGCTTTTTAATAATGCAAAAATGTGAAATCTTTAAAAAATATATAAAAAACATTATTGTGATAATGTACAATTTTTTTTTATAATGATAAAAAATTAGATATTAGAATGTCATATTTCAAAGAATATAATAAAAATTACAGAAGTATCAAACCAAGTCTTTAATCACATAAATGCTTTGTGAATCACCCGATTGATATTGAAATTTCAAAAAGAACTTGAGTTACAAATAATACTCCGAGCTAAAAGATCTCTTCTTGTTATTATATTGAAGTTACAAAAATAAACAAAAAAAATTCGTATATTTTTATTATAAATACATTTTATATTTATAATTTAACAAAATACTTGATTAAAACTGGGAACATATTGTTTAATTGTTTTAATAAGAGTATTAAAAATTATTAAAAATCACACACACAAAAAACAAGAACAACAACAACAACATAATACTACTACTACTACTACTACTACTACTACTAATAATAATAATAATAATAATAATAATAATAATAATAATAATAATAATAATAATAATAATAATAATAATAATAATAATAATAATAATAATAATAATAATAAAAAAAAAGAAGTAAGTTTTAAATTGCACTTTACGCAAAAAAGTGAAGCTAAGTATTTATTTTTTATTAAGGGAAATTTATTATACGATACAAACCAATATACAAATTCATTATTACATGTCAATACAATATAACATAAATTGATTTATATTGTTACATTATGTTTCAAATGTGAATAACACAGTTTTCACGTGTCTACTTAGCAACCATCTTCTTTACTTGAAGTTTTTCCAAGTGGCGTTTACTAAATAATCTGGAGATATTAAATTGTTTCTTTGTTGATTTTTTTCTACAATTGTCTTTAGTTCCATTCCCTGCAGATCTACCAATTTCCCGATAGTGATTTTACATGTATGCACCATAACGGGAAGTACATGAAAATTGTAAGCCGTGTTTGTTTGATGCATCTTTTAATGGGTATAAATTGCCCAAATAGATTGTTTATCTATCTTGTAATGAGTGTTCTATGGTAATTTAGATTATTGCATCTTATAAATCTATGATCAATGGATTCCTCTTCCCTGCCACACATCTGGTATTATTAGAAAAGAATTATAAAGCTTAGTGCTTTTGGAGAACTTAGGTCTTCATATTCATAGCCTATCTTGGGAGGGTCAGCTTACATTGAGAAATGAAAAAATATATATTAATATTCAAACAATAAACACAAAAGAAATAAACACTAATTATTTAATTATTTGGTCAGTAACTAGCACACATTTCATCCCATTATGTTCATGAGCTGGATTCAAGTACAGATAGTGTGAAGATTAAATTTCATTAGATCCCAATGAAGGATTTATTCTCATATTGATAACTCATAACTCACATTCATTTGCTAACAGTGATTGGTAAATGGATATATAGGTTTTTTTAGCTGAAGATTAAAAGTTCTACATTAATCTGGGTTGATCAGATGAATATTTATATGTTGTCTGTAAAAATATGATTGCAGTATGAAATGCCCTTCAATAATGGTGGATAAAGAGGGTATGGATCATAATCCTGTGAGTTTTGAATCTATGGCTACTTTTAATATAACTTATTTAACTGATTTACATAAAGAATCATATTTTGATAAAAACAGCCTCTGTAAAATGTTATTTTACTTAATTTATTATACAAAAGTGAGAGTTGTACTTTTTCTCAATATAACATAAAGGTATTAGAAATGGTTAGCTTAAAATATTAATGCTTATTAAGCATGATGTCAGCACATAATACTTATATAAGGTTAAAACCTCAGTACATGCACTTTGAGTCCTTAATTTTAGCAAGAGAGACCACTACAAATCATAATGCAAGATTCAACTTTATAAAGATAAGAGGCACTCTCTTATCTCTCAACCTATTTTCTTAATTATATTGGCAAATCTCAAGCATTTTTGATTTGGGAGAATGAAGCTAATAAATTCTTCACTGATTAAGTCCACTATTTCTGTTAAACATTAACATTCATGATAATAAGTCAATTTTTAGATATTAAATTTAGAAATATTTTGAATCAATTTAATGTTGTAAATATTAATTCTTATTAAGTGTGATGTCAGCATGTAATACTTATATAGGCCTAAAACCTCAGTACATGCACCTAGATTTATGCTCCCAAATCAAAAATTCTTTAGATTTGCTTATATAATTAAGAAAATAAGTTGAGAGATAAGAGGGTCCTTCTTATCTTTATAAAGTTGAATCTTGCGTTATGATTTGTAGAGGTCTCTCTTGCTAAAATTAAGCACTCAAGGCACATGTACTGACATTTTAGCCTTATATAAGTATTACATACTGACATCGCAATAAATAAGAATATTTACAACTTTAAATTGATGCAAAATATTTCTAAATTTAATATCTAAATATTGACTCATTGTAAATCAAAAGATTTCATGAATGTTAATGTTTAATAGAAAGAGTGGACTTAATTAGTGAAGTATTTATTAGCTTCATGCTCCCAAATCGAAATGCTTTAGATTTGCCAATATAATTAGGAAAATAGGTTGAGAGATAAGAGGGTTCCTCTTATCTTTATAAAATCGAATCTTGCATTATGATTTGTAGAAATCTTTCTTGCTAAAATTAAGCACTCAAGGTATGTGTACTGAGGTTTTAGTTTTATATAAGCATTAAAAAAGCTCTATAAAATTTTTAAGATCTTAAGATCAGTCAATTTATTATACTAGTAAGTGCTATTATATAACCACAGTTTTGATGATTAAAGATGTGTTAGATTTTCTAAAAAAGTTTTTGTGATAAATCTGAACATAGTTTTCATGGCAAAAGTCAGTTTTATTTTCATTATAAATATTAACACACAGACATTTTAAAAATGGAATTTTGGTTGTTTTTATTGAGAAAAAGAAGACAGCATAAAATGGAAAGCTACAATTAAACAAAATATTTCAGAAACAAAAATACTTCAAAATAATTTAAAAGTCAGCATCACAAAATATCAAATAAACAGAATAATGGGATAAACTATGGTATATGAGAAAATATTTGTGGATTATGGATTGGTCTGTGTAATCATTTCAAAATTCATCTTTAGTTTTTTTTTATCTTTCTATCTTTTTTTGCTTAGAGTTGACATTTGTAAATGGTTGTTACTGATGCTAATCAAGAGAACACCATTTTTTTTACCCTTTATCCAAAAATTATATATCTTTTATATATAAGACTTTGTAATTTTTATTTCTCTTCAAATTCACATATCAAAATATTTTAATATTTTTTCAATCATTTTTTTTTATCATCTGAATTTTATAAGATATTTAGTAAGATTTATTTTTAATGGTGTATAAAAATAACCTTTATTCCTTAATAAAAGTTTACTTTTATTGCAATTTTTTTATTGCCTTCATCAATCTATTCTATATTTTGCCCAACTTTTTTTAATTTTTTTTATCTTTCCATCTATATTTAGTGTTAATAGCAATTATTTTAGTCATTACAAATTTCATTGATTTTGATTATTATTTTAAAATGATGATTCTTGATTTAGATAATACTATTTTATCATCACTAAATAATAGTTATTCAATATAAATAATACATGCAACATGCATACTAAGAAAAGTTTAATATGTTAAATTAAAAATGTTAAATATATCAACACAGCATGCTAAGCATGCTTTCAACTAACTGATAGTCATACTCAAAGCTATGAGGATGACTACCATTTAATCAAAAGTATGTCATACTATGTTGATATATTTAACATTTTATTTTAAAAGATCAAACAAGATTTTCTTAGTATACATGTTGTATATATTATTTATATTGAATAACTCTTATTTAGAACTAGAGGGAAACTATAATAATTTGAACATCAAAAAAAAATTCACAAAAGGGGAATTGTTTATTCTTAAAAGAAAACCTTACTTACTTGTCAAAAAACATTTAAAATAGTTTGATTAATTTTGTCATAAAAATACTTTTCAAATAATAAAGAATGATGAAATTACCAGCCAAGATGATTGACTAAATAAAATAGATCTCGGGGCTAGAAAGCTTTCATTCCATTGCCTTACTTGCTGAGTATGACTACTAGTTAGTTGAAAGCATGCTCGCTCAGTATACTATGTTGATATATTTATCATCTTTATTTTACAGTATTAAACAAGCATTTTTCAGTATACATGTATGTATTATTTATATTCAATTACATATTTCTGAAAAAAGTTTAAAAATATTGGAATTAAATAAGAGTTAATAACTTCTTTTTTCTTTAATAATATATCCTTTCTTAATGAACTTTATTTATATATATATTTATAAATATGAAATAAATTAAGGAATAAATTGCTTAGTTATTTTAATTTTTTACTCTACTATATTTTTTTCACTATTATATTTTTCATAGTTAAACTTCTGTCTTATATATAAATTTGTTAATAATCTTCTTATATTCCCTTTATACTTTTTATTTCCTAGATACATAACAAAATGATACTTTTTATTTTTGATTGATTTTTTTATTCAAGATCAAAAACAAATTTTAAACCCTTTTATTCTTTCTATTACACTGACAATTTTTATATAATTTTGTATTCATTTATTTTTTCTAAATTTGTTTCTAATTTATAAACATATTTTATTTGTTTTGATAATCAAACTTTTCATAAACATTTTTAACTGCAAAATTATTTGTTTTATCCATGTATCCCTCATCTCATTTTATTATATTGCAACCATGGAAGAACACAAAAACTCAGACTGTCCTCTCTCATTAATCATTCTTTTCACAAACAATCATCACATCCAATGATTGTGAAGGATCAAACACCTGAACATCCATACCCATGTTAATAACTAGATATTTTTTCATTACAACACTTTCATACAAAATAGGGACTGATTTCTATTCATTTAAACACATTAAATAAGAATTAAGAATCTTTGCACTTGAATACGATCTAACGCTTCAGCTTCACCTATTTAAATACAAAGTAGGTTGAAGTAAAGAGGGGTTCCCCTCTTTTCTTCCATAACATAATCTTGTGGTTAAACACCTGTAGAGGTCCCTAGTATCGCATTTTACATGCTATTCTCAAGGTTATAGCCTCAGTAAATATTACTACAGCTTTATTTAAATCAATTGTTCAAAATCTTTAGATTTTACTGATATTAGATCATTTCTTCAAAGAACTCATAATTCCTCTCAAACATATACTGATCAAGAAATGAAATTACATTAAAATTATCAATCATTTTATCAATTTTTTAACAACTATAGATGTTGCAAAAATGCAAGCACAATATTATAAAGTTTATGGGCATACATTTTTAAAAGATCCTATTACAGCTTCTCAATATCTATTTCCACTTTTATAAAACCCACTTCTTTTTTATCTGCTTCAATTTAATCAGTTAACATGATAGTATTTATACTACTTAATTTTATCATTTAATTAAGATACATGCTTTTATTTTTGCTGCAATATATTTACTTCAATTAATTGTAGAGAATTTGAACACAGACTTCCAAGCACTCTTTAACTATTGACTCTATTTTATACTGTGATTAAGAATAATGATCAGTCAATATTTTAGAAACTCTCTTGTTGTTTTAAACATTTTTTATATTTTTTCCAAAGTTTAATATCTCCCTTTTCTTTGAAATTCATCTATAACTTATTTCTTCTTCAATTTGATATAGCCCTACTTTATTTGTTTTATTTTTCAATTCTTTGTTATATTTTTTATACATATCTTTTATATTAATAATGTTTGTACATATATAACCAATTTTATTAATTATATATTTTACTAATTAAAATAATGGTTGATCCTTTTAAGTCTTTTATATGGACAATAAATTCATATATATATTTTAAAAATAATAGCCAGTATTTATTAAAGTTAATTAATATATAGGGTATATGAGCACAGACTTTCAGACAACCCATCACTCTCCACTCTATCTAATAACACTGATACACTCAAGCACATATATGCTGAAAAGATAAATAATCACCAATATACGTATTTCATGCTAAACCAGCAATCATCAGTTGGTCCAGATTATCATCTCCCACACATATATACTATAAGTGCTCAGATATATATTAAGATAGACAATCTTCATACTTTAATGGACAGGCTCCAATCTACTACACACTCCAACTCTTCAACCGTCCATCCGATTGAAAATCTGATGATGGGATGCTCGAAGGCCACCCTGAGGCTGAGATTCTTGTCACACCCATGTTGACCTAAAGTCAATCTGAACCCCACATGTACAGGCCATAATCCATTAAATACATATGCAAGGATGGGCAGACATCTCTATAATGTAATAACTGAAACACAGGCTTATTATATACCTGTGTCTATATATATAATATAGGGCAGTGGTGCCCAACCTTTAACTTGACGTGAGCCAGTTGAGAATTTAAAAAAATTTGGGAAGCCACAATTATATATTACATTTTTCATATTACATTTATAAACATGGTACTTGGGTACTAAACTTGCAATGTAGGGAGATAGGTGGGGGGGGATGGCCTATTCACATTGGTATCAATCCGCCGTTTCTAATGTGGCCAAAATAACGTGTACACGGATCTTTCTCGATGAAAACATCAATATATACAGCAAAATATATATGTGTACATGAATCTATCTCGATAAAAACAACTATTTACAGCACTAAACATCAATATATATATATATACAGCAAAATATATACGTGTACACGGATAAAAACAACTGTTTACAGCACTAAACATCGATATATACAGCAAAATATATACGTGTACATGGATTTATCTCGATAAAAACTATTTCCAGCACTAAACACAATATATATACAGCACCAAACCAAACGTCTACAAGGATCTTTCTCGATAAAAACAACAATATATACAAGAGCACTAAACACAATATATATATAGCACCAAACCAAACGTGTACAGCAAAAAAAAAAAATGGTGTAATATGTTAAAAAGAAAAAAAAATGTAAATACATTTTATTTATTAAAAATTTGGTAACATACATATAAATTACAATTACAGGAAAAATATATTTTATTTAATGTGAAACCTGACACTGCATATCGTTATTGTTTGTATTGTAAAAATGTTTATTTTTTAGTGTGTGCATGAGCCATCAAGGAACATAAAATATTTTATCAATTTTTTTGAAGAGTGCAATTCGAGCCACATTAAACAGTTACGCGAGCCACATGTGACTCGCGAGCTACGGGTTGGGCATCCCTGATATAGGTATATGAGCACAGACTTTCACACGACCCACCATTCTCCACTCTATCTAATAACACTGATACACTCAAGCACATATATGCTGAAAAGATAAATAAGCACCAATACACATATTTCATGCTAAAACAGCAATCATCAGTTGGTCCAGATTATCATCTCCCACACATATATACTATAAGTGTTCAGATATATATTAAGATTGACAATCTTCATACTTTAATGGACAGGGTCCAATCTACTACACACTCCAACCGTCCATCCAATTGAAAATCTGATGATGGAATGTTCAAAGGCCACCCTGAGGCTGATATTTTTGTCACACCCATGTTGACCTAAGGTCAATCTAAACCCCACATGTACAGGACATATAATTTAATCATATTATCTTCAGTTATTTCAATCTAATATATATCTATTTATATCATTATATTTCATTTCATTGTTTATTATATATGTGATAATTTTTTCTTTCCTCAAAGCTTTTATGTCATCTTTTTATATTTTAAAACCACGTTTTATTATTATTCATTCTTACTCTACATAACCTTATCAATTTTTTTATTTTTTAATTCAAAATCTACAGACTTTACCTTTGTTCCATCTCCCCTACTTTCTATTACAGCATTACATTTTTCCATTGTTACTATAATGCTAATTTTTTCCAGCTATTTTTTCAACAAAATCTCGTCTAGTTTCTGAATAACTAGAACAACTTTCATTCTAACGATTATTAATCCATTATTTAAACTTAAAATGTTATATAAATTCTTACTTCCAGAATAAAACAATACCATGCATTATAAGTACTATCACCATTAGAGAATATATCCTAAATATAAAAAAGTCATGCATTAATAACTTTTATTAGTCATTCATTAAATTAGAGATTATCCACATTTACTATTGTCATTCCTGATATGTTTTTCTCCTAATTTTATGTTTTACAATATCTGATATTTTAATTTTCAATTAATCAGTGTAATTACTAATCTTATCTGATTATTTCATTGACCTTTATATATATCTAATGTTTGTGTGTGTATATATATATATATATATATTGAAACAGGAAGATTGCTCTGCAAGTTTTCGTTTCACCTTTCTCTTACATTTCACCTACCCTTATACCTAAATTTGAATCCCAAATCGTTCGTAGTGTGTCTGTACGGCCATTTATATACTAAAATCCCACCTAAAATAAACAACGTAGGCATTATTACTCGTGGAGTCCAATTTTCAACCCTTTGTTTTTATTGATATATAAATGTCGAGTATGTGCATGTTTACATATTCATTTAAAAGGTTATATAGGGAAAACTACACACAGACTACGATGATAACTGTTAAATATTAATATCAGTCATTGGAATTATATTATTGGATTGTGGTTGTTGAGTTCATTTATTTTAAAACTATTGTGTTGCAATATTTATTTTCTATTGTAGGTAAAATAATAATTATTAAAAGTAGTTTATAAACGGATTCATGCAATTACAATCTAAATGTGAAATAATTTAATATTTTTCTAAAATTATAAAGTTCCCGCCATTGAAAATTATATAAATATAAAATAAGGCTAGGTTGAGAATATAATAGATTTAAAGTAAAACATTTTGGATTATAAATTCACACTTCGTATGTCTACTTAGAATTTAATTAGCAAAAGTCTTAAACAGAATGAAATAAATGTTTTAATCTTCTTTCAATCTGAGCATTTACTAGAATTTATAATTGTAAACTAAAAAAAAAACCTTAAAATGGATTCCTTCTGATGTTCAGATAAGAAATAACTAAGTGAAAAAATTAAAGGTTAAAGGTTTGTCATGCCCCAAGGCAGGTTCTTTTATAAGATAAACAGTATATATTGAATGTTTTTCTTTTGTTTAAAGGAGGGAAGAAACAAAAGCTGATTCTGATGTTTTTTTTTCTGCTGTTGGTTTTTTTGCGTTTTGATTTTATTTTCTGAGGTTAATTTTTTTATTCTGAGAATTCGGACGGTCTGAACTATTATTTTCGGTATGCTGATCCTGATGTTTTGCTGACCGACCATCCGTGACTTAAATAATCCGCTTTCAAGAAAATGTACAAAATGCTGACCTATCATAGAACCACCAATATGACTGAGTAGAGTCGGCACCGTGGCTATTTTCCTTTCGGAAATAGCTGGCCGCTGCCGATGTACCATCTGACGCATCACCAATATGCCTTAAGGAACCGCCTATGCTGCTGCAAACAGAGACTGAATTAACATGCTGCTAAATCTTATCCACTCCTGAAATGTGCTCCAGCTTCAACCACCAAAGCAACTGAAAGGTAACAAAATTAACCCAAGAGCTCTTGTGATCTAAAACCCACTATAGCAAAACAAACTCCCTTTTTCTCGCCACGCTTATTATCATGTATGTTTTAAAAATGTATATTTAAATTTATTGCTCGATCTAAACCTTGGGTTAATATCAAATTTAAATTGTTTTATTTGCGTATTTTATGGGCTTGCATAGCATCGACCGAGCGAAGCAAATCTTAATTAATGATACTCCCCATTCCTTATAAAGAATGTAATTTTACGTTCATGAGTCCCTCCCTTAAATGAGATTTAGTAAACCGCTCGTTTGATGACTATATTATTTTCTTTATAATACCTAGATTTGATTCATAATCTTCCAGGATGTATGCGAGGTGTGGGAATAACTATTGGCAGATGTGGGAGTGCATGGGTTAATTACATTTTACTTAAATTCTTGCACTCACACCGTCCTTTTAATGTTAAACCCCATTATTTGTTTTAAGTATTTCTATTGTTATTCTGAGTTTGGGAGAGTGTAGACGCTTTTCATCAATGCAGTGAATTGCTTAAGTGCCCAATCTTTTGTTATGTCTCCTTTTTTTTGAATCGATTATATATATATATTTTAGTGTTGCTGGCAAGGGTATTCGATGTTGAGATCACTTTGTTCTTTAAAAGGGCTTTAAATGGCCAAGTCCATTTCCCCTTTACTTCTTCCTGCGGTTTCTAGTCAATGTGTGTACCAGAGCGTCACACCTGGGGATGCTGACGCAGTTCTTTGCAGCCATATGCTAGCATACTCCGATCTTTAGGGCTACGGCCGAGACCAATGTGGGGTGTAACATATGCGTCTGATTTTATGATTTATTTCTTTATTGTCGTCACAAAGTTCCTGTAGTTTAAATGGACTACCACCCTCCATCGTTTCCTAAACCTTGCGAGTACCAGTGAATCCCTTTTTAAGTACTTTAAGATAATGTCATACTCACACACATATTTCCGCACTAAGCAAGTCACTGCTGCCAAGCTCATTGGAGCCGCTCTGCATTTCTTCTGAAGTCAGCCTTTATCGTAAAACTATTTAATATCTTTTATTATAAATAATTCCAGTACTCTTATTCTTGGGCTGCGCATGTATTCAAGGTTTAGTAAGGCACATTCGTAAGCGATAATTGACCCAGGTTATAGATTAACGAGTAAAATGAATTAATCAATTGTAGTTAACCATTTGACGCCACTATTTAATAAATAAATAGTGCCAGTAATCATATTTAGCCACTTAATAAATCATGTTAATTTAATCAATTCTTTACGTTAGTGTTTATTTTCTGATTCATCTCATTGTCTCATATTGTCTGGGTTATACACGTATCTATTAAGACTTTCCAAATGCTAGCTGTTAATTTATTTATAAATCTCACGTAGTCTCTTCTCTCTCTCTGACCACCGCGGCCTGAAAAGATGTTGCTATTGTGATGGCAGGTTCGGGCTCCATCGTATTTGGTTGCGCAGTCAATCTGCTATATTCGAATCCGGTATGACAGGCCCTGAACCCACTTGTGGTGCTGCTTTTCGAGTGTGGTGGAGAAACTGTGCAACTTGTTTATGAAATGTGCGAATTCTGACTGTTACCTAGTAAATTTTTTTGAGACTGGCGCCTCAACGTGGAGCAACGAGATAAACACCCACATTCCCTGAGTAAATTTTTTTCCCACTGTTGATATATATTATATTAGACATGCAAATCCCTTATAGTTGATATTTATTAATGTGTGCTTTATATCATATAAAATAATAGTGTAATTATTTAAATCTAAACCCCGTAATGTTTTTCCAAGTCCCGTGAGTAATTTTACTCTTAATAAGGATTAATTATATATATTTAAGACTTCCTTGAAAATGCAAAAATGTGTAAATATGTTTTGTTTGACTCGGGCGTTTGAATATTATTTAAAGATAGACAAACCATTAAACTTGCTGTAGTGCGTTGCGAGCTCATCATGAGTTATTACTGAACAATTGAAAGTCACGCTATCATAATGTTTATTATTTAAGAATTTAAAATCACGCTATAAATATGGCGTTGAATATCTAATGGTTATTCCAAATGAATATTGTGACAAAATATATGTTGTAAAAGTTTTTTTTCTCTCTTGTCTTTTCCTCTGTGAAATAAGTTAGAGCTCGAGATACAATACAGTGAGAATACTTCCGTATGATATAGGCTAGACAAATAGGCGACCGTACAATGTAATAAATATGCCTGTAGTTAAACGAAAGAAAATTTTTTTTTGCAAGGCTAAATCTATATAACAGTCCGTATTTTATTTGAACTGATGACATGGCACCCGGGATAGTCTCTATAAATGAAACTATTTCTAAAATAAATTTTTGTCGTCAATTTAAAAATTTTATTGATGTAAAGCTTAAATGTATATATTATTTTGAGAATCAAAATGCGTTATAAATGTGTTACCAGACAGTCAGACGTGAAGGGATCGGGAGATAAACAATTGTCCTAAAAATAAATGATCGTAAAAATATTTTGTTTTATATCTTTGTATATATGACTTATATAGATGCGCGTTTGTTTTAAATGAGGGAAAATAAAATAAATATGCCCAGATCTAGTGAACATTATATAGATAAGAGTAGGAGATTGGAGAAATTAGATTCAAGTAATAACAAAATAAGCAGCATATTAAATATATTTTCTTTAGATATTAGTACTAAAATAAGAGTTAGTCTGCAGCAGATGGAAAACTTTATATGATATAAATTTTATGACAGTAAAAGTTAGTTAGGGCATTGGTGATATAAGAAGCAGCAAATAGGCCAAAAGAGCGGAAGGGAAATAGCCGATTATCCATTAGTATAGAAAAATAAAAAGTAAACCGCACAGAATCCTGAATCCAAATTAATATATATTTTGTAGTAAGTAATTTAGAATTGAATCGTAGAAACCATCATCAGTAGAGACAAAATAAATATGGAAGACCATCAATATGACCACGGACCAGATGTAAACTCAGCCGAAATTGTGGAATCTCCACCAGCAATAATAAAGCCCGAACAGAGATCTGGAATCGGAAATTTTGAAATTGCGTACCTGATAGATATGTTTAAGAAGAGTGAAGAACGAGCAAGGAAATGGGAGGAGGAAGAACGAAAAAGAGACCAGGAATATCAAGGATTTGTTGAAGAGGTTTTAAAAGAAATAAGAGATATAAAAAGGGAACAAGCAGCCCTTGCACTCCGGGTAAAACAGTACAACCAAAAACACGGGAATCCAGAGCCAAACCCTAATGATCCAAAATCATCTAAGGAAGTAAAAGTGGAAGAAGATGATTAAAAAAAAATGATAGGAGAACCAACAGACTTAAACCCTATAGCTGTATCGATTGATGATCCGGGAAACCAAATAGAACGGCCCATTAATATCCAGATGAGAAAAGATGACACGGACCAAGATGCCAAGACCGCCATATGCAAAAATGATGATATATCATCAACCCAGACCAGCAGCAATAGTACCATCTATGTGGACATTAGCAATAGTCGCAAAATTATACCACTTGACATAGGTATTCAAACTCAGCTAGCCAAAATGGTAACCGTTAAAATCTTTTGCGGTGATATTGGAGAAAATCCCCACCCGCATTTAAACAGTTTAAAGGATTTTTTTTACTTCTATAGAACTAGCCCACATGAACAGATTACAATAGCCAGTCACTACTTACATAATTATGCAAAGGATTGGTGGACTATGTTAACAGCCAAACCCGAAGACTTTACAGCCTACACCAAAATCCTTTTAAAGTATTACTGGAGCGACGACCAGCAGAGTAAAATATTAAATGCAGTCAGCCAAGAACAATATGGGACCATAAAGGAAACTCACACTCAATTCTTTATACGGCAAACCAATCGTTTGAAAACATTAAATGCATTCGCATTTTCTGATGCCCATATCATCGGCACCATCCAACAAAATATGCCGATAGCCATCCAACAATTGATGATAGGGAGCAGAATTAGAAACATTGAGGAGATGGCTGAATTTCTGACCATGCTTGATTTTACCACTTGTGCCAAAGAGCCCCCTGACAAAATTAACAAAACTAACAACCCAAGACAGCCGCCATTTAATAACCGAGCCAACCATCACCCACCAGACCCAGGAGCATATTAAATGAAGAAACTCATGGACATGGACCTGAATTCGGATGTGACAAAGACAACAATGTTTTTTTTTTCTCTGTAAGATTTAGAAGTTAGGTAGTTTCAATGTTATCCGTGCGTAAGTTAGTGATTAGTTTACCAAAATATTCGTTAGAGTTAAAACCCTAGTAAAAAAAAAAAAATTGATCCGGGTATATACCTGTATATATTTGTATCTTTGAATTTATCCCCTCATTTAAGAAAAAGGAAAAAACAAAGATGTATTGTTACCTTATATTTTTTTTTAGACTTCTGTTGGGCTGACTTGGCTAGTCAATATTATTTGTTTGTCAAAGAGATTCCTCGGTAGACCTTTATGTAAGACCTTTTTTTTAAAATTTTTTTTTCGTAACTAAGGGAATGTGAAACAGGAAGATTGCTCTGCAAGTCTTCGTTTCACCTTTCTCTTACATTTCACCTACCCTTAAACCTAAATTCGAATCCCAAATCATTCGTAGTGTGTCTGTATGGCCATTTATATACTAAAATCCCGCCTAAAATAAACCACGTAGGCATTATTACTCGTGGAGTCCAATTTTCAACCCTTTATTTTTATTGATATATAAATGTCGAGTATGTGCATGTTTACATATTCATTTAAAAGGTTATATAGGTAAAACTACACACAGACTACGATGATAACTGTTAAATATTAATATCAGTCATTGGAATTATATTATTGGATTGTGGTTGTTGAGTTCATTTATTTTAAAACTATTGTGTTGCAATATTTATTTTCTATTGTAGGTAAAATAATAATTATTAAAAGTAGTTTATAAACGGATTCATGCAATTACAATCTAAATGTGAAATAATTTAATATTTTTCTAAAATTATAAAGTTCCTGCCATTGAAAATTATATAAATATAAAATAAGGCTAGGTTGAGAATATAATAGATTTAAAGTAAAACATTTTGGATTATAAATTCACACTTCGTATGTCTACTTAGAAATTTCCAATTAGCAAAAGTCTTCAACAGAATGAAATAAATGTTTTAATCTTCTTTCAATCTGAGCATTTACTGGAATTTATAATTGTAAACTAAAAAAAAAACCTTAAAATGGATTCCTTCTGATGTTCAGATAAGAAATAACTAATTGATAAGAATGCAAAAGGTTAAAGGTTTGTCATGCCCCAAGGCAGGTTCTTTTATAAGATAAACAGTATATATTGAATGTTTTTCTTTTGTTTTAAAAGGAGGGAAGAAACAAAAGCTGATTCTGATTCTGATGTTTTTTTTTTCTGCTGTTGGTTTTTTTGTGTTTTGATTTTATTTTCTGAGGTTAATTTTTTTATTCTGAGAATTCGGACGGTCTGAACTATTATTTTCAGTATGCTGATCCTGATGTTTTGCTGACCGACCATCCGTGACTTAAATAATCCGCTTTCAAGAAAATGTACAAAATGCTGACCTATCATAGAACCGCCAATATGACTGAGTAGAGTCGGCACCGTGGCTATTTTCCTTTCGGAAATAGCTGGCCGCTGCTGATGTACCATCTGACGCATCACCAATATGCCTTAAGGAACCGCCTATGCTGCTGCAAACAGAGACTGAATTAACATGCTGCTAAATCTTATCCACTCCTGAAATGTGCTCCAGCTTCAACCACCAAAGCAACTGAAAGGTAACAAAATTAACCCAAGAGCTCTTGTGATCTAAAACCCGCTATAGCAAAACAAACTCCCTTTTTCTCACCACACTTATTATCATGTATGTTTTAAAAATGTATATTTAAATTTATTGCTCGATCTAAACCTTGGGTTAATATCAAATTTAAATTGTTTTATTTGCGTATTTTATGGGCTTGCATAGCATCGACCGAGCGAAGCAAATCTTAATTAATGATACTCCCCATTCCTTATAAAGAATGTAATTTTACGTTCATGAGTCCCTCCCTTAAATGAGATTTAGTAAGCCGCTCGTTCGATGACTATATTATTTTCTTTATAATACCTAGATTTGATTCATAATCTTCCAGGATATATGCAAGGTGTGGGAATAACTATTGGCAGATGTGGGAGTGCATGGGTTAATTACATTTTACTTAAATTCTCGCACTCACACCGTCCTTTTAATGTTAAACCCCCTTATTTGTTTTAAGTATTTCTATTGTTATTCTGAGTTTGGGAGAGTGTAGACGCTTTTCATCAATGCAGTGAATTGCTTAAGTGCCCAATCTTTTGTTATGTCTTCTTTTTTTGAATCGATTACATATATATTTTAGTGTTTCTGGCAAGGGTATTCGATGTTGAGATCACTTTGTTCTTTAAAAGGGCTTTAAACGGCCAATTCCGTTTCCCCTTTACTTCTTCCTGCGGTTTCCAGTCAATGTGTGTACCAGAGCGTCACACCTGGGGATGCTGACGCAGTTCTTTGCAGCCATATGCTAGCATACTCCGATCTTTAGGGCTACGGCCGAGACCAATGTGGGGTGCAACATATGCATCTGATTTTATGATTTATTTCTTTATTGTCGTCACAAAGTTCCTGTAGTTTAAATGAACTACCACCCTCCATCGTTTCCTAAACCTTGCGAGTACCAGTGAATCCCTTTTTAAGTACTTTAAGATAATGTCATACTCACACATATATTTCCGCATTAAGCAAGTCGCTGCTGCCAAGCTCATTGGAGCCGCTCTGCATTTCTTCTGAAGTCAGCCTTTATCGTAAAACTATTTAATATCTTTTATTATAAATAATTCCAGTACTCTTATTCTTGGGCTTCGCATGTATTCAAGGTTTAGTAAGGCACATTCGTAAGCGATAATTGACCCAGGTTATAGATTAACGAGTAAAATGATTTAATCAATTGTAGTTAACCATTTGATGCCACTATTTAATAAATAAATAGTGCCAGAAATCATATTTAGCCACTTAATAAATCATGTTAATTTAATCAATTCTTTACGTTAGTGTTTATTTTCTGATTCATCTCATTGTCTCGTATTGTCTGGGTTATACACGTATCTATTAAGACTTTCCAAACGCTAGCTGTTAATTTATTTATAAATCTCATGGAGTCTCTTCTCTCTCTCTGACCACTGCGGCCTGAAAAGATGTTGCTATTGTGATGGCGGGTTCGGGCTCCATCGTATTTGGTTGCGCAGTCGATCTGCTATATTGGAATCCGGTATGACAGGCCCTGAACCCACTTGTGGTGCTGCTTTTCGAGTGTGGTGGAGAAACTGTGCAACTTGTTTATGAAATGTGCGAATTCTGACCGTTACAATATATATATATATTTAACCATAAAAGTCTTGAACACAGACTTTCAAGCTCCCTTCAGTTATCTGTTCTATCTTGTATAATTGATATTCATGACCAGACACATACGAAAAAGATAAATGATCTCCACTATTTATATTTCATGCTAATCTGTTGGTCCACATACCGTATTTTGGAGATCATTATTTTTTTTCGCATGTGTGCAGCCATGTTAGAGCAGATAACTGAAGGGAGCTTAAAAGTCTAAGTATGTTAATTATACTTGTTTTTAAACATATATATATTGTAACAATCCGGAGAATGCGACTTAACGTAAACTGCACTACGGGGTGCCATCTAGGCATTTGAACCTAGAAAAATTTATAAAGTAGGCAGATACGTAAGTCAAAAAAAAAATAAAAAAAATTTTTTTTAAATATTTTGTTCCGGTCGTTAGCCCATGTCACTAGCTCAGGGAGTAGCAGAGATTTAATAATATCACATCTTATCTAATTAGATTTCAACATTAAAAAATAAATAAAATAAGCCACTGCCTGTAATTAACATACAAACATTTATTTATGCACATATATATAAGATTTAAAACTATTTTAGTATTAGTTTACATTTTAACATTTAACATTATTTTTAACTTTGATTTTTGACTTTAATTTACATTTAATTACTGTTATATTCTAATTTTACATTTTAATTAAGTTCTCACAGATGGGATTATAAAAGCTTGTTTTAATATGTTGCTATAGATCGGTTACATAGATTACACGGTTAAAAACATTTCAAAGTAAACATAAACGATCAAAATATAAAATCATTGAAACTGGCAATTGCAGAGGGAAATTTATAAGTAACCCAGTAGTATTCACCATAAGATACTTGCATTGTCACCAATGACTTAAAAGACATCCGAATAAATACATTTTAGATACTCACCGTAAGGTATCATTATTTATCGAATGTCTATATATTTTGATCAAATATGAAAACGCAAATATAGTTAACCAATAAACAATCCATGCAAGCGTCTATAAACAACTTAAATTTAATGCATTTTTATTTAGGGTCGAGCATGAATAGATTACATAGATTTGCAGTTGAAAATAAAATATTCTATCCCTATTTAACCTTAGGCTAAAATTCACAGTCAAACTGGCATCAATTCATCTGATACATCGATGTATTCAATGTAATACGGAATACGGCAGCACCAAAAAGATTAAGAGAAGATATTGACCTTCATCAGATAGGAATATTACTTCTATCTAACGAGAAGAACAATAAATAAAAAAACTCCATAGAAAGGAACTGCGCTCTGCGTCTTATAATTCCTTTCATAGGCAAAACGGGAGAGTGCGGCATATATATAAACGATTCTGCCAGTAGCGAATCTCCGACTACATCTACTAACTACATCAATATATCCAATCCATTGACCCAATTTAACAACGAAACAAATAACCTAAGATTACCCTCCCTAATATAACTTTACAAATCTATACAGCCATTCACGCCCGACTTAAGTTTAACATTTATATAATTTAACTTAACGGAAAACAGAAATCATAATAAAACTTAAAGAAAATTAAATAAATGGAAATGATTTTAAATAAATAAATAAAAAATACATCAAATAACATTATTAATAAATTAAGTTGGTCAGATAGGATAATATTGCAATCATTTACATATGGAAAATTTTACTTTAATGTTCATTATTTATAAAGTTCTTACGGTTTAAAAAGTTCATCTTTATCCGTTGCTTGCCATGAATGTGAATTCCCATGCCGTCCTAAGACTGGTATCCATTTAGCCATTGTTTTATTTATTCATTCGAAGATTTTTTAGTTTTAACTGGTCCTCAATGTAGAAAAACGATAGTTCATTTCTCTTTCTTTACTAGCAAAACTGAAGGGATTGAACGTGCATCCTTCAATCTCTTCTCCCGCACCTCCGCACTAACATCTATCTGTCACATCGTTATAATCATAATGACTCACTAAATAATAATTTCCAAATTTTCCTTTTATATTACTTTGAAAGATTGACTTAACATTACGTCATCAATGTGATGATCCTTTTCGTTGAGGTCCGATTTCCCAATGGATTTATTTCATTTGCTAAAAGTTTCTATTGTTTCCCTATCTGACCGATGTTTTTACATTTAAATGCCCAAGGCTGGTTTACATTTAACTAATTAACAATCATTTCCATTTCTGATTAATTAACCTGTTTTCCAAATCAAATATATATTTTTATCTCTAAATCTTTTTAAGTTTTTGTTTTTAAAATACCTTTTCTATTTTTAATACAGTTTTATTTTAATAATTTTTTTTTTTATCTGTGCGATTTAATATATACGAGTTTAAGATGATATTTAATTTCAATTTTTAATTCTAAAAGAAAATTTTTAAATGCGAACTTTTTAATTTACTTTCATGTTTAATAAATAAAAAAAACAACAATGTAACGAACGTCTGTGCTCGTTACATATCAGTAAAGTTACTTAAAAAAAAATGATCAAAAAAAAATATTTTACTTAGGGTTAGTAATTACGGTACACGATTGATGAAGACATTTACAAAACATCTGGTTAATAATTTTACAAAAAGACTATATACAAAAAGAAAAATGTTTACTATCGTTTTCCAAGGACCATTTACGTTCACCTCCTCCCGACCAGAGTTCTAACTTTTTTTTTTTATCCATTTTATTTTTACACACGGCATGACAAGCAAATTTTATAAATTATTTATTTAAATAAGGTTGCATTGAGATAAATATGTTTTAAGAAATAATGGGTTTAAACGTGTATATTTGCAGCACAATTATAAACACCACCAACTTATTTATGACTGACTAAAATGCTTAAATAGGATTACACTGAAGTAAATTCCCAACCGTACTCATCGTAAGGTACCACATTTCGATCATAAACTTACGTGGCTGTGCGCACCTATGCACGTTAAAGCATAATATATATCAATAAAAAAAAACATATTTATTGCAACTTTTTTTGACTTTTTTTTTTTTTAACAAAAATTAGTTTTTAAATTTATTTATACTTTTTTGTGTTTAATATATATGCGCAATTTCTTTCTGGCAGTGCTTTTATAAGATTTAAAATATACGACTTATGTAAACAGATAAAATATTTCATTTTGACAAAATTTGCTCAGGGTATTTGTGGTTTATTAAAGATCGGCCTCAGATGGGAAAGCCAGTTGTAACAATCCGGAGAATGCGACTTAACGTAAACTGCACTACGGGGCGCCATCTAGGCATTTGAACCTAGAAAAATTTATAAAGTAGGCAGATACGTAAGTCAAAAAAAAAATAAAAAAATTTTTTTTTAAATATTTTGTTCCGGTCGTTAGCCCATGTCACTAGCTCAGGGAGTAGCAGAGATTTAATAATATCATATCTTATCTAATTAGATTTCAACATTAAAAAATAAATAAAATAAGCCACTGCCCGTAATTAACATACAAACATTTATTTATGCACATATATATAAGATTTAAAACTATTTTAGTATTAGTTTACATTTTAACATTTAACATTATTTTTAACTTTGATTTTTGACTTTAATTTACATTTAATTACTGTTATATTCTAATTTTACATTTTAATTAAGTTCGCACAGATGGGATTATAAAAGCTTGTTTTAATATGTTGCTATAGATCGGTTACATAGATTACACAGTTAAAAACATTTCAAAGTAAACATAAATGATCAAAATATAAAATCATTGATACTGGCAATTGCAGAGGGAAATTTATAAGTAACCCAGTAGTATTCACCATAAGATACTTGCATTGTCACCAATGACTTAAAAGACATCCGAATAAATACATTTTAGATACTCACCATAAGGTATCATTATTTATCGAATGTCTATATATTTTGATCAAATATGAAAACGCAAATATAGTTAACCGATAAACAATCCATGCAAGCGTCTATAAACAACTTAAATTTAATGCATTTTTATTTAGGGTCGAGCATGAATAGATTACATAGATTTGCAGTTGAAAATAAAATATTCTATCCCTATTTAACCTTAGGCTAAAATTCGCAGTCAAACTGGCATCAATTCATCTGATACATCGATGTATTCAATGTAATACGGAATACGGCAGCACCAAAAAGATTAAGAGAAGATATTGACCTTCATCAGATAGGAATATTACTTCTATCTAACGAGAAGAACAATAAATAAAAAAAACTCCATAGAAAGGAACTGCGCTCTGCGTCTTATAATTCCTTTCATAGGCAAAACGGGAGAGTGCGGCGTATATATAAACGATTCTGCCAGTAGCGAATCTCCGACTACATCTACTAACTACATCAATATATCCAATCCATTGACCCAATTTAACAACGAAACAAATAACCTAAGATTACCCTCCCTAATTTAACTTTACAAATCTATACAGCCATTCACGCCCGACTTAAGTTTAACATTTATATAATTTAACTTAACGGAAAACAGAAATCATAATAAAACTTAAAGAACAAAATTAAATAAATGGAAATGATTTTAAATAAATAAATAAAAAATACATCAAATAACATTATTAATAAATTAAGTTGGTCAGATAGGATAATATTGCAATCATTTACATATGGAAAATTTTACTTTAATGTTCATTATTTATAAAGTTCTTACAGTTTAAAAAGTTCATCTTTATCTGTTGCTTGCCATGAACGTGAATTCCCATGCCGTCCTAAGATTGGTATCCATTTAGCCGTTGTTTTATTTATTCATTCGGAGGTTTTTTAGTTTTAACTGGTCCTCAATGTAGAAAAACGATAGTTCATTTCTCTTTCTTTACTAGCAAAACTGAAGGGATTGAACGTGCGTCCTTCAATCTCTTCTCCCGCACCTCCGCACTAACATCTATCTGTCACATCGTAATAATCATAATGACTCACTAAATAATAATTTCCAAATTTTCCTTTTATATTACTTTGAAAGATTGACTTAACATTACATCATCGATGTGATGATCCTTTTCGTTGAGGTCCGATTTCCCAATGGATTTATTTCATTTGCTAAAAGTTTCTATTGTTTCCCTATCTGACTGATGTTTTTACATTTAAATGCCCAAGGCTGGTTTACATTTAACTAATTAACAATCATTTCCATTTCTGATTAATTAACCTGTTTTCCAAATCAAATATATATTTTTATCTCTAAATCTTTTTAAGTTTTTGTTTATAAAATACCTTTTCTATTTTTAATACAGTTTTATTTTAATAATTTTTTTTTTATCTGTGCGATTTAATATATACGAGTTTAAGATGATATTTAATTTCAATTTTTAATTCTAAAAGAAAATTTTTAAATGCGAACTTTTTAATTTACTTTCATGTTTAATAAATAAAAAACAACAACAATGTAACGAACGTCTGTGCTCGTTACAATATATATATATGTATTATAATTGCAAAGAAATTATAAGACTAATACAATTCTTATTACAATCATATGCGATAAAAATTAATATAAAATGAAAGAATCAAACACCTATTAATTTGGCATATCAATATTTTATAATTTGAGTCATAGTCTATAATATATATAAAAAAATAATAATTTATTAAAAAAATAACAATGATGCCATTGTAAAAGTTACCAATATCTAAATTAATACCCCAAAGTCAACCAATGCATGTATGATTAACAATCTAAGACATTTCCATAACAAACAAAGCCATCATTGATCTCAGTACCTAGTAACACAGTAACATATACACTGAGAGCTATAAAATTAAGCAATGGATGAAATATCTGTTATATATAAACTTAACTCTCTACTATAATATTCTAGGTATTAGCACAAAAATAACAATTCTCTTATTTGAAAAAAGATGAGCTCTTCCAAAGAGCTTTTAAAGTGCTCTTGCATCTGAGAACAGAGAAACAGTCAGTCATGGGCCTTTATATTAGATTCTATGTTTAATATTGATATATAGGAATTTTTTAAATTAATAAATCAATGTATATTTTACTTTCAGTTTTTACCATCAGATAAATACAAAATTGGCCAATGAACACTACAGATAACTGCAAGACAGTCAATTTAATTGGAGCAACCAAAACACCGTTATCCAGTATGAATGGAGTTGTTTTTTTGTTAGTGTTAAAATTAAAAATACTGTTTAATATAACTATATTCTATATGGTACTGAAAGGTTTTTGTTATTACTTATTTAGGACATGGATTTTTTTTAAAGAATAACTATTAACCAAATATAATAAAACGAACCTGGTGGGATTCCAATTAGAAGATAGATTATTTAATAGCTTTATTAAATCCTTTATTTCAGCTATTATATCTATAGACTTAAAAATTATTGATTATGTGATTCATGATTTGTGTTTGTCAACAGATATATAAGACCAGGGCCTTCAGATTCTATTTATAAAATGATAGGTGCATTGACTATAAGGTATACTGAATCTGTTGATGAGACTCCATTTGTCTCTAGGAAGATCAAATACAAGATTTGTAAAAAGGAAACTATTCTTATGCTCCAGTTTTTCAATTCTGTATTTTTAGTTTAAGATTTGAACCAAATCTCAGATGGTGAAACAATATCTTGAAAAATTATTGGCAATTCCAATCTATTTAATAGTTTTTATATATTTCCTGTGAGACAACTTCTCTTTTGATGTCTGCTGGCAAATTATGTGAAAGAGCAGGAAGCTACTGCAATGTTTTTATGTTTAGCTATTTAGATATTGTCATTACTAGAGGGCGCTTAATGTTCTTTATAAACTGTTTTTTTTTTTTTTTGGCATTAATCCATTTTTAAAATATGTAATAATTATAATAACATTCTACAATCAAGCTAAAACTTACTGTAAAAAATTAGGAGGGAGCAATATAACAAAAAAGACATGAAAAAAAAAACGTCTACTAATGAAGTTAAATTTTGACTATTTAAAAAAATATTTTAAGTTGTATTTTGAAGATTGAAATTATTTTTTTTCGACAGCAGGTAGTGATGAACTCTTAAGCAAAAGTAACTCAACCTTGTAATTTGATTTATTTCTGAAAACTAAATTCCTACAAATTTTACAGAATTAGAAAATATCATCAGTTCAAAAAGTCAATCATTTGTAAATTTAATTTAGATTTTAAACGTAAAAAAAAAAATAATTCTATAAATATTAATAAAAACTCATTGCTTATATTTGTTTTGAATACAAAAAGAGGAGCAAAAAGATTTTTATATACATTGATAGATTCTTATCATAGGCATTAATTATTATTATGTATAATATTTTTCTTTCATGTAAATTATATATATATATATATTGTGCCAGGCATTATCAAATGGCCTTGCACAAAGTCTGTATTAAGCACAACAAATATAAAAATGTGCTAGATTAAAAGGAAGTTGGGTCTAAGCATTAAAATACCCACACATACCAATTTAAAGTAACATAAAATTGACACAGAAATATTGTACACATATAATAAACTCATGTATTTTTTTTATTTTTTAGTATATTTTTTATGATATATCACTTTATGTATTTTGCTTTTCTCTGAAAAATTCAAATAGAAAAAAGCAACCTTTATTAAACAAATGAACCAAATGTTGGAACGTATTATTGAAGTAATTGTTCCAACATACTTGTATATATTTTTCATTTTTTTAATTACTTCTCTAAAAACTAATTTTATTCTATAAACAAAGAATGTTAATTGCTTTGCAAAAATCTGACCAAAAACAAAATGTTTGATAATGCTATAATTAAAATATCTTTTTTTTCTTTTTTTATATATAAAGTAGAAATTCTTTTGAATAATAATAGCTGTAATCAAGTGGTCTGGGAATTCAAGATGGAAAACATTATGTCAAACTTAAAATGTAGAATTTAATCAGAAAAATATAAAGGAATGTTTATAATCTAAGTGATAAGCTAAATTAAAAGGATTGGCTGATTCATTCTTTTCAGAGGGATATCTGAATTGTTTCTTATGAATGGGATTGATAGTGCTGTGGGATTCATTCTTTCTTTGGCAATCATTCTGGGAAAGTCATTCACTTTTTTGGCTCCAGAATTGAATTTACGGTTATTACGGGCATAAATGATAAAGCTTTTACTTAAATCTTTTGAGTCAATTTTTCTATTTCAAATTCTAGTATTTTCAACAAAGATTGCAATGAGATTCTTTTTTTTTGTTGCTATTCATTTTCCTCTTGTTGTTACTCCTGAAATTCGTCATATATAAATATGCATGTATATATATGCGTACATACGCTTATAATATTTGGTAAATACGATATCTCATGTTGAATATCTAAGAATGTATTTAACCATATATCCTTTTTAATCCTTTTTAAGTTATTTTTTTTTGTCACTGCTGCACCTCATGATGCGTGTAAGAAGGGATTGATGTATTATAGATTCCCTGTAAGCAAGTCCTCTAATAACTCTATATTTAAAATAGTAGTAAGTGTAAAATTGTGCTGCACGTATGTACATGCATAGGAATTTATCTATAGCAGAAGGGAAATAGATACAGTACCTTATGGTGAGTACGATATAGTATCTGAGTCAATGCAACCTTGTTGACTTGTTGAAAAATATCAAATTAGTGAAATATCTCATATTGCAAATATACGTATGAATAGTTTTTTGTTATTATTATTTTTGCTATCAATAAAAAGGTTTTAAAGTACTGAGTAAAAGTGTATGCCTGTATGACCGAAAATCTCATATCTGTATATCAAATCACACACAGTAAAATTTATTTCTACTGGGTAAAAGGAGCTCAGACGACTTCCATTACTTATAAACCTTGTAAATAGCTTTAGGGATTTATTATTTTTCTTATTTGAAATTGTATTTTAACTATTTCCATGCCTCGAATATATATATGGGTTTGGGATAATTAATTATTTAGTATTTTTTGTTATTATATCATCATTAGTATAAAACAGTGGTGGGTATTGGGGATTAAATAAATATTAATCACAATATTAAACTTGTTTCGTTTTTTATATTATTATTTATATTGATAAAAATGTGTTATTTCCTTATCAACCACGTACCTATAATAATAATTTAACTTACCCATATGAAGACCCTAGATGTTGAGTGACTGAGCTAGCCACAAGGGATATCACTCTACCGGGGTGTTAAATCTTATTCTTAGGCTCCTCTGAACATATAGTATTGCACATCCTTCTAGGAGGGTGAAAAATTCATTTTTTAGATTCTTTTCTAGAAGTGGTGCACAAAAGTCTATTTTGTAAATAGATTTTTCAAAGGTGTGTACTTGCAATTATTCTAAATATTCAGGCATTCAAATAAGATATCAAATAAAGGGTGTTTTTAACTGGAAGAGTCCTGTCAATCCACTCTTTCTATCAATTTAGCTGGAAGTACCAATATACATGAGTACAGACAATCGGCTAAATTGATTCCATTTCTTTACCTATTGAATCTTGGTCACTTCATGCTCAGTGCAAGATTAGGAAAAGAATTCTGCAGGGAGTATGGTCCGGTATAATATAGTTGCATTATAAGCTATTGAACTTAATTGAAAGGTGAAAATGACTTGCGTAATTTAGTGAAATGGTCGAGAGGTGGATTCTGATACTCAAGGCCCATTAATCATGGTTCCATTCTGTTATTTCTGGTGATTGAACTTATTATGAACTCTTAAACAATTAATCATTAGATTTTTTTACAGGTGAAAATAATCGAATATTTTTCTGATATAGAAACTACCTAGATTAGTCTATTTGTACAGTGAAATTTTGATATAAAAGACTAGGTATACATAATCAAAAAAAATAGCAGAAAGTAATTAAATAAACTAAAAATTTTAAATACTCACTTTACATACAGATAGAAAAAGCTTATTAAATGTTTTCCCTGTTCAATAATATTATATCTTGTATTGCCAGTATGCAGTTTTGAAAGACTTAAAAAGTATACCTAAAATAACCATTTAATATATCTGAAAATGTTAAGGCTCACAATTCCGATCATCCAAAATAAATTAATACATTTAAATCATGTTTCCAATAAAAAGATTCATATTTAAAAGTAAAAAAATAGTGATGAGATTTGTCTAGACATAAAAGCTAAAAGATAATGATAAAAACTATATGGCTCCAACCAGTTCCTAGATTGTTGCTTTTTTTGATAGAGGACATTGAGTTTTACTGTATCTTTCAAAGATCATACACTACTTTTATATAGATACAATACTGAAAATTTAGCTTTCTATAATTTGACAACTTTTAATCGGAGACAAAATTATGAAGATATTTTACACTTTCATACCCATTTAATTATACTATTTTAAAAATAAATAAACTTAGTAGAGCAAATAATTAAATATATACATACATTTTAAAGTAAAATTAAAATTAAATCACATTTAAAAAAATAATTGTAAATGAATAAGTCTAATTAATGTAAGCATGATGTTTCTACTTTGTTAAATCAGCTCCATTTCTTTTTGGCAAAATAAATACATATATATTTATCTGTTAACAATAATGCAAAAAATGTTACCTATTTTCAAAAATTTTAGATAAAATGTAAATTTAAAAAAAAGAAAGGATAGCAGCTAATCAATAAATTATTGTTTTATATTACATAACAATAAATGTATAAAATATACATGATTCAATTTACAAATAAATCAAGTCAGATGTCACATGACCTAATTTAAACAAGCTTGTATTACAAATGTTTTATAAAGAGCTTGCAAATAAGTTCTTAACAAGCTTTGCAGAATAATTTCAACTCCAGACCCTGGCATCTCACAGAAGAAGCCAGTAGCAGAAAACAGTGTGGGGTTGAGGATATTCTGCAAAGCTTGTTAAAAGCTTATTTGCGAGCACTTTATGATAAAAATGATTCAATTTATATTAAATTAATTATGAATATTTATTATTTAGTATTTGTGATTTCAGTAGCATATGACTGTTACAAATAAAGAGAAATTTATAATTTAGAAAATGGGCAATAAGTGTATATTAAAATCATTCACTTGGCGGTGGTTTAGATACTAAATGTGCTAGGTTAACAATATTACAATTTTCAAATATTAAAATATGTTGATATAATACAAATTAATTTGCACAGCTAAAATTCAATAGATCTAACACTATACCAACTTCAAAGTACATAAACTTCGATATTCTCATTAAGACAGATATATCTTAAAATAACAAGTAGTTTTAATTATCTGATATGTAATGAATTGTTGTACTTAGATTAATATATATTTAATGTTTTTAAATACTGCATTATAAAGGCAAAGCTAATATTAAAACAATTAAATTTATACATATTGCTAGACAACAAGTAGAAATTACTAGATTTATAGGAATGTCATGTCAGCATTTGATTTTAATTTAGATTGATCTTCCAATTAAACACAGATGTAAACACAGTTTTAATAAGTGTACCCAAACCTTGATCTTCATTTAGCATTAATTTCTACAAATTTTAAAGAAATTGTAAAAAAATATTTTTTAATCAAATATAAAATAAGCTATAGAATACAGTGTTGTGACAGTAAATGTTAAAATGATCAAAGCTCTATACACTGTGATAAGATGGTCATAGCTATTATTTATTTTTATATATTGGTGTTTTGAATATTGTAGAATTTACTCCAGTTTTTGTTTATTTATATATAAACACACACACACATATAAATACATAAATGAGATATCCTAAATTGGTGGTAAAATCAACACACACATATATATATATATAAGGCAATATAGAGATGTGTAAAGCTAAAAAATTCATTAATTTATTCAATGTCAAAGGCATAATGTAGAGAATATATCACTTTTAAAAATAGTATCATAAATCAGCTTGCGGTTTGGAGTGTAATTGATGGGGAACCACCAATTAGCCAGAAATTGCTTTAGATAATTTTATCGTTAAAGACACAAATTATTATCATAGAATAAAGTAGTCAAGTAAAAATTCTATACTTATTTTATATTAGTTATTTGAGAGATTAAGATACAGACAGATCATAACAGTTCTATTCAGTTAGCTTTAATAACTGAAACACACAGGCTTATTATATACCTGGGTTTATATATGTAATATATAGTGTATATGAGCACAGACTTTCACATGACCCACCACTCTCCACACTATCTCATAATACTGATACACTTGAACACATATATGTTGAAAAGATAAATAATCACCAATACATATTTCATGCTAAACTAACAATCATCAGTTGGTCCAGATTACCATCTCTACACATATATGCTATAAGTGCTCAGATATATATTAAGATAGCCAATCCTTATACTTTAATGGACAGGTTCCAATCTACTCCACCCTCCAATGAACTGTCCATCCAATTGAAAACCTCATGATGGAATGCTTATTGCTGGTTTAGCATGAAATATGTATATTGGTGATTATTTATATTTTCAACATATATGTGTTCAAGTTTATCAGTGTTATGAGATAGTGTGGAGAGTGGTGGGTCATGTGAAAGTGTGTGTTCATATACCATATATAAACCCAGGTATATAATAAGTCTGTGTTTCAGTTATTACATAGTAGAGTTGTCTGCCTATCCCTTGTATTAAATGGATTATGTCCTGTGTATGAAGCATCAGATTGACTTTAGGTCAACATGGGTGTGACAAGAATCTCAGCCTTAGGGTGGCCTTTGAGCATTCCATCATCAGATTTTCAAGTGGATGGACAGTTAAAGAGTTGGAGTGTGGAGTAGATTAAAGCCTGTCCATTAAAGTATAAGGATTGGCTATCTTAATATATATCTGAGCACTTATAGCATATATGTGTAGATATGGTAATCTGGACCAACTGATGATTGCTGGTTTAGCATGAAATATGTATATTGGTGATTATTTATCTTTTCAACATATATGTGTTCAAGTGTATCAGTGCTATGAGATAGTGTGGAGAGTGGTGGGTCATGTGAAAGTCTGTGCTCAGTTAGCTTTAGTAAAAAAGTTTTATTTAGTGTTAAAATCTTATAAAGTTTGTTAAATAATTATTTTTAAAATGCTGTTAATATGGTAACGATGACTTCAGCATTCATAATTATTTTATTTGAATTTCTTGTTGGGTATTCACTCTACAACATTTTCCTACATCAATTATCTTATCAGTGTTTATGATAATTGCCACCTAAAGTTGCCATATCTGTAAAAGTTGTTTTTGTACATCACTTCCTGGTAAATTTAAATGAAGATCTCAGTAAAAATAGACATGACCAGAATTTTAATATGGCATGCATATTTAACATTTGAAGTGTAATTTGTAATGTTATTCTGCTAATTGATGAGAATTGCAAAGCAATGGCAAACTACCTCCAATGATACCTAATCAAAAGATAGTTGAAGCAGAAACTTAATGAGAATTATTTAAAAAAAATATATTGCTTTTTAAATTTAATTTGAAGTATTACTAGTTGATAGTAGAAAAATAGAAGATACTAATTTTATATTGAGTTATTTACGTAAAGACAGATAAAAAGACTTTATAATATTTTAATACTAAATCTGAATATTAAAACATCATAAGACATCATTAAAATGATTTTCTCTACCAAAATATGTACTGTTAAAAAGTGTGATATTAGCATCCAAAATTTATCAAGAAGATTGCAAAAAAAAAAAAAAACCCCACCTCAACTTCTATTGAAAAACAATATCAAAAAAAGGATCACAAGATTCTTTTGACCTAATTTCAATCCCTATATTAGGAGCAGTAATCATTCTATTATTATTCCAAAAGCCATTTATTATAATGTTGAATAATAAATATGTTCTAGATTTAATACTAAGATGATACTTTCTGTTTATTGTAAAAATTCATTGTCCTTCTCTGATAAAAATCAATTAACAGAAATTAGCTGGAAATTTAGCTAGCATAGCTATCTAGCATCAATCGATTACTCAAAATTACAATATATGATTTTAAAATAGAATAATAAAATGAATTACTGATCTTCACTTTTGATATATGATGTCTAACATTTTAATATGAATGTGACAAATCTGCTGTAGCAGGAATTATAACTCTTTATCAAATGAAAAATTATGTTATTATTTGGTATAACTTTAAAATTCAACAAATAATCAGTGTAATGAATTTTTTTAGAAATACATATTGCTATAAGACTGATTTTCAAGCATTTGAAAGGTAAATGTATAGTGACAGAAGGTTTTTAACTTTTCAGTGAGATTGTACACTTTAGTAGTAAATATAACTGTGAAGGAATAACAGAATAATATTAGATATTTTATAGACATATAATATGATATCTGTTTAGAAAGATATTGAATAACATACCTAAATGATATACAGCAAAAGTTACAAGTCCATTTGATGTTTTCTATGCAAATCATCATAATATGTGGTAGTTTAACATAAGACAATAAAAGTATAAATCAAATAATATCATAAGAATTAATGATAAAACTAGTACAAGAATGACTAAATAGAGAAGCCAGAGCACACCCACTGTGTTGATGTAAAATGTGTGCTGCTAAATTTCAATAAAAATAGATAAAAGTGATTTACATCTTAATAGATTTGATTACAAATATGATATTTTGGTTAGTAGAACAAGTTGTTTAAAAGTAGTTAATCATTATACACACACAAAAAAAAAATTAAGTGAGAGAATAGTGATGATATTAATAAATTGGCAACAGGTAAAATTATAGACCCTTAAGTGATGAAATATATAATACTTATTGAATTAAATTTATCCAAAACATTTATGCATATAATAATTGGTTGCATTTACAATTAACATTAAAAAAATCAAATTTGTTTATTACTTAGGAGTTTTGAGTGCCACAAGAGATAGAGTTGGATTCAAACCTTGGATCTTAAGTTCCAGACTGCCATTTTACTACTGCACTAAATTATACAAGATATTATTAACATAATTTGGATTAATACAAACATATAAATTTCTTAGTAATTGTGGCTTATCACTTCAAAAAGGAAATATTCACTTTAAAGATTTCCCAACTAATGATAATTTACCTTGAACTGTTATTTGATGTACTGTGAATTTGAATGATGAAGAAAATTTGCAACAATTATCACCAAAAACAATTTTATATTCACAAGTATTAATGACATACAGATTTCTAATCAAAGATATTAAATAATAATAAATTGCATTTTTACAAATAAACATATATATTTATAATATTATTCTTATAATATTAAAATGTCAAATATTTTTCTCATAAAATATATTCCTAGGCCCAAATCCTCTAATGAGTATTTCAATATTTTGCTTTTACAAATGTAACTTTTTTATTGTACTCATATTATAACCTACCCTTTTTTTAATAAAAAAATTGAATATATTTTCATAAATTTTTGCATTAAAAATAATTATTAATAAACAATAATTTTTTAATGTTATTTTTCATCAAACTTTGCTAAGTAAGACCTAAATTTCTATAAATTTATATAGAAATTGTAAGTAAAATAGCATTAATGTTATGCCCATATATTCTCATCATTTGCAACATTATCAATCCACAGCAGATGAACATCTTTCCAGGATTAATCCAGTATCTTTGATAAATAGCTTTTTTTCTGCATTACATTAGAAAGCCTCATTTAATCTACTCATCTCACACATGGCTTTTTTCCAGGTCTTTTACAATATTTTTGGTAACTGTCCATCTATTCTATTATCAATAATTTGTCTATCGTAACTTCATATACATATTATTTAAAACAAACCAAATTTCAGTTACTTTAAAATATTTAAAATATTAACTTTTAAAATAACAAAAATAAATATCAATACATTTTTAATAATTTAATCATTGCACTTTGAATTTTAGAATTTTAGTTCTTGCATTACACCAAATGATTTTAAAACAGACAAAACTCGCTATACGTATTGGTGATCATGTGATGTTTATTGGCTTAAAACCAAATGATTTTGTTGAATGAAATTTTATATAAAGATTAGTTATCGATAATTTTAGTAGTTTAAAAAAATATTGAATATGACCTTTAAAAAAATCTTATTAGATTATCTGATAAAAACTATTTATAAATGTATATTTATTTAAAAAAATCAATCAGATTAAATAAATTATTAATAATTTTTAGTAATAAAAAGGTTGATTTGATTTAATATATAAAATAATACTATAATAAAAAAATGATATTGACAGACTAGGGTATCTATATTAAATTCATTTTACAATCATGAAAAGTAAATGATAAATTTAAGTTTTTTTTTTTTTAGGTGTCATAGCATCGGCCGGGACATGAACCCGCAACCCGGGCAACTGCCTGCAAGTACAAGGCAGTCGCGCTGACCTCTCGACCACCAATGCAAGACAAATTTAAGGTTGTTTTTTTTTTTTATTCTTAAAAGGGATTTCTCATAAAATCATTACATAATATCTACTTACAAATTAATTTATAAATTCAATGTGTAATTTAAGAACTCTTATTATTTGTTATTGACAGGTTTATTTCAAACTTTTAGCAGTATTTGACTTTTCAATTACTCATTTGTTTTTGAGAGAAATATGGTCATTTGAAAGTTGGCTTTTGAAGTTTGATTTCTCATAATAGTATTTAATATTGATTTACAAATTAATTTATAAATTAAATGTATAATTTCAAATTACTCGTCTTTTTGTTTTGAATTATTGTTATTATTATTATTTGTTTCTTTAAATTTCTTACTTCATTTTAAAAAAAGTGTGAAAAGAAAATATAGTCAAATGTATCATTGAGTTTTATAAAACAATACTAAAGACCAAAAAAATAATTCTCAGCTATAAATTTTTTATTTTTCAGGTAAATTCTTTTTTTTAAATATAAATTGCAATAAAACAATCCAATTTCAAATGAACTGGCTTTGAAACAATAATAAATCAAAAAAAAGATTAAACTTTCTTCCCTCAGTATGTTTCTTTATTTTTTTGCAACAAAGTCACCAGCCTGCATTTGACATAAGATGGTTTACATTTGATATCCTTAAGAAGATTGTTCTGCTGTCAAATGCCAATATAGATTCTTTTACTGTCAATTTCTTTACCAAATCTTTGAACAATAATTATTTTCAGCAATACTAAAGACAGAACCCAACAAATAGACAACTTTCTTAAGATACCAAATAGCTAGTGTTCTGAGATTGCAAAGTTAAAATAAAGAACATAAGGTGTTTTACATTTTTTTAAAAAAGGTTAAAAAATTATAGCACTATAAATGAATGACACAAGTTTTATTTGTATATTTCTTTATCAAAAAGCATTATAACAAAATAAATAAAGAACACAAAATTTATTTTTAGATTGATTTCTAAAAAAAAGTCTTTATTGTAACATGTCAAGTGTTGGTGGCCTAGCGGTTAGCATAGCTGCCTTCCAAGCAGCTGGCCTGGGTTCACTTCCCGGTCAACGCATTGACATATGGGGAAAAAAAAGTCTTTATTGTAACATGAAAATGTTTTATTTTTATATTTTATTTTTTAACCTATATTTTAAGTGTGTAAAGTACTCTGAATCTTAAATTTATCAATTAATCATCCCGGTATTGTTTTATGACTTTGACACAGTATTTTAAAAAATCAGTTAAATAAATAATGCAATGTAGTTACCCAAATTTATTGGTACTGAAAAAATTATATATGTAAATTATATTTTGTTTAATCTAGTTTAATCTATCATCTATTTATTAGAAATACCAAGAAAAACTTAAAAACTATCATTTAAATAGTAAATTTAAAAGTTAAAAAAGTAAATAAGATCCAAAATGATGTAGATGACTTTTCATTCAGTCACATATTATCATAATATGGTGATTTCAGTAAGAAAAAATATACATATAATATGTATATGTGTGCGCGTGTTGTGTAATTACTATATATTTCATTTTCAGCATATGTGGAGAAAAAGTCTAATCCATTAATATTAATAAAATGATACTTTTTATAAATTAAAACCTCAATTACTAAGTGCATTAAGTAGAAATAGTTATTTTCATCAAAACAACATTACTAATAAAATAATTATTTAGTCACTAAAAAAATAAATGAAAAATATATACTAAAAACAACCTATTAATTTATTATTACCTTTTTTTTTTTTGTCAGAAGATTATTTAGTACATAGTAACAAAAAATTCATTTTGCAATTTCTTTTGGAACAAGCTAAAACAAATTATTTACTTATATATATATGTATATGTGTGTGTGTGTGAGAGGGGGTGGGTGAGTGGGGATATCTTAGCGCATGATTGTATAAAACTATCAAATTGAGTATAAAAATGTAACTATTATACCAACAGTTTTAAAAAAATAACTCGATTTATATATTTATATATTAGATGCAATTTTAAATTTAAAATTAAATTTAAAAAATTCTAGGATTATTCAAAATAAAGTAAGATTAAATTGTATTACCTGTTGGACAACATTTCATAAGCCATCTTTCTAGAAATGATCTCTTCAAAGATTTTTCATTTAATAAAATATTATAAAACATTGAGCAATAAAAAGAAAATAACTCTTAAAATGATATGGTGCGAACTGAACAAAATGCTATTATAAATTACAATAGTTATTACAATGTTTTAAAGGTTTATAGATATATAATCAAAATTATTATTATTTTTAAATAAAGCCTGGCGAGGAAAATATATATATTTACTGATGATATAATTACTTCCTTCTATGACTTTCGTCTCCATATGTTTAGATTATAACGTCAAAATCTTAAAATCATGAAATTTGTAAATAAATAAATTATTTTTAGATATAGATTTTGTTATAGCTGGAAACGAAACTGTAATTAAAAAAAATTATATCCAGTTTCGCAGCAAAGTCAAAAGTATAATTTATGAAATAGTAAGGTTAAAAGTGGAATAAATATGTTTTTAAATGTTACAGTATTGAAATTTTTTTTTAAAAAATACTATTATTTTTAAAAATAAGTTTAAAAATATACCTTATTCACTAAAACAGAAGAAAAAAATAAATAAACTAATTAAATTTTTATTATTTGCTAAAAGTTATTTAAGATAATATTTGATTAAAAAAGCCTCACATTTTCGAAAAAATTTCTATCCTTTTTAAAATCCACTGAAATACCCTGTTTGATTTAAGACTGAGGTGGAGTGCTGGTAATAGCTAAAGGTTTTTAAAACAATTCCTAGTTGAGTAAAGGTAAAGAAAAAGTATTTGAATAGAATTGTTCTGCTCTAACTATCACTTTAGCAGTTATATGTTGTATAAGTTCTCAAATGTAGTTAGTTATTTATTTATGTAAAATCACTTGAAATCATTATTTAATATTTGTGTTTTAATAGTATACTAACACTAATTTCAGTAATGAACAGTAATAAGAAGTAGGAATAAAATAAAATACATAACTATACTTTACTAAGATCTATTATTTTAATAATTAATAACATTTTAGATGAATTATGAAAAAATGTATAATAGAAGCTAATTAATAATGCTCAAATATATTACTTTGCACATAGTTTTGGAATAGTACAAATATATACTTACTAAAATAAATCTAAACTTTTTTAAATATTTTTTTAGATTAATACTAAAAGTTTATTTTTGGTTATTTCAAAAATTATCAGAAAATATTAGTTTATTTAAAAAATTAAATATTTGTTTTCTTTTTTTGCTGAAAAAGATTGAATAAAATTGAATAATTTATATTAATTTTATATTAAAAAGAAGAAAATATAAATATATATATAAAAATGAGAATATAAATATTAAATTTTTATATTGTAAGTGATATTTTTTTAAAAAAAAGTTTGAAGAGATTATGTCGAATATTACACTTTATTGTAATATTAATTACCACATGAATGTAAAAAAAAATATTACCAACTCCTACTATTTATGATTTAACAATCATTAATCAAAACCGTGAATTTGTGTTTTAAAAATTGCCTACTTCCTATAATAAATCTTTTAAAATGATTAACAGAAAATGTCTCATATAAATTAGAAGATATTAAGCATAATATTCAAACTTTTTATTAAGTATAGAATAATATATAGGGTATATGACCACAGACTTTTACATGACCCACCACTCTCCACTCTATCTCATAACACTGCCACACTTGAACACATATATATCGAAAAGATAAATAATCACTAATAAGTATTTCATGCTAAACCAGCAATCATCAGTTGGTCCAGATTATCATCTCTTTCTCTCTCTCTCTCTCTATATATATATATATATATATATGAAATAAGTGCTCAGATATATATTAAGATAACCAATCTTCATATGTTATTGGACAGCTTTAATCCACTCCACACTCCAACTCTTCAACCATCATCTATCCAATTGGAAAATCTGATGATGGAATGCTCAAAGGCCACCCTGAGGCTGATATTCTCATCACACCCATGTTGACCTAAAGTCAATCTGGCCCCTAGGACATAATCTATTTAATACATACATCTCTACTATGTAATAACAGTATAAAAAACTCAACTCATAATAATATAATATTTAGGAAATAACTAGAAAAAATGGCTATAAAATATAGGAAACATCTATTGAGTACATAATCCATTTGAGCAAACACATAAATAATCATATACTATTATTACTTTCAAAATTTTACAACTGTTTCTAAAACTTTAACATTTAATGCTCAAGTATATGTATGTATATATATATAAAACAAAATAAATGTCCGCTAATATCAATAATACAATAACAAAACTTAAATATATTCCAAACAACGCTAAACAATTTATAATACAATATAAATAAAAACTCATAAAGAAATATTTTCGATTATATTCATAATCATTTTCAACTCAACTTTCAAAATGGAATCATCTATTACAGATGATTCCATTTTGAAAGTTGAGTTGAAAATGATTATGAATATAATCGAAAATATTTCTTTATGAGTTTTTATTTATATTGTATTATAAATTGTTTACCGTTGTTTGGAATATATTTAAGTTTTGTTATATATATATAAAGCATTGGATCATCAAGGTGTAGATCCAGGATATTGTCATATTTTAAAGAATATTTATAAAAATGCAACAGCAACAATTAGATTACATAATGACATTGAAAAGGGTGTAAGACAGGGTGACTCTATATCTTCAAAACTTTTTACAGCAGTGCTGCAAAAAGTATTTTGTAGATTAAAATGGGAAGTTAAAGGAGTGAAAATAAATTGAGATTATTTAAGTCATTTAGATTTTGCAGATGATGTAGTTGTTTTTGCAAATAATGCTTTGGAGTTACAGGAAATGTTGCAAGAGTTATCAGATGAAAGTAGGAAAGTAGGACTTAAATGTTAAAAAGACTGAAGTAATGTTTAATAGATTTTCTCAAAATATAAAAATAAAGATTGATTATGATGAGTTAGAAGAAGTTAACAGTTACAAATACCTTGGTCAGATTATTAATACATATGGAAACATAATAGATGAAATTAATCATAGAATTAAACTTGGTTGGATTGCTTTTGGTAGAAATAACTTGATACTAAAAGGAAATATGCCTATGTGTTTGAAAAGGAAGGTTTTTAATAAATGTGTTTTGCCAGTTCTTACTTATGGATCTGAGACTTGGACACTTAATAGAAGAGCAATACAGAGACATCAGACCACTCAAAGAAGTATGGAGAGATGCAAGTTGGGAGTAACAAGAAGAGATCGAAAATGCAATGTATGGGTAAAAAAACAAACAGGTGTTACCTGACCTCATTGAAAAAATTAAAAGACTGAAGTGGAGTTGGGCTGGACATATTGCCAGAAAAGATGATAATAGATGGATAATTTAAATTTTAAACTGGATTCCAAGAGATTGTAAAAGACCCAGAAAGAGACCACATGTGAGATGGATGGATGAAATAAGACAGTGTGCAGGGGTGATGTAGAGAAGAGAAGCTAAAATAGGAAAAGATGGATTGAACTTGGAGAGACTTTCATCCTTCAGTGGATTGATAATGGTTGATGATATATATATATATATATATATATATATATATATATATATATATATATATATATATATATATATATATATATGCAGTGCATCAAAAACTTGCTTTAGTAATTTTGAGTATTAATGCTGTAATAATTATTATTTGTCATTACACTTTTTAAAATATAATTTTATGTTTCATGATAGTTTAAGTATTTTATATATACAATTATAGAAATGATGAAGAGTAATTTTGATTGTTTTTATAAACAAATGGTCATAAATGAGAGGAGATAAAGAAGATTATATAAACAACTTACATTTGGAACTTGAAAAGGAAAGTAAGTATGGTATTATTAAGCAATGTTTCATATCACAAAAAAAGTTTACAGGAAAGTTTATACAAATATTGGTTATGGTTAATGATAAATTTGATAGACTATTGACAATGGAGAAAAGATAGTTAGTCAATGAAAAAAGTTTTGTGAATACATGTGAAAAGGTGATAATATTTGAGATACTAATCACAGAATATGGGTCACTGACATTAAAAAGTGAACTAGTAAGAGCCATCTCAAAAACTGCCAGTGGAAGATTATTAAAACCAATTTATCAGCAGAATTATTTAAAAAAGAAGAATACACAATTTTAGATAGATTATCTATATTGATCTTGGCTGAATGAAAGAGTGGAGTTTGGCTGGAGGACTGAATTGGAGCAACATTTACATAATACCAAAAAAAGATCCCAGGTAGTTTGATAATTATAGGTCCATAATTTTCATTTCACATGCCAGAAAAATAATACAGACAAAAACAGAATGTGAATTGACACAAAAAACATGCAGGTTTTAGAATAAAATGAGAAATAAGAGATGTAATAGTAAATTAGCACACTATTCTCAATAAAGCTAGGGAATTTTAACAACCATTCTAGATTATCAGCAGGCTTTTGATTCTGTATGTCATTATAACCTTTGGAAAGCAATTTTACACACTGGATGTCTTCCATATTTGGTACAGCTGCTATCTTTCTTATATAAGAAACAAAAAGTCAGAGTAACACAGACAAATGCAAAGTGGTTTCCAAGTGTTAAACAGGACTGTTTGTTACCACTTTGCTTATTTAAAATTATAGCAAAATTGTCAATAGGAGAAACTTTAAATAGTTTACAGGTTGGATTTGCATTGAAGGAAGATGCAATATGTAATTTGCGATATGCAAATAATGTAGTTTTATTTGCAAGAACAGAAAAAGAATTACAGGAACGATAGGTTATTTGGTAAAAGCAGAAATAGAGTATGGACTAAAGCTAAATACAAGCAACATAAGGGTAATGTGAATGATCGGAGAAATGATAGAGATAAAAGAAGATGGAGATATTTAAATTAAGTTTCAGAGTAAATCAAAATGGAACTTGTCATTTAGAGATAAATGCAAGATTATTGTTGGTATTGAAGGCATTTATAAAATTAATGTCTATATAGAAAAATAGAGACATAAGTATATGATCAAAATGTAGATTGTCTAAAACTTTGATATGAATCATGTCAAGTATAGACATTGAAAAAACAGAAAAGAACAAAAAATGATGCTTTTGAAATGAATGTTTAACATAATTTGGACAGCTAAGAAAACTAATGAAGGAGTTTTACAAAAGGTAACTGCAAAAAGATAACGGCTGGAGATCGGTAAAATAATAAAAAGTATAATATGTTGAACATATGGCAAATTAAATTAACACAAAAAGAATATCGTTTGGAATAATGAATTGATCAAGAGAAAGGCTAAGATTGGCATTGATGGATAACAGAACAGAATGGATAGGATTGTCGATAATGAAAGCACACAGAAAAGCAGATAAAAGAAAGTCTGGGGACCATTCATTCACATTGTCACCTATATAAAAACTGATAAATTAGTCATATATTTTTACAGTGACTGAAAGAAATATGTTTTTCTTTTCATATTGGTACATCTTCCAAAACACATATAAAAAATGAATGAGTGCACACATTTCTTAATCAAGATATCATTAATTTAATAAAGTCATAAGGCACAAAGAATATACTATAGTTTTTATTTTATATATATAAAAAAAAAACTTTATTGAATTGTACAAAATTGCCACAAAAATTAAATGTAATAATAATGATCTTACTTTTTATCTTTATCATATTCGTTATTGTTAAATATATTTTATCCATATACACTACATTCTTAATTACGTCTTAATTTAAGTGAAGCTCATATTGTAAATGATTAATAGTTAATTAATGAAAAAAAGATTATAGACAGACATAATCTAATTATTTTCTATTTGCTTCACTAATATTAAAAGTATAAATAAACATATTCAGGCTAAACAAATGTAAAACATAATATTAAAAAGAAATATAGCTACAAGATAGCTTGTGAATTAAATTTTATGAACATCACGGCAAAATGTTTAAAACAATATTTATATTAAATAGTAAACGGACATAACTAAATATTAATGACTGATAATAAAGAATTATTTTTTGATTGCATTGTTATTAGGAAGACATAATAATAAACGATGACGTAACTCATTATCTGATATAAGCACTTTCAACGAATCTGGTTCTTCAATTCTAAAAAGAAAAAAAGTAGAAAGACAAAATAATAAAAATAGCTTAAATATTATATTCTATCTTTAAAATACAATACACAAAAGCATTATTATTATTTTTTTTTTAAAAATATAAAACAACTAAAGTCATAGTTATAAAGAATTCCTTTTTTTTTTTTGGTTTCTAAGTTTTCTCATAATTATAAATTTAAAAATATTTAAATTTTAATTCAGCGAATATAAAGAATTTTATTTTATTTTTAATTTTCTTTTTTATTATACTCATAACATTTCAATACAGTTTAACAATACATACTTTAAATATCCCATATTTCATTAATTTCTTATAATTATAAATTCACTACTTTATTAATTCACGCACACATCCATACCATTTTAGATTTTTTAATAAATAGGATTAATAAGCAAAGTTTAAACATATTTCACCACAATTATATAATTTATGGCGACAAATATATAAAAATTTTAATGTATGTAACTTTTTACAAATCAACAAAAATTTTAAATAGAATATTTCAAAGATGTCTATAATTAATTAGAACTGCTCAAGAGTAGATTTCACAATAAAAAACAACAACAACAACAACAAAACTACTACGAATGCTCTATTTTCAATTAAATGATTTATTAAGACTAAAATAAGCACATAAAATACAATCTTTCAGTGCATTCAAAATTTAAGTCTGGAATTAGTATTGGAAAGTTGGGTTGATTATTCTGCATGATAAGAAGTGCCCAACAATATCTATTTGTATAATGCTTAACATATGGTTTTCAAATCAGTGAATTTATCAGTAAATTATTTGATAACTTATAATCTTCCTACTTATTTAATACTCAGCATTTTAGACAAAAATAATAAAAAGAGATTTGCTTTATTAATTATAGTCTTATAATCTAATTATAATTTTGTAATTAAAATACCACATCTTTTTAGAAGTAATAAAAGTATAATTTCAAAAATATATCTCATTACTTCAATACAAATAATTAAAAAATATTGTAAAAGAATATTGATACCTATACTTTCCAATATAATATAACTCCAAAAATTATTAAATTATTATTGCCTTTTTAAAAATTTTTCATTATTCCAATTTATTGATATAGAAAATAAACACACATTGAAGCAGTGGAGCTGGCTGGATATACTGCTAGTAGAAATGATAAGATATAAATGGTTAAAGTCACTGGGTTTCAAAAAATTATCAAAGACCTAGAAAAAAACCATATGTGAGATGGATGGCTACAATAAGGATGTATGCTGATATAATGTGGAGAAGAGAGGCTAAAAATTAAAAAAAACATGGATTAAATTTGGTAAGATGTTGCTCCTGCAATTGATTGATAATTGCTAAAAGTGATATCCACTTGATCACCTACCATTCTTACAACACAGTATTCAAATATAGGTCAAGTATACATTTTTCTTTAAAGAATGGAGAATTTCCAAGCAAGCTTAGAATTTTTTAGGAGCTGAGAGATATTGTACCGGTCAAGCTAGTACATTCGCGCAACAGAATCCAGAGTCCAAGCAAAGATACCAAGCCGACCAGTATGAGATGGTTAGATCTCGAGACTGACCGCACTTCAACTCCTTCACCTGTGCTCTAAGACTCACGACCCTACGGATGACCACCTTGAAGATATATATAGATATCATTTTAACCGCGAGCCGACATAGGTCAGGGAGAAGCAATGAGACTCATAACAAAAAATGGAATTTATTAACTATATATATTTAAAACTAATTAATGCATCGGAAATCACATATATAATATAAAGAATTTTGAATTGGATTGAAATAAATAAGATCGAGATCAGAGTAATTTATTAAATTGTATGTTTATTTTTGCAGATTAAATTTGACGATTTTTATCTATATTATTCTTGCATTTTACAATTAAAATGCACGTAGCATCTAACATTTTTGGAGAGCGCTTTAACCTTCTCTCCTTACAATTAAACTTATTTTACATTTGTTATTTTATTTGATGAAGTTAAATATTGTTTTCATCATTTGCTTTATTATCTTATTGATCAGTCACTGCATTGTAGCTATGGGGCAGATTATGCTAATCCCTCTTATTCCATGGTTTTCAGTTAAGCAATCAGACGAAGCCTTGTTTTCACATATATGTGAAACATTTAAGGTCAAATTTATCTATAATATTATTTCAAACTATTGTACATGAGACCGAAACTAGCTCTTGAATATGTCAGACAATGGCTGAAACTTAATTTAAGGGAGGAAGAGTTGGCAACCAAAAGAACCAATGCGCTATAGCGCTGGTAAACAGTTATACTAAATGTCGCTCTGCGGATGGATTAATATTTAGGGTTTTGTGATCAACACCGGAGCCCTATGACCGATCGCCATGCTGCTAAAGAGGGTTGGGGTAGCTAACACTATTGCCTGGAATTTGACGTCAGGTCTTATTCGTGTGCGACCCAAGGAGTGTAAGAGGGATGGCCGTTCCGAGTCCCATCTTAAAGAAAAATGCAACATAACGAGAAAGTTTAAATGTATAATAAAATTATCACATCCGCCAAGCAAAAGAGTTGAAATAATTTAATATTTAGCCACGAGAACGATAGCTAATCAGTGGAATCATTAGCGCCAACTCTAATATAGCATTTTAATAATCATATGCTATACGTGGGCGTACTTTTAAATATTCTTTGCTTTCTAGTTTCAATCTCAAATAACACATTTGATTACGCGATTAATTAATAAAAACAAAAAAGGGGAAAAAAGTATATTTGGAGGGCTTTTACAAAATGAAATAGATAACAAATATACTTATTCAAGGCTTGGATATTGCTTAGTGAAAATTAAATTGAAATTTACTTTGGGTTAAAACAAGATTCCCATTTTAAAATTGCCAACAAATAATTAAATAATCAAGGTCAAAATAATAATCAGCACATAGCCAATTCTTGACAGTTATTTAAGAGGGTTTCGAAACAGCGTGCATTAAGCTACGATAAATAATTATCAAATGAAGAGGGGTCATTCTCTCTTCTCTTTATTATTAATATTGCATGCCCGCTGTTTCGAGGCATTAGCATATAATTTATATTTAAAAAAAAAATAAAAAATAAATAAAGAAACCATAGTCACAACTGCAGTGAGAAAATTGAAAATAAAATTATTAAAATCATTTAGTTAGGAAACATTAGAAAGTAGGTCAGAATTATATAATTAAATTTAAGAATAAAATTTTACATTTAGCAATTTACTTGAATTCAAGATTTTAGAATTAAAATACATTTTATAAGTCTAGACTTAAAGAAAAATTAATATATTAAACTGCAGTTAGAAATGGTGAGGTTACCGGTCATCTTGTAGTACTTGAGCTGGAGTTACGGGAGTCTTTGTGGCGGCTTGCGGCATCATCTTCTTCCCACGGTTAGAGCGGAGCTGTTATGGCGGCATACTGGTGATGGTGGTTTTTGGATGGAAGTAAAGGCCCGTCGCCTTCACTCTGGAGCTTAGCCAAGGCTGCCTGTTTTAGCCCGACATTTTCTCTCGCACAGATATAAAAATTATTGTCTTAACTGGATGTCAAAATGTTCACGGTTGCTTTTGGTTCAGGATACACGCTGGATTCAAAAGCTTAACGATGATCAAAGAAGGCAAAACTTCACAGATGTAGCATTCAAGCTGTAAAGATTTCAAAGATTCAACGCTGTCAAGGTTTCAAAAAAGTAAAGTTCTAAGATGGCTCCTCCACTTTACATGGCCTTTTTAAAAATGATCCCTTATCAGCCCACACACCTTGGAATTTCGTCTCCATCAAGATTACAAAATTTTTAATTTGCTTATTCAATTAGTGGTTGATTTCAAACATGCTGACATTCCTTTTAGGTGTTATAACTTTTCTCTGATTATCAAATTTTAATTAAATCGAATTTTAATCAGTTTAATCCGATATTAGATTTTATTTTAATTAGTCAGGAATTTTGTTCTGATTTTATAATTTATGTGTAAAATCCCTGCAGTAAACACATTTTTAATTAGCGAGGTCTCCAAAATAATTTAGAATCAATTAGCTAGATTATTTTAAAATTGGCTTTTCTTTTTAGAAACCTAAGGCAGGTGTGGCATATACTGATACAATTGTTTACAGCAAAAACTTTACTAAACTTTTAATTCTACGAAAATACTTTTATTTTTAGAAAAAAAATCTTTTTTTCTTTTTAAAAAGAAGCTTGTCAGCGCATTTGCAATCAATCACCCTTTCAATGTGTTTTTACATTAAATTGGTTTATAATAAAAATGAAACTTAAAATTTAATAAATATTTTAATCACGCCACTATGCTATATATATATTCAATATAGGTGGATTATATTCCCACATACGAATTTAAGTAATAAATTAATAAATTGACGCTACATTATTACTGTTTAAAAATATTACGCGATAAAATTATACGCTATAACTCTGGCAATACTATTCAATTATAGCGTTCTTTCGTATGTGCGTATATAATGCTGTTTATATAGCCGTGATTGCAATTTTTAGCTTACAAATCTTAATTTAGACTTATTAAACAGGTTTGAACTTAGCACAGACGAGTGGGTTATTAGGATGGTTGGTGAAACGGTGAGGGATTTGAAGACAACCGTTTTAATATGAAATCTATATTGTCACCCAATCAGTACACAGTAAATGGACATTTACTCATTTTATTAAATAAAAAAAAACAATAAACTTATGCAATGCAATGAGTTATTTAAAACTGTTTTACCGTATATATGAGATGCTCACACTAAATATGAGATCAAATACATGATATATGTATATTTGTAATGGATATAATAATATCTTGATAACTCTAATCTGTTTTGAAAATCATTGAAAATTTCAACAGAAAAAGAGCTGTTATCTCATAACTTTAGATTATAGTATTAATATTATTTTAAACGATTCTGATATATAATTTTTTTAAAATGTAGATTTTAATGTAATGCTTTTATTGATGTTAAAGTTGGAAAAAAAATCTGAAAATATTGGCATATTATGAACTGCAGCTAAGATCAAAAGACTTCTCCGCTGTTCTTTGTCAGAAGGAACATTCAGAGGCCACTTACATCTTTCTGATCTAATTTTCACATGAAGATTTTAAAGTATAATGAAATATGATTAAGATATTTTTGATTATTTTTACATACTAATTAGTTGATTATTATACAGAAATACACAAGCAGGATTTCAATTTACTTATTTGTGTTTTATTTTTAGAAAGAGAAATTAATGAACTTGACCATAATATAAAAAGAAAAAAACTGCCAGTGTCTATTATATCATTATCTGTTAAATTGACTTGGTGTTAAAATCTTTTAAGATATTATAATTTTAAAACATCAGATTTAATAGCAGAATTTGATAGAGTTATAATTCTATCTTCATTTATTGACATTAAAAAAGGCAACTTAAAAATAAATTTGTTAATTTTTAGGTTACAAGTCAGTTTTAAACATTTAATTAAAATGATCAAATGTGAATTTTTAGAATATTAGTCATTTATAAAATTCAATTAAAAAGAAATCATATTTTGTTTATTGAGTTTTAAGAACAGACTAATCAAACATTTTCAAAAACTCTCACCAAAAAAACAATAGAAACTGTCAGGAACCCAAAGAAATATTAATATATTTCATTAAATCATCAAAATTGGACAAGAATAAATATCTTTATGCTGTTCTTCCATAAAATAATAATCAGAAAATAATAATTTTTTTACAACAGCTATATAAGTATCAAATTTTTTTTTGTTTCATTATTGAACACTAGATGGTTTTATGTCTGAAATAGTTTATTAATGCAATAGATTATTAACATTTGAAAAGGGCACCAAATCAGTGCTGAAAAAGGCTTTTAATATATAAAAAAATTTATATTTATATAGCTGTTGTAAAGAATTTATATTTTCTGATTACTATTTTCATTAAATTTAACAAAACAAGTAAAATAAAGTTGTAAAAGAGATAATAGCCAAAGAAAGAGAGAAATAAGCAAATTATTTTAGATAGTTAAAATAATTAAAATCATATAAAGGTTTTGTAAATATATTTGAATTTATTATTGATTAATATACATACTCTAAATGTGTGTAAGTTTACATGCATTTTACTTACAATGTTCAATAAATTAGTTGACAAATATTATTTGATAAAATAAAAGAATTTTTTAATCAAAGTAAATTAATTAATTATGATCTAAAACATATTCATAATTAACATATGCTAATGCTACAATGGGCTGTGGAAATTTTGTTGAACCAGATAAGAACTAATAATGTAAAATGTATTAATTATAACCATTAAACATTTATTTTAAAAAAATAAAAATAAAATTTCATCTATCTAATTATTTTCTGATATCTCTCTATCTTTTTATTTGAAAAGTCAGAAAAATAAATTTGCAATTAAAGTAAATGGACTCCTAATATTTCTTTCCTGCTGCAAAAGTTATGTTGTTAATCTCCAAGAATATTAAATATAAAGTTAAATGTTTTATATGTCAAATATAATTTTTGATAATATTCTTATAATTCAATGCAATGATATTAAAAAAGTAAAAATGTAAAGATAATCTTTTAAAATTTTGAGTTTTTAAATAATTAACAATAACCTAAAATTTCTGTCAAAATGATAAGACATTCAAAAAAGTATATTAATGACTACATTATATTTTCAAATATATTTTACCAGTAAATACTTACAATAGCCATAATTTTAGTTCTTTGAAAAATATAATTTAAAGTTAACACATAAAATCATGCATTTTCAATTTGTTCTTGGTTGCATTTTTATAATGATAAAATTTTATTTTCTGTTTTCACTTTTTAATTTTTACATTTTTTGATAAAAATATGAATTTCATGAACAACTAAAATGAAAATAGTAAATTTTTAAATAAAAAAAAACATTTAATAAACAGAATATATATAAAAAAGTAAATAGTCAAATACTAAGAGTCCATTTTATGCATGCAAGCAATAAAATGTTTTTGGACAAATAAATAATTATTTTTTCAAAAAACAATATTTGTATAGATCTTGTAATAAAGTATGAATTGAATGATGATTTTTTTTGTAAAAAAATTAAAATGTAATTTATAAGTATAAAACAATATTGACTGAGGAGTTTTGACAGGAGATATTTATAAGCCTTTTATCTCTGACATCAATGTAGTTTTACTTGACTAATTTGCTGTTAGAAAGTTACTAAAATTTAAATATAAATATCACTTATTTATTTGGAAATGAAGACTTCACAATTTTATTAAAAACAATAAGAATAGATTATAAATGTGTATGTATATAACTTATTTTTGTTTTCAAAATAAAAAAAAATCCCAATGTAAATTCACTAGCATACCTTCATCTTTACACAATATGAGTGCACTCTCTTTTTTATTTTTGATTAGTTTCAAACAATTTATTTACTGCTTGGGCCTTTATTTTAAGTACTTCCCATCATTTAGGCATTGTGTTTAGAACTAATAATTTATAAAAAATCATTTTTAATTAAAATTTCTACTATTAAAAGTTCACAATAGATTCTTGACATTAAGGGCAGACATTAAAGTTTTCAAATTAATTTAAGGAACATAAAAAACGTGACACTTAAACTTTTTATCATTCACACATGGCGAAGTAATGTTTTATATATTTGGTTGAGGACCAGTTTTTACAATAACATTAGATTACAAAATAAAAATAAATTATATTTTCTATGATGTTGTATTATAAAAAAACAATAAAGCTGAAAAAATATAGTCATTACCATATAAAAAACATTAAACATTATTAAAATTATTAATTTTAAATTTGTTTGTAAATGCCAAATATGAAAGTTTTAAAATAGGAAACATATTTTACTCTTAAATTAGTCTGTGTAATTTTCATAAATTTAATATAAAATAATACTTGTTATTAAAAATAGCTTTTGTTTTGTAAAAATCAGAACATTTTTTATATTATTTTAACCCTCCTATGCTGCAGAAAGTTCAATGTTTTCCCTGGTGATATTTTTTGTAATCTTTGAACTTTTAATTTTAATATTAAACCATTATTCTATATAAGAATTCAATAAATTGAACTTGATTTGATAGAAATATACATTTATAAATGAAAATTTTTTTAAAAAATCATATCGGAATTTTGAAAATATTGAAAAGATGAATTTATAATGAGAATAAAAAAGTGGTTCTATCATTCAACAGTCAATAGGAAAGCAGTCTAAAGCAATTTCAGAAAATGAACAATATTTTTTTGTTTGAATGACATTTTTAAAAAATTGATAAATAAATATTAATCTCTAATAACTCTAACTCTACCAAATTCCACCTTACAATATTAAAATTGCTTTATAATTTTTAGAATATCTCAAATAACCCTAGTACAATATCATTATTGATGTTTATTTAATCAATTAATGACTATATTTTTTTGTTTTCATTATGTTAAAATTAGATTAACTTTTATTTTTAAAAATAAAGCATATACATACAAAACTCTGCATATAGTATCACCATGTGATCACATGATGTTTAGTGGTTTAAAGCATATTCATATAAAATAAAAATATAATCACATATAAATACAATTTATCCAAACTTCAAACACTTTTTAGCAAAACTTTATTTGTACATACACCTACATTTTGACTGACCTGCAGTATGTACAAATAAAATTTTGCTAAAAAGTGTTTGAAGTTTGGATAAATTGTATTTATATGATATTACGGCAAACATAAAGAAAAGTGTGATTTTGGTAATATAATCACATATACTTTTGATTTTTAATAATTATTATGCAATTATTGTGTAAAAATAACCATAAATCTTAATAAATTTCTCAAAAAACTAAAATTTTAGTTATTTCAAGAATTTTCTTTAAGTAATTTTGCACATTTTCTCAAAATGGCATGCAAAGGATGAAATCCACCCAACACATGGAGGCAGGACTAAAATACTTTGACATTACTGCCTATTCAATTATATTGACATCTTTATTTTTTTTAAAAAATTAAAAAATAAGTATTTGAAAATATGTGATTTTGCAATTTTTTTTATTTAAAAAATTAACAAAATATCTCAATAGATAATTGTACAAGCATGATTTAAAGAAATACAACAACAGTGATTTTTTCTGGATTTCTTTGAATGAGGAGCTTCAAGTCATTTTAAGGAAAAGATAAATTCAAGTTCCAGATAAAAGACATCAGTTTAGGGTGTTTTGATTTCTTAACAAAATAAATATTAGATTAAGAAATATATTATTTTCAAATATTTATTTAATAATAACATTAATATATTAAAATTTGGAAAGCAAAATGTAATCTAACTGTATTGGCACAATTTATATTCGAATACACACACACACATATATATTTTAACCTTAAATATATAAAGCCCCAATTGGGTGGCCACTTTAACCCTCACCTATAACTTCCATCTTCTTCACTTATTTATAATTGCCCAGGCGCCAATTCTATACAAGATAGAATAAAATTTATCATTGTAAATTATATTTAAACTTATTTAAAATGTTTTACATTGCAACCACTCCATGGCCTAGCTCAGTTGAGATTATAGGATATGGTCTTTATATATGAGGCCAACAAGGATGATAAAATGTCTATAAACAATAATACTATAAGATTAATTTAAATATGTTCAGAGCATCTATTTAATACCAAAACTATTGCAAAATTGACAATTATTACATTTATTATAGGATAGATAACGATTAGGACCAGGTACCTTTATATCCATATCACTATCTATTCCAAGCAAAGTAAAATGTATTATTGGCATTGTAATACTGAGATTTATTACCACCAGACAAATTAAATAAATTGACTTCTACTGGCAAATCTCTTGTGTGTGTGGAAATAGAGAATCGAACTTAAATAGTCAAGCAATTCATTTGGACTTTTAATTCATTAAAAGTATTTATTAAAAAAAAAAAAGACAAAAGAAATAATTATAATAAAAAAAAATTATTTATGCACCTTGATAACCAATTACATCTCTTTTAAGGCAAAATCGAAATTGACTACTATTTAATATGTTAATCATATATATATCTTCGGATATGTGCGTTTGATTATTGTAAATATAATGTATTCATGAAATATATTTTATTAGATTATTTATAAACTTGTATGATGCCACGAATCAATCATCTTTTACATATTATAAAAAATTATATAACACTGAACCGAGTTCGAATATGTGAATTCGAAACACTGGCCTCTTAGGCAGAGAAGAACATACTCGGAGAGTATGTATGCCCAAACAATAGCTATAAAATATATAACTAGTGTTACATTTCCAGGACATAACTTCTCGGCTGTTGAGTTGAACACCAAGTTCAAAGCACCTTTTTTTGTTTGTGTATAAACATGGGCGCCAGCTATCTATTCAAGGATGAATAAATAACGCACTTTGAGCAATGGCCACTAACTCAACGCCTAAATCCACGACTAGCTCAGCTGTTTGTAATCACTAATAGATTATACATAATTAGTGGTTAAAAGACTTGATAAAGAATTGTAAAAGGAATTTATAAAAGAGATTGACAAAAGAATTTGGTAAAAGAATTGATAAAAAGAATTGACCGACAAATAAAGTTTAATTTTAAAGACAATTTATTAACTAACATTTATTTTCTAAATTTAAACATTTTATAATTCTAATAAAAACACACACATATTTTTAAATTAACATTTCTAAACTAGTTTAAGTATTCTTGTATATTTCCATAACCGAACACTGGTATTTATCTAATTTAACCAATAATATTGATATAAGGATTACGCACATATTAACTCATGCACACACATAATAATAATAAAGTATTACATAGCATTTGAAATTTAAACACACATATCAATAGTTCATTTACGTATGATATCGAGTTCATATAATTAGACTCTTGGAGGATTCGCATGAATTAATGAAATGCAATGGCTATTACAGTATAAATGAAAATAAGCAAATGTTTTACCTAGGATTTTGAACGTAGATTTAACACTTTGTTTTCTTCTTGTTTGTTGTTTCTTCCAGTATGAATGGTTCCAGTATGAATGCTTCCAGCCAGCTGGGACGTTTCCTTGCTGAGTTTCCTGATTTTCATGATTATTACTATCGGAGACAAATAGATACTGATGGAGATTTTCTAAGATGTTAAGCTGACCTTATTTCATGGGCAGATCTGCAGTTTTCTCGGACATCTGGGCTGGAGATACACATGCGTTCCCAAGATCTTCTCAACACTGCATTTTGTTTGTTAACTGCTCAATTAATTTCTGAACTGCACTACTCAATTACTTTGTGAACTGACTTGAACTATTGTCTCAACTGATTGTCCGATAAAATATTCAGTATTTATACCAATGAAGTATTTTCTTTTCAATATCCTCCGGCAAATATCCTTTGATAAACATGTTTTGGAAGATTGCTTAATTAGTAATAGCCATGCAGAGATGTTGTTTTATATTTTAATTAATAACCATTGCCATGTTTTTTAATGATAATCTTCTTTAACTTTCATTTATTTATAATAACATTTATTCTATTGTTGACAATCGCACATATATACACACAAATCTTTTTAATACAATTTACTATTTAGTTTTAACATTATTTTTTCTTTAATTAAACTTGAATGAAAAGAGATTTGTATGTTTTAACTTTTTAAATTATATTTTTACGAATACTAATAAAAAACTCTTTACTTCCTTTTATAACCCTTAGTTTAATTTCTCAAACCAAGACTCCCCCTCCCCCCTTTTGATTAATTAATTGTAGCTTTTAATTTCAAAACTAATGCTAGAAAACTATTTGATTTTTATCTTTTTCAAAAACAAACTGATTAAACTCTTCTACATTTAATTTTATATCTTTCTTTTATGAAAGATTACTTTAATAATAATTTTAGATAAAAATTATATGTGCCTATATCAATATAGGTACAAACACTTATCAGTTACAATTGGTGTAAATCATCTAACAGTAACTATACAAAATAAATAAAGGCAGGGAAAAATAATAACCAAACACTTATACTTATATGCTTAAGAATTAACGAATATCTCCAAACTTAATCTACACAATCTAATTGTCCCTTGACCATCTCTGCCCTCAACTCACATTCAATATAACTCATATATACTGAACTTACAACAGACAAGATTTTAATTCTTTATTTTTCTTTAAATATACTTTATTAGCTAAATTGCATAATAAATACAACATCTTTAAAATAATAATCTATAGCATCACGCACACATCTGAATATCTAGAATCACCTATTATATACTTTCTAAATCATACAAAATAATAAATTATCATACTCTAGTGATAATGAAATTACATTGTTTTTTTTTTTTTTTTTTTAAAAGAACACAAAACAAAAACAACAAAAAAAAATTGTTTATACATCTATTGTAATCAAAAAAAAAAATTGTTTGTCAATATCCCATTATTACATATTAAGTTTTTTAAAAGAAAATTGAAGTTGAAAGTTAAAGAAACATACATATTAATTTTAAAAACAATGGTAAATTATAACATAAAAAAAAAAGTTTATCTGATTGTTAAGCATAACTTGTTAAGAATGATAAGAGGTTTTTTTTATCCTAGAATTCCGTGACGGCGTTAAAAATAATATTTGCATGCATTGACATTATTTCACTATATATACACGACCAGCAAAGTTATACAGTAGAAAATGATCCTTTGGTTATGAAATTAAGTAGATAAATTTTTTTATTTTAAATTTTAATTTGCAGAAGATTGATAAAAAATGATTAGAATTTAATATTAGGCGTTTGGTTTTAGCGTCTAATGAAAAAAATTGTGCTAGCGTTATTTTATACAATTTTGCCATTTTAATATTACTTATTTTTGGCAATATCTTGAAATAAATTATATTACTTATCTTACATGACATCAAGGTATTTTTGAAAAGGTAGTGAACTTGAACCATAGCTTAATAGAAGTTTGGGGCTGATTTTCCCTCTGGGTCTATCTCTTCATGGTTTTATTACTCCAGTAGTATAATAAAAATTTTCCATAAACATATCATTAGAATCCTTGCGATGTTTTTTTTAATATTTGTAATACTTTTAGAGAGTTATTGATTTCTTTTAAGTTTTTTTTTCTTCTTCCTCGGAGCCTTTTTTTTTACTTTCAAGTTTTAAACTCCATGTCTTTCTCCACTCACTCCCTCTGAGTTTCTATGACAATCAACTTTGGAAGCTTGCCAGAAATATTATTTATAAAAATTTTAACAATAAGATATTTAAATATAATAAACATAGTAATAAAAAAAAATATTAAATACTAATTATTAATTTTAAAAATGTTATTTACTATTACAAATAATCTTTATCATTTTTAAAACATAAGATTCTAAGACAATATATAATCAGTAACTTATAAATAAAATATATTAAAGCAAATTCTAATTAATAAAATATTTATGCATCTGCCTATTATGATATGTAAATCCTTTACTATACACAAACATCTACCACTAAACATATAGTCCAAAACTCCACCAATCAATATACCCATTTAAAATTTTGATTTTGTTAAAATCCTAACTTCAACTAGCAAATTACATCACAATTTAAGTTTAGTTTTCCTAAAAACTCAATTTTAAATATTAGATTATATCACAATTCATTTTTCTCAACTACTTACTTTCAGCCATTGTTAGCACAAATGTGACCTTCCCACATTTCTCTCTGGTGCCAACCTGGAAGGTTACAATATATATATATATATATATATATAACAAGCATAAATATAATATATATATATATATATATATATATTCACAAGCATAAATATAAAAATATGTCATATTTCTTCTATAAAATAATGATAAACTTAATTTTATAAATTGAAATAATTTATTGTGATAATTCAATTCAGAATAAAGTATATACTAAATTGTATTGTCTATAAAAATATAATTATTAATATTGTATTTATTCATAAACTTTCTATAAATTCACTTCTAAAATATCTTTTCTTAAATTCTTTATTACCTGTTTATTTCTATAAAAAAATTGTTTTTAGAAATAGCTTTAATGAAAAATTCATAAAAAAAAAACTACTATTTTAAAAATACTACTTTAAAAATAAACAAGTTGTCTACAAGATGATATGCCATATATATGCATAATTTATGACATTTTCCAAATACATTTACTGAAAAACAAATTCAATTTAATGAATAAGAATGTAAGTAAGAAAAAAACCAAAGGACTAAGCATTAAATTTAATTTCTAAGAATTTTATTTTAAATATTTCAAAATGTCTATACAGTTAAAAATGTAAAACATTTTACTGGTTTACTAGTTAACAAAACTCAGCAAAGTGTAAAATAATAAATAACAGTGATAGTATTACTTATGATTCAATACTATGAAAAAATAAATTCAAATTTCAAAGATATTCTATGCTAAAGTATTTTTAATATTGTTGTTTCTGCAAAGAGAAATTTTTAAGGATTTATGCATACAAATTATGTTTATTTCTGATGAATAAGCTGTTTACATTCTGAAAAGTAAAATATATACAAGGAATATTCTATAAAAATAAAATGTGATTTATATTTATTATCTCAAATAAAAATTTATCTTTTGACAAATACAAGTTTTATAACAAAAATAGTGATTTTGATTTTTTTTCACATGAATATTGCTATTAATATTTTTAATCAGGCTTATAATTTTGAAAATTAATATATTATATTATTGTATTAATTTATATTTAAGATAAAAAAATCAAAGATATTTTAGTTTTCAATTTTATTTCAAATTTTATCTAATATATTCTCTAAAAATATGTGTTGATAAAACTTTTAAAATCCAAATCTTAAAATATATTATTTAAAATGTATCTTAATTATTAAAATGTTTTAAAATAAACATTTTATTAGTTTCTTAAAAGTATTGAGATAATTGAAATATTAAGATAACATTTAGCTCAAAATATAAACAAGTTTATGATGATTTAAATATATTTTTAAATAAATAGGTTCAAAATTAAATATGAATAGTATGAATAAATCTTAAAATAATATAAAGATAAATCTTAATTTAAGCTACTAGGCAAATTTTATATGTGCATTAACGTGAATGTGAAGAAATAGCACAAAATAAATTAATGAGACAGTAATTTATTTTCATCATTGCTAATAATAAATCTAGAAAATGCTAGAAAGTTAATAAGCCTCATGAATAAAAAATGTTTTCTTGGATTTGTTTAAGATGGACACAGAAAAATATTTTGAAAATTTTAAAATGATTAGAATTCTAAAATTAGTTACAAAAATATTCATGCAAATAAAATTAAATTAGTAAAAATAATCTTATATTGAATGAATAATATATTTAATCATCTTATCCTGTTGACACAAAGTAATTATAGCATATAAAGATAGATATGTGATATTTTTAAAAAAAGTAATTGTCATGAAACAATAATAAGCAAAGAGGGAAATTGTCACCTTTTAAATATTATTGTATAGTGCAATATTTTATTAGAATAAATATTTTAAACGGTTATAATAAAAAGTATGAATAGTTTTATCACTAAATATCGAAGCATAAACCCTGAAAGGAAGATTTTAAACATTCTACAGTAATATTTTGAAAATTTTAAAGTTATTAGAGTTATACAATTATTATAAAGACATTTATGTAAATATAATTAAATTAGTTAGAAGATTAAAAAATAATCTTAGTACTTTATCTTCTTGACACAAAATAATTATAGCTTATAAAGATAGGTATGCGACATTTTAAAGAAAAGTAGTTATCATGAAATAATAATAAGCAAAGAGGGAAATTGTCACCTTTTAAATATTATCGTGTAGCGCAATATTTTAGCAGAAAAAAACATCTTAAACTTTTATAATAAAAAGTGTGAATATTTTTATCATAAAATATTGAAGCATATACTCACAAAGATTTAAAATATTCTACAATAATATTTTGAGAATTTTAAAATGAACAGAATTTTAAAATGTTACACACATATTTATGTAAATAACATTAAATTGGTTAACAGATAATTTTTTTCCTCTTGAATTAATAATATATTTAAGCGTTTTATCCTGTTAACATAAAATAATTATAGCTTATAAAAAGAACTATGTGATATTTTTTAAAAAAAGTCTTTGCCATGAAATAATAATAAAAAAACAGGAACATTGTTATTGTATAGTGCAATACTTTATTCGAACAGACATTTTAAACTTTTATAATAATAAGTATGAATATTCTTATCGTAAAATATTGAAATACAAATCTGCAAATTAAGTTTAAAATATTCTAATTTTCCATGATAAATTTTTATAAATAAAAGCAATCAGTTGTATTTAAAAAGTTGTTCTTCAAGAAGAAAGTTTAAGATTTAAATAAAAGTTAATGCACGTTCTTTTAAGGTTTATTGAAATCTTCTATAAACAGCTTAGTTCAAGATAATGGCAATCTTTTTTTTTCTCTTATGTCATAGCACCGGCCGGACGCGAACCCACAACCGTCTACAACCAACTATTTGCTTGCAAGGCGGCCGCGATAACCTCTCGGCTAACAGCGCTCGACAATCTTTTTTTTAATATATATATTTACAAATGCCATCATTAATAACTGTTTCACCATTTTATTCTACATATATATATGCACGCCTACTAGTCTGTGTAAAAATAAAACATCAATGTCAAAATCGATATCTCTCATACATATATTACTATGTAGATCAATAATTACTATTTATTAATAATAGTAAAAAAACTTATTATGCATTTTATTTAAAATAACTTAAAAAGCAAATTTTATTGAGAAATAATAGGTTGAGTACTTAAATAAATTAAAATTTTGCTAATGATACAGAAATAATAAAGTGATATGTATACATTAAGAAAGTAAATAGACATGAGAGAAATAATAGTAGGTAAGGCAAGTAAATATATTTTATTGTAGTTTAATATGTATTTGTCAATTTAATATTACAAATCACAGACAAAATAGTGTCATTCAGCATTGATTCTAGGAACAATATATATATTGTCTATACTAAACTTAATGTAATTATAAGAGATTTAAACGCAGACATTAAAATGCTCCACAGGTATCCAATCCATCTTATACAACTGATACACATGACCACATAAATTTATCTCTTTCATGTGTATGTGGTCATGCAGTTGTGTAAGATGGATTGGATATGTGTTGGGTATTTGAAAATCGGAGTTCAAGTCCTTTATATATATATATATATATATATATATTTATATATATATATATATATATATTGAAACAGTCAGCTTTGTCAATCCTACTGTTTCACCTACTATATACTATAGTAGTATTTCTATATAAGTAACTAGCATCAAATTCTTGTATATCAGGTTAATATTATATCCAAATCAGGCTAGATTTAAATATAAAGGTATTAGTAATGTATGTGTGTGTATATTTTAAGCTTACAAGATAAAAGGTGTATCTGTATATGTAAAAACCCATATATGCACACATATTTCTAGGAGTAAGTTAATGAAAACTGTGTTATATGTGTAACACAAGACTACATATATGCAGGAAAGAATAATGTTAACAGATTTAAAACATTATAAATTTATTTATTTAAAATATTTATTCTAAAGAAAATTAATATTTGAAATTATTGTATATTTCTGCATATATTGCTAAATTAAATAATCAAGTTACATATATAACCAGTTGTTGTCCATTTAGATTTGTTTTCGAAAAATTGGTATTATAAAATTCCATTTATAGATTTGTTTTCGAAAAATTGGTATTATAAAATTTAACCTTTCTCGCTATAGTGTGACCTAATTACAAAACTAAAAAGTAACACTAAGTTGTAGGATAAGTTATCCTGAGTAATTAAAAAGAAATCATGAATGACCGGCTGTAAAACTTCGCTATAAGAAATAAAAACAAAGTAATTATACGATTCTAGGAATACAGCGAGAAAATTAACAAAACAAATCTAGAAAATTACTATGACCAAGAAGAGGGGGAGTAAGTGGATAATATAAGCCTCTGCAGCCATTTTGAAATTATTCGGACATTATTTCATTCAACAACTTATGTTTAAAATTATTAATTAAGATGCATGTTGAGTAGAAGGCAAATTTTCTTGCCTTCCCGACTCAAGAAGTCTGCCATGTGGGAAGCAGTGAAAGAAGAGCCATAGGAAGCAGATGTCCATCTCCATCCTCAACATGAAACAAGTACAAGCAGCAGCAGAGAAGAGACCGGTAAAACCTTTACTCTATTTAAAGATTAATACCTCAGATAAAATGTGATAACTCCTAAAGTTAGCTAAATTTAAACTCTATGGCCATAGCAATAATGTAAATTTAAATCCACTATTAAATGTAATTTTTATTTCTTTATTTTAATCTTAAAATCACTACTAAAATGTAATTTTGATTTCTTTTGTCTTCACCTTAAAATCTTGCCTGATTTAATGATTTAATTTAATATCATATTTATTGATTTATGTACTCTATGTATTTATTAATTTATGTGTTGGTTTGCTAAGTTATCTCCGATTGATCTAGTTCAACATAATTACAGTTTTCTGACTTATTTAGTTGTGACTTGCTTAAAGTTATTGATTTTAAATTAATTATTATAAATTTTGTTATGTATAATTTTAAATGCTTTATTCTAAATTGTGTCTAATTTTAAATGCTTCATTCTAAAATGATAATTAAGTTTCTAGATTATTTTACGTATTTTCACTTAACGATATGTGCTTTTACATATTTTAATATAATAATAAGATTTGCCTTAATTAATTCTTGTACACAACTTAAGTTTGTCTTGAACTGGGTCAATCAGATATAAACTAATTGCATTGCAATTTCATTTTAAACTATGCTAAAACAGAGTCAAATTTTAGATATCTGCTCATTAAACTTACATTTCTTTCTAAGTAAATCTATGCCGTTTTATGATTTTCCATTGCTTTGTAGTTTGTGCTATATTTGTTCAAAATGGGAGTTTACTACTGACTAAATGCTTAGTGAGGAGCCATCACAGGTTTGCACCTAGAGAATAATATAGTGTCTAGGATGCAAAAGAAACCCATTTTGAAAGGAGTAAAATATCTTGTTTAAGAGATAATTAGAAAGCTTACAGCTGTTTAAAATAGAATCGCTTTCGAGATATTTAACTAATGTTTAGCCGGAGTGATTGAAATACAGCATAGAGCTATAACTTTATATCTTAATGCCCAATAATGTGCTGTACTTCCTCCTGAATTTATAAAATTCCTATATAGATAGCTTTACAAATTAGATTCCTAGTTTTTCCTTAATAGCATAATTATACATGCTACCTAATGAACTGATATATGGTAGTTTCATGAAGGAAACTAGTGTTTAGCATCATAAAATTGTAATTATATAATGTGGTCAGTGGTGCGAGTGTGTTTTTAAGAACTCACTATGGCGTATTTATATTTGTTGTTGAGCATATTTTTAGCGTTTGTATGTTTAAGGCTATGCCATTACTCTCTTAGTTCGGACAACTATCTCTTCAGATGGAGGTTGGATGTCCCACCCCATTCTGCATCCTCATAAATGGAGCATGAGACTCCCATAGTTTAAGTAGTTGTTCTATCGCCAGACTAAAAGGTCATTATCTTATTTCCATAGCAATGAATACGGTTACTTGGTAAAAATTCTATAAAAAGGCACTCTCAAGATGCAAGGGCTATATCAGACTTTATATTTTTTATACGCCATGGTATCTGAAGTCTGACTGCCAATCATCAGTTCATCCCATCATAGTAATTGTATTTTCAGCTTTGATCTGAATTCGAGTCTAATTTTATAAGCACACAAGCTATATAGAGAATATTAAGTATTTATGTTTAATAAAATATCATATTCTTTATCAATATGTATAATCACTTCTGATAGCTCTAGAGCAGATCTAGACACTATTATATAGCATAGGCTAGGCATAGATGGTCATGAGCAAATCAAGTTTGATCTATAATGTAATCTTAAGGCTCATAAAAATATAAATTTTATACTTATAATTTCTTCATCACCTGCTAGTGATATCTATATCTAGCAAACTCAATTAAATGATTTGTAATTCAAACTACAATCACCTGCGTGTGATTGGAATTGCTATATAAACAGTTAAATCATCACCTATGAGTGATATATGTATTTGTAATGTAACTAACCAAAATGATTAATGTCACCTGTGAGTGATTTACATTGTACCAAATGTATATATAAAATAAAGCCATATGTAACTAGGCAAACCATAAATGATTATAACTCCAGTCATCACTTGCATGTGAATTCCAAACTCAAATATGAAATTGTATCCCTAAATTAGTCACCTGCGTGTGATACAACCCATATAGTCACATTATAATCTTTATTTTCATTTAATAATTTTGATATTGAGTTTCATTAAATTATGTTTAAATTTAACTTTGGTGTCATGTCTCAATGTTGCTCATTGGTAAGTCTTTATTGATTATTTAATCATTAGTTCATCACAATCCATATTTTATAATTATGTTCTGCCACACACATTGTTTATATAGCTATACTCATTAAAAAGACAACTTATCCTAATCTTGTGCTTTACTGATGTGCTATTGCCGGCATGTGATGAAGGAAAATGCTACTGTGGCTTCATATGTGTCATCTGCAAGGTGGTAAATCTTTGAGAGTTAGTAAAGGAGTTGGGGCTATATCAGACAATGTAGTTAGTACCACTCTATGCTGGTCAGCCTTGGTATGATTTACTAAAGTTCTGGATTTTGTTGCGCGAATGTAAAGATTTGACTGTTACAATATATATATATAGTAGCAGTTATTACATAGTAGAGATGTCTGCTCATACCTTGTATATGTATTAAATGGATTGTGTCCTGTACATGAGGAATCAGATTTACCTTAAGTCAACATGGGTGTGACAAGAATTTCAGCCTCAGGGTGGCCTTTGAGTGTTCCATCATCAGATTTTCATTTGGATGAACTGTTGAGTGTGGAGTAGATTGAAGCCTGTCCATTAAAGTATGAAGATTGGCTATCTTAATATATATCTGAACACTTATAGCATATATGTGTAGAGATGGTAATCTGGACCAACTGATGATTGCTGGTTTAGCATGAAATACATATATTGGTGATTATTTATTTTTTCAACATATATGTGTTCAAGTGTATCAGTGTTATGAGCTAGAGTGAAGAGTAATGGGTTGTGTGAAAGTCTGTGCTCATATACCCTATATATTACATATATAGACACATGTATGTAATAAGCCTGTGTTTCAGTTATTACATAGTAGAGATGTCTGCCTATCCCTTGTATATGTATTAAATGGATCATGTCCTGTACATGAGGGGTCAGATTGAACTTAGGTCAACATGGGTGTGACAAGAATCTTGGCCTCAGGGTGGCCTTTGAGCATTCCACCATCAAATTTTCAATTGGATGGACAGTTGAAGAGTTAGTGTGGAGTAGATTGAAGCTTGTCCATTAAAGTATGAAGATTGTCTATATTAATATATATCTGAGCACTTATAGCATATATGTGTAGAGATGGCAATCTGGACCAACTGATGATTGCTGATTAATCTTTTCAACATATATGTGTTCAAGTGTATCAGTGTTATGAGATAGAGTGATGAGTCATGTGAAAATCTGTGCTCATATATCCTATATAATACATTAAAATACTATACTGCTGAAATATTTTTTTTTTATGATTCAATATTTAATATCAAAATACTGTTTAAATATCCTTATTTTATCATGACCATTTATTTCACTAACATTGCAATATATATATATATATATATATATATATATATATATATATATATATATATATATATATATATATATATATATATATATATATATATATATATATATATATATATATATATATCCACTGAAGAATTAAAAAATTGAATACTTTGAAGATACCATCAGTAGATCATATCACAAAGAGCATTCAATCAATATCATAAATTAATTTCTCATTAGTGCATAAACATGCATATTCAACTCAATTACATTTAAAAATAGCCATATAAGGAAATAAATATAAACCACCATCATTCTAAGACATCAGCACATATGCTGTGCTACATTATTTGAATACATTTGATAAATATTATTAAAAGAAGTTGATAATACCACACTACATACATAATTTCTTTTCTTCTAAAATCCTAATTGAACTGGCTATAAACAATTATACAAATGGATGTCTAGATGAAAACTGGCGAAATACCAGGGCATATTCCAATTCTCTTTTTAATGTTAAGATTAACCTAAAACTTCTCAACAAAAGTTCATTTTTATGCTATGTTATATTAACAATACAACATTAAATCATTAAAATATTTTTTCAATTACAGTTACTGTTGCATTCAACCCTCTATATTTATATTACCCCTTTTTTTAAACAAGGTCATAAACAAGGCAATATTCTTTCTCATTATACATATAAATATTTATATATTTCCACAGGCATATATTTAATATAAGTTCATATATAACTTCCATTTTCACATCCACCCATATAAATTTGTGAGTAATTTTTTAATCAATTTAATTTAATTTGAAAGCTCATATTCTATTTATAAGTCGAAATTGATCTTAAGATATTTCCACTAAGTATTAAACAATTAATAAAATATATGTTCCAAGATCTTTTTTTTTTTTGTTATTAAATATTATAATAATCAGTCATCTAGTAAATCATTTGTCCAATTACTTTAAAATATATTGTAAAAAAAAATCTTGTGCATTCTTAACATTTATTATACTATTACAATAATAAACTATTATACTAATTCAATTAATAAAAATTTTCTTCTTTTCCGCGCGTCAACGTAATATCTGGTAAAATGAAAATACCAGAAAAGGTCGTTTTTTTTTTTAATATTTAGCTTTATTAACTGCTTAACATGCGTGCTAGGCAGTTAAGCTAAATATTAAAAAAAAAAACTACCTTTTCGGTATTTTCATTTTACCAGATATTATAATAATTATAATTCAACAGATAAGACAAAAATAAAATATTTGTAAAAATAAATAAAGTTCAAGAAAATTATATACCATAACTTCTATTATAGTTTAAGTTTTTTTTAAAGATGTACATGATATTATATCTAAAATAAAACAGAGCCAACTTAATTTTCTTTCCCTTTCAAAAAATTTTTTTTTAATGACTGACAAAATCCTCCATACCGGTATATAATTCTTGTGCAACATACATCTTAAATATTTTTTTTCCTTTTCATATGGAACTTTTACTGCTTCATCTTATCCAAGAGAGAGGAAAATCCTATTATGTTGTTCTATTTTTCCATAAGCTGAGAGATCAGTGCAGCCGCCTTGCAAGCAAGTAGTTGCTTGCAGACGGTTACTCTAACTCTGCCAGTTCTTATGCTAAAATATTCGTTTGACAGGTATTGAATAGGTTTTTAAAAGTTCTGTAAGATGGTGCCCTCTTCCGAATTATTTTACAAGTAAAAAATAAAAAAAAACACATTTAAACCTAAACAAAGAAAGAACATTAGTTGTGATTGGTTTTTAGCATGCTCTCAGCCGAAAAAGACATTCTGATTGGCTGGAAAGAACAAAGAAACCGCCTGATCAAAGAAAATAAAGAAAAACGCTGAGATTTTCATTTCGAATATGATTTAAAGTATTATAAAAGAATATTTTGAGAAATTACAAATTATTTTCAGAGAGAATACTAAAAAAACAAAATTATTTTCGAAAAATATTGAAGATTTTAGTAAAAATATTTAAGATTTAGTAAAAAGAAATATTTACTTTTCTATAACGTAAAAGTCGACCTTTTTGTTTATATTATAGCTTTTATGTTGCCGAAATTGAATATTTTAGAATAAATAAATAGCAATTTATTTTTGAAAGAACTTTCATTCTCTTCATAACCTGAAAAATTAGTAATATACTTTTTATAAACGTATCTGAGTTGAATTTAATATTATAGGCGAATATGTTTTAACAATAGGCTTTGTCTTCAGTTTGTGAGTTGGCCAATTAAAAGATTTGATTTTTACCTCATACAACCAATAATATAATTAGCGGTTAAAAGGTTAATAGCCATTTTGTATGATAAGTCGCTTCCGTTAACAATGTCTGTCGCCATCTTTCGTCATACATTCCCCACAATAATTGATCCAGCAAAGCTTGTTCTAAAAATTCGCCATAATCACAGTTATTTGCCAGCTGTTTTAATGTTATATCATAGTCTTTAATTTTTTCCTCTCTGGCTTGCTTTCTATTTCTCAGAGTTAATCTAGCTATGTGTCTAGACGGCTTTGGGCTAAAATAGTCCGTTAATTTTTTAACTATATTTTCAAACTGTACTCCATCAGTTATCGGTCCATCCCATAATTTATTAATAATTTCTATGACTTTGCGTCCTCCTAAACATAAAAGTGCGGCCACTTTTTTTTCATTATTTTTTATCCCATTTAACTTGAAAAACTTTTCCAATTGAATTATATAGAGAGGCCATTCCTCTGCATTTTCAATGCTAAATTCAGGAATACTGCTTTGTCCTAATGACATTTTACTTGTTTCCGAATGTATTGGTTGACTTTCTCTTCTCGCTTATTCTTTCAAGTTTTACTAGGTTCGAAACTTAGACTGTGCCAATTTTATAATGTCTTCACCCCTAAGCTTTTCCAGAGGGGTAGAAAAACATTTACAATCTGATCGAACTCGGCTGAACAACTCTTAAAACCGTTGTGCCGCAAATAGCTCTTAATAGCTTTACATATACACTTCTGTTAACAAGACTGTAACAAGTGCGCGATGTTTTTCTCTAGCAGTTTATATATCTCTCCGAGTTCTTTTGTTAAGTCTTATCTGCTACATTCCGAAAACTTAATCGCGTGTTTTCCAAATCAGTTTTATTGTTCTTACTTTAATTAGATCCTACAACTTGCTTTTAATTATAATTATTTTCCATTATAATTATTTTTACTTTCAATAAAATAAATCGAAAACTTCTGGAGTAAATTGTCTCTAGTAAAATCGCTGTTTATTTCTCACAACGAATACAACATAAACGATTCATTACAGAATACTTCTTTTTTGGTTAATATTGTAAACAAATAACTTAATATTTTGAAGATAGTATTTTGGTAGATAGCAAATAATTTGGAGTACATTTTTTTAAAATTCAGTATTTAATTTTGCTTTATTTACTAACGAAACCAATAAAAGCTAAATACCCAGTTTTTTATCTTATGAAAAAAAAACAACAAATAGGTAAGCTAAAATAGTATGTAGCAATGCTTATGTGTATTCTAAAAACAACTTATATATATAGTAAAAAAAAAAACCAAATATGTTGTTTAAAAAAATAAAATAATTCCATGAAACTGTTACTTGAAATTTTTTAATTATTTTTATTTTATTTTAAATTTTAACTGAAACATATAAATAAATTTTTTAAAAAAGATCAATTCCATATTTTTGGATTTCTAGATCATTTTCACTCTCGTGGTTACAAAAATAGTTGTTTTTTGCATTTTTTTGTTTTTTTTAAAAAGTGCTGATTTAAGTTTTAACATTTTTCAACAATAATTTTTTTGTTTTTATACACAGTTAAAAACAAACAAACAGTTTTTATTTTATTTTTTTAAATTAGCAGTTATCACTCTATGTGAATATAATTGCAAGCGTATAAATTGGCGAAACAAAAAAAGATATAATGATATAAATAATATTTAAATACAAGAATATATATATATAAATTGTAACAGTCAAAACACGTGTATCTTGTTAACATAATGCAGAATTCGACCACCACACAGAACAGCAGCACCATCGAGTAGCGAAGCCACCCATGGTACCGAGTTCGAACATAGTTTATCGGTTCCACAATACAATCTACGGAACAACGCCTCTGATGCGACATAAGTAAACACTTCTTTAGGCACGGTGGTCAGGGAGATGCACGAGATTCATGGTTTTGTTTCCGAGTTGGCCAACAATCAAACGAATATTAATTCACATATATAATCGAGGAAATATATATAATGGGCATCGAATAAATGAAAACTTAACTACAGACGTACAGTTAAAATTATTTATTTACGTATTTAATAAAAAAAACATTATTAATGTTATTAATCATATTTTATATTCAGAGTTTCAATAGCTAATTGGCAATTTTATTATATATAAAAATACATTTATTTATAAAGAGCATTCATTTATATGAAGGCGTAATCTAGCTACCTAAGGTTCTCGAGTGAGTATTTCTAATGCGTACTGTAGGGGATTTATACTTTGCACTGCAAGAGTCATCCGTGGCGGCGGACATACATTTATTTAATAAAAATATTTATTTTACGACTAAGGGCGAACATTTATTTGAGAGTGGATGATGAAGATAATGCCGAGGCGGAGTGATATAGAGAATGATAAACTAAATAAAGGAACACGTGGTACGCTTTAGAAGGGCGATATAAAATGGCAGCACTGAAACTGCAATGCCGTGAATAAGTTTATAAGGGCTTCGGGTTGGTCTCTGCCTCGACCCGAAGAGGTAAGGTGTCACATGAGCATAACCAGGGACAAGCGGTCCGTGTCGCAATTTGCCAGCTGGCTGCGTGACGGTCGTCAAGCCCTACGGGAACATTATCATGTCCACTTGTGTAGGACGACTGGGGTTAATTCAACCCTATAGAATCCGGAGTATTCACGGCGTGGAATGAGCCATCGTGGCTTCAAAACGTAACACATGTATAAGATCTAAAAGATTATGGTAATATTTAACTAGATTTCAAACTCGGCCCCCCATTATCAACGTTGACTGAAAGAAAATTGGTGACTCTCAAAGAAATGAAATTTCCGTAATTATTCATTAAAATTTAATAATAAAAAAATATCTAAAAAGGGAATTATTACAGCGAGTATGCCAGCTATTACGAAGTAGTAGACCCTGCATTACAATAACTGATTCTTTGAATGCGTGTCGATTTATATGAAATTTAAGTTATTTATAAAGCAAATATTAATGACAATTCGACACGCATTCACTGTTCAAGCGATTATGGATTTAGCTTTAAAACTAAGACAATTATGAGAAGGTAATATTTCAATGATAATTATAAATAAAGTGTAGATTTGAGAAATACACACCTAAGAAGGATAGAGGGAGGTAAGCTAGATTATGCGAGAAATTTACAGATTACATTAATTCTCAAATTTTAGTTTCACAAAATTACAATTTTAACATTTAGAAGTTAGACAAATAGTAGGAGATGAGCTATAGCTTATTTTACTAGAGTACTCTATAATTTGGAATACACACACAGGTACCTGTTTTATAAGATGTTTTCGTCCATTTGTTTAATAGTAGATTGTTCGTGATTAGCAGTTTTCTTTCTTGTCTTTGGTATTTTATTGATTTTAACAGCAGCGGCTTTCTTGTTTATTTCAGGCAGCAGATCATTATGGTGTTTTTACGATGGGCAAGGTGAAGTTCGGCATACGGTGGGCCATCTCCCGATGGAGAATAATCTCGGTGCTTACTCGGTCATACCTTGGCAATATCAATTTATTTTAAGATATTTTAGACTCTCCACTCGAGAGCAAAGCTAAAATTCAAGTGAAAGTCTCCAGCAAGTCCAAGATGGCCTCCTTTTTTTATCTTGATCTTTTAATTTTTCTGTTGAGATATTTTTAGGTTTTCTTTATCTTGCCCTCAGGATAATCAATGCTTTTGCTGGTTTTAATTAGAAAGAAATCTGCTGTGCTATTGTTTGTTTTGTTGTTTTTTTTTTTTTTTACATTCGTTAATTACATTTTTTTGGAATTTTTCTATAATTAATTTATTATCTATCACTGACCGATGCTTTTAAATTTTCAAAGACAAAAGGGAATAAAATTATTTTAACTTTAATTAATTATTGCATCAGATTTTGTTAGAATTATTATTTAACGAAATTTAAACTAAGCAATAAATACGAACTTTATAAATTCAAAATAAATGATTAATATTACACAAAATTTATTTAGCTAAAAGAAATCTAAATTATATTACTTTATCCGTATTTATTGCCTTTAATTTGAGATCGAAATGTGTGCGTGTTTATGTTGAATTCTACATATATTTATACATTTTTAATATTGTTACACACACAACTCGATACCAAAAGTTTAAATTTGGGTGGGATAGACCGGTCAGTGAGAGACGACAGAAAAGGTGAAACTTAAGATTCGAATACGAATCTTACTGTTTCATTTCCCCGTACTTCCCGTGAACAATTAAGGAAGAACAAAGGAGGCAAGAAAGGGAAAAAAAATTTACATTACATAATTTAAATACGAAAGAATTATTATTATTATTATTTTTTTTTTTACAGATACATATAAATATAGAAAGCAGAGATTACATGAAGTAACGAACAATTTATATACCCGGATCTAGAATTTAAACTTTAATTTTAAAATGACCTAATTTGGCCGTGTCTGGTTAGCAATCATTATAATACTATTAGTTAAACTGATTTTATATATATAAAAAAAATTCTTAGACTAATATTAATTAACATAATATATATAAAAAAATTTTTTAAGAATAATAATAATTAAATATACATAACAAAATTTCTATATAAAGCCCTATTTGACCAATATAATTTCCATTCAACCAATATTTATCAAGTTCGTTTTACTAAATTTTATACACGGAATGGCCGTCCGAAATGCTCCAATATTGTTATAACCCCGGGTCAGGTGGATAATATATATCTCTCGTCGTTGACGACTGCGGCCTTGGGTTTTCTAATTTTTGTCTTCTATCCGGCGGTTCTTTGGCCCAATGGCTAAAATCTAATGTAGTGAGAAATTCACTCATTTCTTCTATGTCCTTTATACGACTGCCTGCCATCAACTGTTGGATGGCCAGCGGCATGCCACGCTGGATGGTCCTAAATTTCCATGTCCCCATATTCCACCAGTTTTTGGCAGAACCTTGCAGATGGTAATTAGCTATAGCAATCTGTTCATCTGGCCCTGTTTTATGAAATTTTAAGAACCTCTGTAGGCTCTCAAGGTGGGTTTGAGGTTTTTTTCTTATTTCCCCTCTAAATATTTTGATGTGGGCCATCTTTGTTAAGTGGCTTTGGTATCCACTGTCCATTTTCATGTTTTCTTCCATGACTTTCGGTCCTATAATTTTGTCTCCGTCCATCTTTGTCTCTTCTTTAACGCTAACTTCCTTCTCCGGTTCTTGTGGGCTTTCATCGGCTGGAATGAGGTCTCTTTGCTCATCATACTCTATTTTCACTACATTACCTGCTTGCACTTCTACTATTATAGGTTGGTCTGATCTCTCTGACTTCCTTTCCTTTTCCATATCTTTAATTTCTTCTTTTTTACTAACTGGGGATACTCCATAATGTTCTTTGATCCTTTCAAGATATATCAACATATCCCTATCAATTTTCTGACGCTCCCTAATTCTTCTCTCCTCCTCTTCCTGTCTCCTTTTTGATTCTTCATCGCTTCTTTTTCTCATTTCCTCCTCATACATTTTCTTCATTTCTTGCATACTCCGTCTGAGTATTTCCTCCATTTTCTTATCCATTTTCTTACTATTTATTTATTTATTTTACACTAGTAGCATTTAACTATTCCCCACCGGTATCTTGGCCCTATAATACTCTTTCATTGCCCTCTCCTACTCTACATTGCTGCCTTTAATATACTTAACATATATATCATAACGAACTATTAGTAACGCGTATAAGCCACTGCTGTCTATGATATATATATTTTTACTTTAACTAAATTTTATTGTTAAAAACATAATAAGCTTCTGCTGTCTCATTTAGCTACTGATTATTATTATTATTATATAAAAAGATATTTCATTAGATCCGAGTATTTCGTTCCTTCTTAAATTACACACACATCCCTGCTTTCCTTAAATTTGTTATTACGCCTGCTGTCCTTTCACTCACTCGACCCACATTACTTCACTCGATTTATTTTTATTATTTTTATTTTTATCCAAAACAAACTCTTATATATATAAAACAATTAGCCAACTCGGCAACGAACGCTAAAGGAATTTATCTGCATTATTTTTGCTCAGGGTATCTATGGGTTTTATACTCGAAGCCTCACGTTATTGGCGCCAAACGCTAAAAAAAAATTTAACTATGTAACAGTCAAAACACGTGTATCTCGTTAACATAGTGCAGAATTCGACCACCACACAGAACAGCAGCACCATCGAGTAGCGAAGCCACCCATGGTACCGAGTTCGAACATAGTTTATCGGTTCCACAATACAATCTACGGAACAATGCCTCTGATGCGACATAAGTAAACACTTCTTTAGGCACGGTGGTCAGGGAGATGCACGAGATTCATGGTTTTGTTTCCGAGTTGGCCAACAATCAAACGAATATTAATTCACATATATAATCGAGGAAATATATATAATGGGCATCGAATAAATGAAAACTTAACTACAGACGTACAGTTAAAATTATTTATTTACGTATTTAATAAAAAAAACATTATTAATGTTATTAATCATATTTTATATTCAGAGTTTCAATAGCTAATTGGCAATTTTATTATATATAAAAATACATTTATTTATAAAGAGCATTCATTTATATGAAGGCGTAATCTAGCTACCTAAGGTTCTCGAGTGAGTATTTCTAATGCGTACTGTAGGGGATTTATACTTTGCACTGCAAGAGTCATCCGTGGCGGCGGACATACATTTATTTAATAAAAATATTTATTTTACGACTAAGGGCGAACATTTATTTGAGAGTGGATGATGAAGATAATGCCGAGGCGGAGTGATATAGAGAATGATAAACTAAATAAAGGAACACGTGGTACGCTTTAGAAGGGCGATATAAAATGGCAGCACTGAAACTGCAATGCCGTGAATAAGTTTATAAGGGCTTCGGGTTGGTCTCTGCCTCGACCCGAAGAGGTAAGGTGTCACATGAGCATAACCAGGGACAAGCGGTCCGTGTCGCAATTTGCCAGCTGGCTGCGTGACGGTCGTCAAGCCCTACGGGAACATTATCATGTCCACTTGTGTAGGACGACTGGGGTTAATTCAACCCTATAGAATCCGGAGTATTCACGGCGTGGAATGAGCCATCGTGGCTTCAAAACGTAACACATGTATAAGATCTAAAAGATTATGGTAATATTTAACTAGATTTCAAACTCGGCCCCCCATTATCAACGTTGACTGAAAGAAAATTGGTGACTCTCAAAGAAATGAAATTTCCGTAATTATTCATTAAAATTTAATAATAAAAAAAAATATCTAAAAAGGGAATTATTACAGCGAGTATGCCAGCTATTACGAAGTAGTAGACCCTGCATTACAATAACTGATTCTTTGAATGCGTGTCGATTTATATGAAATTTAAGTTATTTATAAAGCAAATATTAATGACAATTCGACACGCATTCACTGTTCAAGCGATTATGGATTTAGCTTTAAAACTAAGACAATTATGAGAAGGTAATATTTCAATGATAATTATAAATAAAGTGTAGATTTGAGAAATACACACCTAAGAAGGATAGAGGGAGGTAAGCTAGATTATGCGAGAAATTTACAGATTACATTAATTCTCAAATTTTAGTTTCACAAAATTACAATTTTAACATTTAGAAGTTAGACAAATAGTAGGAGATGAGCTATAGCTTATTTTACTAGAGTACTCTATAATTTGGAATACACACACAGGTACCTGTTTTATAAGATGTTTTCGTCCATTTGTTTAATAGTAGATTGTTCGTGATTAGCAGTTTTCTTTCTTGTCTTTGGTATTTTATTGATTTTAACAGCAGCGGCTTTCTTGTTTATTTCAGGCAGCAGATCATTATGGTGTTTTTACGATGGGCAAGGTGAAGTTCGGCATACGGTGGGCCATCTCCCGATGGAGAATAATCTCGGTGCTTACTCGGTCATACCTTGGCAATATCAATTTATTTTAAGATATTTTAGACTCTCCACTCGAGAGCAAAGCTAAAATTCAAGTGAAAGTCTCCAGCAAGTCCAAGATGGCCTCCTTTTTTTATCTTGATCTTTTAATTTTTCTGTTGAGATATTTTTAGGTTTTCTTTATCTTGCCCTCAGGATAATCAATGCTTTTGCTGGTTTTAATTAGAAAGAAATCTGCTGTGCTATTGTTTGTTTTGTTGTTTTTTTTTTTTTTACATTCGTTAATTACATTTTTTTGGAATTTTTCTATAATTAATTTATTATCTATCACTGACCGATGCTTTTAAATTTTCAAAGACAAAAGGGAATAAAATTATTTTAACTTTAATTAATTATTGCATCAGATTTTGTTAGAATTATTATTTAACGAAATTTAAACTAAGCAATAAATACGAACTTTATAAATTCAAAATAAATGATTAATATTACACAAAATTTATTTAGCTAAAGAAATCTAAATTATATTACTTTATCCGTATTTATTGCCTTTAATTTGAGATCGAAATGTGTGCGTGTTTATGTTGAATTCTACATATATTTATACATTTTTAATATTGTTACACACACAACTCGATACCAAAAGTTTAAATTTGGGTGGGATAGACCGGTCAGTGAGAGACGACAGAAAAGGTGAAACCTAAGATTCGAATACGAATCTTACTGTTTCAAAATATATAAGCTAGATGTAAAATTTGAATCCAGATTTTCAATCTCTCTTTAATCATCCACTCCATCTTATACAACCAATACAAAATACATATATTGGAGATATGTGGCTATGTTTGTCGGCTGTATCAGATGAAGTGGATCGTTAAAGGGAAAAATCTGGATTCAAATTCTCTCTAATGATATAAATAGAAAGAAGTCGCAAAAATGATGAATTACTTTATAAACTTACAAATAATAAAATTTAAATAAGTGCTTAAAAATGTTATAATGTTAAAAAAAGATTTAAAAGTATTAAAATGTATATCATCAATTACATCAATCCAGATCATTTTAAGAATTCTATTTCATGTTTTACTTTTTTAAAAGTTTTCTCCCAGCGTTTAACTTAACATTCTCGACAATTTCTTAAACGCATTCTTTATAATTTTTCAGTCATTGAACATAATCTAATCCAATTCATTTTTTAAATCTTTTTTAAAAATAAAACTTTATATTTTATTGGTTTCAATGCTTAATATTTTTAATATTATTATTCAGATTTATCTTCTTAATTATTTTCCATATTTATACACCTTAGTTTTCATTTTTTTCTGCTCCATGCACACACTTTTTAGAGACATCTGAGAAGACTCTTATTCTTATCATAAGTTTGCCGAACTATTTCATTTCAGTTTTTATACAGCAAATATTAATCAATTTTCCAATACTTTAAAAGCACTAACTTGTTCTACTTATTTTTTATCTAAATACTATCTATAAATTGATTTTAACTTTCACTCTTTTTTTTTATGCTTTTAATTAAATTTATTTTTAACTTCACCAAAAATAAACTTTTGTTTTACTCTTAATGCATTGGTTGTTATGCTAAAGTAATTTCTAATAATTTAATCAACTCATTTCTGTAATGTTCAATCAATTAGCCAAATTTATTTTTTATTTTTACTTTAATAGCTGAAAATCGATCCAGGAATTTTTAGTTCTTGTACTCAGTATTCTATATTGCTGGGCAAAAACACGTTTTTGGAATAATTATACAGACTTTGAAAGATTATAAAACTTAATATTTTCAGTAGTAAAATTTAAATATCAAAATAATATAAATCTTGGGATTAATAAACCATAATTAGTGTAAAATGTAAAAGGGGACTGAAGAAGTTTAGAGCAGTTGTTTTTGACTTGAAATTGAATTACAGATAATGTAATAATTTTGAAGTAATAAGTTTAAATTTTAACCAGTTTTTATATCTATAAAAAATCTTATAATTTAGTAGTATTACTTTGAAATATTATCATTATTTTGTTTATTTATATTTTCACCGATATAATTTCAAAATATTGTTAAATTACTGCCATTGTTAACATTTTTACTTTGTTGTCCAGTTTTTAAACATTCTAAATTTAAAAATATGTGAAGATAACATTATTTTTTGTAGTCAAGTGTTGATGGCCTAGTGGTTAGCATAGCTGCCTTTCAAGCAGCTGGCCCGGGTTGCTTCCCGGTCAACGCATTCGACATATGAAAAAAAAAACAAAAGAAAAAAAACATCATTTTTTGTTATTAATTGCAAGAACAAACATTTCCAATATAAAAATTATTTTTGTAATACTTCATACTTTAAAATGCAGTAAAAATAATTTTGTGTAATGATATTTTATAAATTCTGTACTTTCATGTATTTTCATTCACTCAAGCCATTTGCTTCATTGAATTATGAATGTTCCATTTTTTACGAATTTTAATTTTCAAGTATTAAGTTAATTTTTAACTAAGTAACACACTTTTAGCAGTTCACCAGAATGAATAAAAATACTATCATTTATTACTGATTCAATTAAAATATTTTCAAATTAACCGAAGTTACAATGAATAAATTAAAAAATACAACAGCGACTTTACTTCTTTTACTTAAAAATTATTCATTTAAAAATACTGTTTATATTGGTGACTCATAATTTTATTTGAAATTCTAATGAATGTATGAATTTAATCTTTAATGTTTTTGATAGAAATACTACATTTAAAACTTAACGAATTCTCAAATAAATTTCTTCTTAATTCAAATACAGAAGACATCAAAATTATGGCATAAACTTGTTAAAATTAATTAGAAAAAAAATTGCTTTTAAAAAAAGATTTTATAAGCTGAAAATAAAAATACAATGCAGTTGTAATTAATGAATCTTAAATTTTTCAAAATAATATAACAAAGCAGGTGGAAATAAATCAAATATTAACTTTTTGTATTAGTTAATATAAGGGATTTGAATTCAGACTTTCACACAACCCTCAACTCTCAATGCCATCTCATATTTCTGACCCACTTGATCATACACATGTTGAAAAGATAAATAATCACCAATATATGTATTTCATGCTAAAACAGAAATCATCAATTAGTCTAGATTACTATCTCCACACATATATACAATCAGTGCTCAGCTTTATATTAAAATAGCCAATCTTCATATTTTAATGAACAGGCTTCAAACTTCTTCAACCCACAACTTTTTAGCCATCCATTTCATTGAAAATCTGATGTTGAAATATTCACAGCCATGTTAGTGCCAAGGTTGTCATCCTATTCATGTTACATTCTGACCCCTTATGTTGTACTGGAGAATAATCCATTTACATACATATGCAAGGGATGGGCAGATCTTTAATGCACTATTTTTAAATATGTAAATTAATACGCTGAGTTCGAATCCATTATATTACATTATATATGTGCAGGTGTGTGTAAGCTTGTACAGTGTATTAATTTGTATTAGTTAAAAAAATAAAAAAATCTTAAGGTGAAAACTTTTATTATTATATGTGCACATATACTTGCATACAGTAGCTTGAGAAAGACTTTGTGACAGTAATTATCATATTCGACTGTTACATTTTTAACTTGAATGAATGATTAATACATTCAGGTTCCAAGAAGGTTTAAGATTTTTTTAAATAATCAGTTCATAATTGACCTAGATAATCATTCAATTATTGATAATAAATAAATGAATATCAAAATATTCTTATTTAAGAAGTAGGATCAAAAAATTTGTCACTATTACTCTCATTATCATTATTCAGAAGTTGTCTACTTTGATAAAAATTACTTGTACTGTTTTTTTTAAAAATTATTGTTGAGACTTTAGTTTTATAATGAACAACTTTAAGGTTGTAGTATTTTTATTTAAAAATTAAAGTAAACAAGAAACACCATAATATTTCTCTATCCAATATTTGATTATATTAGTAAGTAATATTCTCTCCATTGCTTTTTTCTGAAGGTTTCTGGAGATGGCATAGTGCTGCAGTAGCTACTCAAAAGCAATTTAACTTTATCTATATAGCAGCTTTAAATAGTGATTATATGATAAAACATCCATAACTGTAGAACAATATTGAAGACTTTAAATGATAGTAAAATTTAAAAAAAAAAAAAGAGAAAAGATGCTCTATTAATTAATTGAGGATTTTAAGATTATTTTACTTACTTTAATTTAGAAATATATAAATATATATTATTATTCTTCTCTTTTACTTTCTTTGCATATCTTCATATATATATATATATTGTAACAGTGTGTATATACACGCGTTGCACAGGTGTGTGTGTGTATACGAGTTACATAGTTCACTTGTTTTTATTTATTAAAGAATATATATAAAATTTAAAAAAATATATCAGAATCAATACTTGAAAATATAGAAATTAAAATACAGGGAAATTTAGAGATAAGTTAGAAACTAAAAATTATAACTTGTCTTTCTTTTATATAATATTATCTGATAAAAATATTCTTTAAGGAAAAAAAAAGTGTTTTTAATTTAAAAAATAAAAGGTTTGTGATTAATTAAAATAGTATGTACAAAAATAATCAGACTGGGGATTAAAATTCCAGACTGATTAGTTGAACAATTTCTAATCTCTGTAATTAAAATTCGAAACAGAAATAAAGAAATGTAAATTATAATTAAATTTTTTTGAGATAAGGTGTGTTGAAGCTAGAGCAGGGGAGGGTGTCACAATAATATAAAAGGCACACATTCTCTATTGTTTTAGAGAGAGTTGAGATAGAGTTTTGAATTCAGTGGTTAAATTTTGAGTCCATCCAGAGTTGTTAAGTTTGAATTAAGTTTATTTTCAAACCAGATTAAAGAATGATTGGCTAGAACCGAACGTTGTGTACGGTCATTTTCTCTGCTATTCTCCCATGTGCCATTTAGCAAAATGCTGTAACATATTACTCTGACTCGCCTTCTGCCGAAGTTTCAACCCGCCCTACTAAATTAAATAAAAATTAGGTAAACCAAGCCATCTGAACAAGGGACCACAAGAAGCTATCTTTCAGTTAAAAATACCAACACTGAGGACCAAGAAACTAACCGGATCCAAGGATAAAAGGGGTGATTACCCAACTACAAACTACAACCCAACTACAAACTATAACCCAACTACAAAAGAAATCTAGGAACTATGATACCTACTATGGAAATTAAAGACTAATAGAATTGCTACAAAGACAATGTTGAAATGACAAATAAAGTCCAAAAGCAGCGCTATAAATCCTAGGTAAATATTAATATCAGGATAAAACTTTTAAATCTCACTCATTAAAATAAGCATGCAAAATTTATTAAATATGTAATATTTCTTATGTGTTTACATTTTAATTATATCTTATTCTTGCATTTATAATTATTATCATTGTTTTGTTTTTTTTAAATAAATGTTGTTTAAAATTATTAATGTCATTTTTTCCATCTTTCTCTCTCTCTCCATTCACAATCAAATGTGCAGCCAGTCTCATGTGAAGAGCTAGCCATGGGTCAAGCACTTAAAACTAGTTGTTGACATCTCATAGGTTCCAATCTCCATATTGCATGGCGCCCTGGGTTTTAAATCTGTTATAAATTCCCCATGGGATGTTTCACATTTCAGGCAGCCGGAGAGCTACTTCGGTCTGGAGAAATGACTGTTGGTTTAAGATTTTATTAAATCGCAGTCTGACCGGGGGTATGATTGATATGTAAGTATTAATCTTATTTACTCTCCTGCTTGAGTAAAGGGTTTTTAAAAAGATATTTTGCAAAATAATTTTAATTTCATAAAATTAAAATAAATAATTAGAAAGTTTTTTAAAATTAGAAGTTCAAGTTGTAAAGCTGAAAAAAGTCTTAAAAGGTGTAATTAAGCAATTTTAATTTCCATTACAATATATATATATATATTGCTTATAATAACTTCTTTCATATACACTTCAATGCAAATAAATTTCTTTATTTTTCTTACAGTTTCGATTGTCCAGCAGTCTTCATCGGAGCTTTTTTAAACCTTCTCTGATGAAGACTGCTGGGCAGCCAAAACTGTAAGGAAAATAAAAAAGTTTTTAAGAAAATTTGTTTGTATTGAAATGTATATGAAAGAAGTTATTATAAGCAAATATATAAATAATAATAATATTCAAAGTATTAATATAATTTGAATAAATTTAAATATGTGATGCATCCCATTTTTAAGCAAATTCCCTGAAACATTGAATGTGAGACAAGTTAAAAAAAAACAAGATTACAATTAGGAAAAAAAAAATAGACATCTGTTACAATATTAAAATATACTCTCCAAATTTTTAATTAAAACATTAAAAATAAGCTTAATGAATGTTACCATTTCTTAATTATTTAGTCAGTCGTGAGTCAATAATTTTTGAATATTTGAAGCAAATTGATTTTTTATAAACTTCCCCTCTGCCATACATTCTTGAAATATATGAATAAAGATATCTGAAAAACAAATGAATTCTCAAGATACATTTGATGATGAACCAGCATACTTGGCCTTGGTCTCTATCTCTTACATACATCATCATTTGTTCAGTAGTTAATAATACCAAATTATTACAATTTAATTTATAAATATCAAACCTTCTGCATTCATATGTTTGATACCATCTACTTTATTTGGTACTTATAAATACTGAACAAGTGATGAAGACATGTAAGATATTATGCATTAGGCCAATTAAACAGCATTGGTTCAGCAGCCAGGAAGTTTTAAATATATCTAAAAAAGATATCATACATAAAAAAATAGAAATAAAATTGCATTAATTGAAGTTAAAAATTTACATCTGATCAAGAAATGATAAGATAATTTCTAGCATATTGAGGCAAAACTTTCCATAAAGTAGCTCCACTCAGTGCAATTCAGAATAATCAATGGATGCAGGAAGGTTTGTGCATAATATCTTTAACTAGTCTCTTCTCATCCAATATCCCTTGACTAGTTTCTAGTCATGTGATAATCTCTAGCCTAATAAATAATTTTTAATAATCATATTTGGAGTGGATAGTGTCAAAGTTGTATATGCAGAATATTTGTTATTTGTAAAACATTGTACAAATTATTATATATATATATATATATATATATATATATATATATATATATATATATATATATATTGTTCAAAAAATAATAATTGTACTACATTTATTTTTATTTATTTTTACAATAACATTATTTTATTTTCAGAAAATAACTTTAAATTTTTCTTTTCTCTCTCTAAATATAAAAATATTGGAAAGCATGTGGGTGAATGTACATAATAAAATTGCATAGTGTATTAATAAAACCTTATATTAATAAAATAATTTAACATAATTTTAATGGGTTAAACTAAATTCAAAAAAAAATTAAACAGGGAAGTTCTATAGTTTATGGATTCTTCAGAAGCAAACTATCTTTTATTCCAGTGTTGCCACCTATTTAACTCTGAATGAGCAATAGGTACCATATGATTGTGCCACACCCAGTACTATTGTATTCAAATCAATAGACTAGTCACTAGTTTAAAGCTTTAGTGCATATAGATCTTTTGGATATGATTAATCTTTCTTACAGAAATAGTCAGTCATTGTTTACTACCAAATTAGCAGCTTCCCAATACAAATCCAATTACATGATTTTAGTTTACATAATACTTTTCAGAGCAAACTCTATTCTATTTTAATGTTGATGTTTTCTGTAAACTTCAATAACCAATAGTTACTAGATAGTATTTTATATTCTTTCCATATTCCCAGACCAGTTTCACATTTACAGTCTTTATCTGTGATGAGCTTGAACTTAAATGTAGTGCACATAAATTAATATTCACTATCACCTAATATCTATCATTACTCAAATTTATAATAGGTTGCTTCTGAAAAACACTGAGTAAATTGAAGAGATATGATGTTTGTTTTATGGATTCTTATTGATAAACAGTTCTAAATATAAATGAAAAACTTTGAATATATTTCTGTTAGTTCGTCTTTGTTAGTTCATCTTAACAACGTGTATTATTTTTTGTTTATAACTACATTACTTACTTAATTTTATTTTTGCATATAATAATTATTTTATGTCAGACCAATAAAAATGATATTCCCTATAAAGGAAATAATTATTTAAATTAATCATATATTAAAATTCTTCAACCACCTCTTACGAGGCACCTCGTCGACATCTGACGTCACTCTAACTCTGCCAGTTCTTATGCTAAAATATTCGTTTGACAGGTATTGATTAGGTTTTTAAAAGTTCTGTAAGATGATGCCCTCTTCCGAATTATTTTACAAGTAAAAAATAAAAAAAAACCGCATTTTAAACTAAACAAAGAAAGAACCTTGTCAGTGATTGGTTATCAGCCAGCTCTCAGCCGAAAAAGACATTCTGATTGGCTGGAAAGAACAAAAAAACTGCCTGATCAAAGAAAATAAAGAAAAACGCTGAGATTTTCATTTCAAATGCAATTTAAGTATTAAAAAAAATATAATTTGAGAAATTAAACTAGTTTTTTAAAAAATATACCAAAAAACCCAAATTATTTTCGAAAAATATTGAAGATTTTATTTAAAAATATTTAAGATTTAGCAAAAAGAAATCTTTACTTTTCGATAACGTAAAATTGAAAAAAAGCGTTTGCGTCACCACTTTTTTGTTTAGACATTCGCTTTATATTTGCCAAAATTGAATATATTTTATAATAAATAAATAGCAATTTATTTTTGAAAGAACTTTCGTTCTCTTTCATAACCTGAAAAATTAGTAATATACTTTTTATAAATGTATCTGAGTTGAATTTAATATTATAGGCGAATATGTTTTAACAATAGGCTTAGTCTTCAGTTTGTGAGTTGGCCAATTAAAAGATTTGATTTTTACCTCATACAACCAATAATATAATTAGCGGTTTAAGGGTTAAAACAGTGCAGTATTAACAAATTTTTACTTCATATCAGAAAAATGAAAATATTTTATCAAAACTCAAAAATTTAATTTCTCTTAATGCCCATGGCTTTGTGAAATCTGGTTTGAGGTTTATAAAGTCTCTTTTAGAAGTATCATCAAACTTTGCAACAGTGTTAGTAATGTTAAACATGCTTTTGCAATGGAATAAACATTATTAATATTCGTTCTCTATATTAACTATATTATAATGCTGCCCATACCAAATTCTTTATATACATTATACACATTTTCAGAGAAGTCTTAGAGAGTCCATTAAAATCCTAAATAGGCCTGATTGAATTAATAATTGTGATGAGACAGTAAAGTTACATCCATTTGGGAAAGTTTCATATAACATGCTAATACAAGAATTAGCAACAGTTAAATTAACCTTTTGTTAATACTCTCTGCTTTAAAACAATTTATAAAATTTTGCTTTGCTTGCAATAATCAATAGCTAAATCATATGACAGGTAATATATAATATAATGTCTATTTTCGATAATGTCTATTTTCAATTACCAGCATGTCTAGAAATAACTATTACCAAACAAAGATGGTTGAGATCCAATCAAAATGCTGATACTATAATACGAATTAGAACCAACCACACATATCGGAAAACTCAAAAACAGTATTTAAATCTTTAACCAATATAAATCTTTTTAAACTTATAAATAAAATAATATGCTTTAAAGAGCCTATGATAATATAAAACCCTATTTAGCACCTCTTTATAGAGAAAAAATGAAAGAAAAAATGGTACACCTTAAGATATACAAATGCAAAGAAGTAAAAGTTTATATTTTTCCTTTCTAGTTTAGATATTTTCTAAAAATAAATAAATACATATTTACTAAGCAATTATTGGATGACTAGATGGGATAGATAATGTTTAAAATAATATTAATCTTATATCAAAACTTAAAAAGGAATGTTAATGCTTTATTTAAATATGAACCACTAACCATAAATAAAACAAGCAGGTATATTAGTCACTATACATATGTATTAATTATTTGTTGGACTATTTCCATAATCTAATATTAAGAACCGAATGTCTTTAGAAAAATTTTAATCTGTATTTAAACTTTCCAAATACACTCAGTTATTAATTATAGTACACCGGTTAGTATTTAACACAACTTTTCAAGTTATATTATTCTCCTTTTTTCCCCCAAATGTTTCTGCCTAACCAGTGCTAGCTATAAGAACCAAAGCTGAACTTTAGATTTTTGAAATACTGAATTTTAAGATAAAGATCTAACTAATTGAGATATTTTTCCAAAGATGGATAGTATGTTATCTTAAAATTCAATATTCAAAAATCTAAAGGACCAGATTCAATTTTCTTGCTAGTAGTATCACTGGTCAAGCCAGCAACATCTGAAGAAGAGTGGAAAGTAATGCTACTTGAAACATTGTGTGAAATACTAACCTGCATCCTATAATTAACAGTTAAATGTATTTGGAAAGTTTAAAATTTTTCTAAGGATATTCAGTTCTTAATATTAAATGATGGAAGTAGTCCAACAATTAATTAATAATAAAATGCTATCATATTAAACCTTCTAACAAACACTATACATATGTGTTTATATATAAAAGGAGGTTGTCTTGACAACAGTTTAATATTGTTGATTGTTATTAATATTGGGATTGTCTAAATGTTGACTGTTTTTTAATGATTATATGTGTATGGCATTTGCATTAACCATTATGCATATGTGTTAAGAAAGCTGACCAACTTTTATTACTGTGAAAATATAAGTGACATGCCCACATTACTTTAATAGATGTATACATTTATATTTTAACATCCAATAGAATTTTGTCAACATTCTTTTATTTACATATATTTTAGTATCATGTTTATTATATATGTAAACCAATGTATAATTCTAACCTGGAGAAATATGCTAAGAACTTGACTGTTATTAAACAATTATAAATAAGTATCATTGTTTTTCTGAATTGCTTTAATAATATGAGCATGCATAGTTTCTCATATATATATATATAATATTTTAAATACATGTATATTTTTTATACTAAACACAATGTAATTATAAGAGACTTGAATTCAGACTTTCAAGCTCTCTACAGCTATCCAATCCATCTTGTACAACTGATGCACATGACCACGTACGTGTGGAGATCATTTCTTTTTCACGTGTATGCGGTCATATGTTGTATAAGATGGACTGGAGAGCTGTAGGGAGTTTGAAAGTCTGAGTTCAAGCCCTTTATAATTATATATGTCTGTGTCTTTTAATAACAGATAATTATTTCTCTTGATTGACATTCAAGGACAGATATCAAATAGTAAATAGTAATAATTGCAAATATTATTAAGAATCTTTACAATATCCAAAACACTGTAATTTTCAAACTCATCTAGCAAGCTGTAATTAAATGATTCTGGAAAGCATTTTTTAAACAATTAAATAATGAAAAACTGGTTGATTATTATGAGTAATATTTTCCACAAATATATATTTATTTCTTAATAAGATTTCTTAAACTCAGAATATATCTTATAAGACATTTATAAAAAATAACGGATGTTGGTTGCCTTTGTTCTCTATAAATAAATAAAAAAAATTTTTTTAAATTCTTTTTTCAATTTTCTAAACGTACTCAAAAACTTTATTTCAATTAAAAAATAAAAGAACTATAAAATTGCAATGAGGAATAAAAATAAGCAAGCATTTATCTACAATTATCTATATTAGCGACAGATAATTAAAAATCTTATCTTCTTCTGCTTTTAAAATTGTAATTATTGTTCATTATTAAAGAAATTTATAATAAAAGAAAAATTACAATCCAGTAGTAATTTTTTAAACTAATTACACTTTATAATTTTTAATAATAATATTCTAATAACAGGAAATGAAATAATTAAATAAATGCTTTTAAAAAAAAAAAGTTAATTAAATTTATTTTTCTTAAATAATCTTAATAAATAATGACACGAAAGTCAAAAAAATGGCCAAAAAGGCAATAATAATTATAACTTTCATTTTAAAAGGTAGTTTTTTTAAAAGTTATTCATTATCTTATCATTGTTAACAATTTTGAAAATGTTTATTAATGAGGGCAAGCAAGTACTCGCACATATATAAAGTAGAGTATTCAGTGGCGGCTAGTCCATAAACATTGTGGTATCGCGGCGACTCCAGAAAAAAATTAATTGTTAAATTTGTGCTTGAAAATTTCACACATAACCGCTTTTAAAACGAATTATTTTAAGCGAAGCTTGAGATTCTATTCATAGGCTGCTAATTATGGCAGTGCCAGAAACCTCATATTCGGTGAATTTAAACAATTTCAGCAAGATTCATTTACTTTTATCAATGTATGTAACTAGTATCTTTGGAAATGTTCAATGCCACTTGCTTATCTATTCTACGTTTTCTTAAAATGAGCAATATATATATATATATATTAATTAACATTTATAAATTAACATATAAATATTTATTATAGAAAAATTTAACAAAATAATAAAAAAATATTATTAGTATTTGATTATACAAGATTATATAAGAGATTTGAACACAGATTTTCAAGCTCCCTTCAGCTATCTGCTCTATCTCATACAACCGATACACATGACCGTACATATGTGTATTTCGTGCTGAACCAGCACTCATCAATTAGTCCAGATCATCGTCTTCCAAACATACATATAATCAGTGCTCGGTTTATATTAAGATAGCAAACCTTCAAACTTTAATGGACAGGCTTCAATTTGTTCTACCATCCAACTTTTCAGCCATCCATACCATTGAAAATCTGATAATAGAACACCCAAATCCCCAGTTGTTGGCAAAATATTGGTTATTGTCATGCCCATGTATTTAAATGGAAAGACCCTATACATGAGGGGTCTAAGTAATTAAGGTCAACATGGCCATGACATTAATATTGTCGGAGATTTGGGCATTTCATCAAATTTCCTATGGTATAGATGGTTGAAAAGCTGGTGTGCCAGTAGATTGAAAGCTATCCATTAAAGTTTGAACATTTGCTATATTAATATAAACGAGCGCTGATTACACACACACACACACATATATATATATATTAATTCTAATATTTTCACGGATAAAAGATGTCATATTATTATTACTATTTGCGGGATATTCCGTGTGGTGAAAAAGATAAATGCAGACGTTTCAGTACAATATCAAGTACTTGATATTGTACTGAAACGTCAGCATTTAGCTTTTACACTACACGGAATATCCCGCAAATAGTAATAATAGAATGACATATATATATATGGGAGATGGTGATCTGGACCAATGGATGAGTACTGGCTTCACCATGAAAAACGTATATTGGAGATCATTTTTCTTTAACACATACGTATGGTCATGTGTATACGTATGGTCATGTGTATCCCTTATATAAAAATATTATTTTAAATATTTATCTCAATTAATGCTGAATAATATATGTAAAAATATTATACCAATTGTCATTACATGAAAAAATTGAAAGAAAAAAGTAAATGTCGATCTATTTCAGATATTGTTACTTATCAAACAGCATTAAAACAGGCAAAACTCTCTATACGTATTGCTACTCAGAAATGGTGATCATGTGATATTTATCAAACAGTAGTTAGTAAAAATAAAATAAAAAATACATGACATCTTTTAATAATGATTGGTATAAAAAAAAATCGTTGTGTGGTTGCAAAACTTACAAAATAAAAAATACTCTGTTTCGTTTTCTTTGCTTATCTTTTGACAGTGATACAATAATAAAACACATCTACTTAAAAATTTCAAGAACTGCCACTGATGAAGATAAAAAAATTTATTTGTTAAGGATGCAAATTTATTTTTAAATAGCTACAAGCAAGTAGAAGTAAAGACATAGTTTTTCTTATTTACACAAGACATTACAGCAATCTACATAGGATTATTATAGACATTATAAGCAATTTCTATATTGTAGCGGGTGTACTCGTTACCCGTATATTTATATATATCTTCTCCCTATCTAATCAGAATGTTGATAAGAAAACTCGTATCTTTCTCACAGCATATTTATGGACGTCAGTTTTTTTTTTTATTTTAGACTCCAAGCGCCAAACTTACTTTTTACATAAGTATTATGCTGGAAGATCAGAATACAATTGTGATAGGGCCACACCTCTAGCTCAGTACTCAGGGCGGGTGGTCAATAAACCGTAGGAAACTGTACGGGGGACTCCATGCATCTCTGAATAAGGAAATCCGAACCAATTGCCTAAACTCGTGGACTATCTTTCATGAGTTGAATAAAAAAAAATATACATGTAATACAAGCTTTAATATAACACCTTTTATTATAATTTTTCCCTTCTTTTCCTTTTTAGAAAATATTTGCCTGTATCCCCCCTACATTGTTTACCTAAACTAAGAAAACATACATATATACAGTGTGGATTTTCAACTGAATAAGAAACGAACGCATGTACAGACAAAATCTAATCAGCTGGATTTGAATGGCCTTCTCTTAAAAAAAAAAAAACCTTTCTTGCCTTTGTTCATTCTCCTTGAAAACTTCGGAGAGAACGTGGTAATATTTAGAAAATAAATATTTTAAGTTCACATTACCTGCAATTTTGTCCGATGTGATCCCCGGGGATATTAAAATAAGACGAAAACATATGAAATTTGAAATAGACGCACGAGGCGGTTTATCACGCTATAATCCATTTCGAGTCGGGTCAGTTCTTTTGTGAAAAGTTAATAGATCTCCGGTAGATGTTCTCCGTTCACTGCCGCATGGTCTCTTCGGGGTAAGGCACAGAAAACCCAGCACGCTTAAGCTTTTACCCCACTGTCCGCATATTCGGCCGTAGCCTTAGCTATTCCTTCTTTTTTTTTTTAAAAAAAAAAAAAATGGCGATTCCTTTCCAAAAAGGACACAACGAGACTAAAAAAAAAACTTTTCTACTCTCCCTGTCACTTTTTTTTTTTTTTTTTCACTCCTCTCTTTTGTCCTCGCAAAAACAGTCCGTCCCCTTTTCCCTCACCACGTGGTATAGATGGCCAGTTAGGCTAACACGCAAAGAACTTTTCGCACCTTCGGATATTCTGGCAAACAACATTCCTGACCTTTTCAACCCTTCCCTTTTTTTTTTTTTTTCTTTCTTTTTTTTTTTTTTTTTAAAATTCCTCAGATAAGGTCTCCAATACATATTTTCTTTTTTTTTTTTTTTCTGTTCTCTTTACAATAATCTCATCTTGGATACCAAATTTATTCATACGTTCGCCTTCTCATTATTATTATTTTTTTTTTTGAAATTGTCCATCCACACCGCACATACATACGTATATCACTTTCACTAAAACAAAACGCAAATCCCCCCCACTCCCTCTTTTCTCACTTTAATAAGATTTTAAACATTTTCTTCCACTAACAAAATAAATACTAAAACGGAATAAAACCAAACTATATGAAACTAATAAAAAATATATAACACATGTGTGCGCTTTTCTACATTGTAAACAGGGTTTAAACCCGACCGTTTACAATACCCTCCTCCCGGAAGCCTTCAAATACGGTCTACGTATTTGAACGGCTCATGCCTAACTTATCAAATAAAACGATATATCCTCCAAATCTCCCTTCTTTTATAACTTTCTGTTCTGCTGCTCTAGAACAAAAGAAAGAAACGACCATCAATCCCAACGATACACTAAAAGTTCAACCACCAATTCACACGCATGTGATATGCAACGCACCGCACCCTGTCACTTCCACACAGACTTATTTGGTTATGAGACCGGGAACATACACAAAACAACAACAAAAAAAAAAACACAAAAAAAAAAAATCGCTTTCCCCTTTTTTTTTTTTCCTTCCCTTTTTCCTTTCCTTCCTTCTCCGTATGCGTCAGGACTTTCTAACCACGCTCTGCTACTTCAGAGTCTTATGGGCGTGGGTAACTAGAACAAAATCCGACTTTTAAGTAGGGGTCATCCAAGACCTTGCTCTCTCTTGGAGTTTTGTGGGTGTGACGGTATGTGATTGCCGTGCTCTCTTTGGGAGACTTATTGGCTTAAGTTTACATAGGTCGGTCAACCATGTCGGGAACAACATTTATGTACAGTACGCGACACACCACATGCCCCATCCAGGCAACCAACCCCGCCATCCACCGTCAGACTCGATGGACCGCTCCCCTCTCGAGTCTCCCGAGCTACCTCTTTATCTAACTCTCTAGCCTACAAAACAATGGAGGAGAAAAAATTCGACCCACATATATAACTTAAAATGTGGCTGTGTATAACAGCCCCTATACTTAATAATATCATTGTTAAATGTTAAACCCACACCCTAATAAAATAATTTACACAAAAGAAAAACAAAGAAAACTTTCAGAATGTGTCCAATTCCGTATATATATGTGTTAACTCTATTTGCCATCCTTTTGCCAGGATGAACTCGAACTCTTTCCTTGTCCATAATTCGGCTTGCGTGGCGGTCGTGGCTCTTCATGTTCATACTGCCATTTCGATCTAGTATTACCATCCCCTCGTTTGGGATCCTGTGGGTTCCAATCCGACCCTCCTTCTTCCGTCCCGAATTTCACAACTCGAGTGTCGTGAGTTTCCTTTCCTCGCTCCATCGGTACATTATAATCATAGGCGCTCATATCAATCGCGTTAAGTAGCTCAGCGGCCTCCTCAATGGACGCTTTCCTTATGCCTAACATCATTTGTTCCACCTTCATCGGCATGTTATGCCTCACGATCCGAATGATGTGGTTTTCCGTTAAATTGCATGCGTCTAACGTTCGCAGCTTTGCCACTTGTCGATGAAAAAATTGTGAAAAACTTTCCTGCTCTCCTTCCTTATATTTCTCCTGCATAATCCGATATCTAGCCAACTCTTGACGATCTTCTGACCAAAAACTATCTCTCATCTCTCGTTGATATTCTTCAAATGTTGCGGGTTGTTGAAACAACGAATTCCACCATGATAGTGCGTTTCCCGTTAAGTTGCTGCAAGCAATAGCGATTTTGCTTTCCTCCGCCATAGGGTTAACGCTAAAATATCTTCCCAGACTTTGTAGGTGCTCCACGGGAGCTTCTCCCATTTGGCCGGCAAATGGCCGAACCTTTAAAAATTGGTTTATATGGGCCTGTGCTGGTGCGTACTTCGCCACGGCTTCCCTTTCCTCTACTATTTTTGTCTTTTCGCCCTCAACCTGCTTCTCATCTCCTTTCTTTCCCTTGGACCTCCCGTCTTTATCTATACTTTCCTCCTTCCTTGACTCTCCTTCGTTCTCTTTTCCCTGATTAATTCCTGTTATTCTTTCCATTTGCTGCTCTAGTTTTCGTAGCCTTTCCTCGAATCGATCTTCGAATTTTTGGAATCTTTGTTCCAGCCTTTCCAGAATGACTTCCAAAATCTTCGATTCTTCCTTCTTTTCTTGGTCCATTTTCCTTTGGAGTCTTGTTTTCATTCACACTATCTTTTACCAAATATATTTTTGATATCTAAAAAAAAATCGTAGTAATTTGTTTTGACTGCTTCTAAAATTACAACGTGGTAGGTTTTCCTCTCCCCCCCCAAAGCGCCATGCTACGTATCTAATTTCTTTATCAAACGCTCGGAAACTATTTTCTGTCTTTCACTAAACCCATTTTAACCGAAACAAACTTTACGTCTCTATAATGTTTCCATCCTACTCCCCCTCCTTTTCCTTATCGAATCTTTACTCTTTCTACTCGGGTCCCCCTACATTCCGTTCTTCAAAAGCCTTAGTTGGGACGCCATTGTAGCGGGTGTACTCGTTACCCGTATATTTATATATATCTTCTCCCTATCTAATCAGAATATTGATAAGAAAACTCGTATCTTTCTCACAGCATATTTATGGACGTCAGTTTTTTTTTTTATTTTAGACTCCAAGCGCCAAACTTACTTTTTACATAAGTATTATGCTGGAAGATCAGAATACAATTGTGATAGGGCCACACCTCTAGCTCAGTACTCAGGGCGGGTGGTCAATAAACCGTAGGAAACTGTACGGGGGACTCCATGCATCTCTGAATAAGGAAATCCGAACCAATTGCCTAAACTCGTGGACTATCTTTCATGAGTTGAATAAAAAAAAAATATACATGTAATACAAGCTTTAATATAACACCTTTTATTATAATTTTTCCCTTCTTTTCCTTTTTAGAAAATATTTGCCTGTATCCCCCCTACATTGTTTACATAAACTAAGAAAACATACATATATACAGTGTGGATTTTCAACTGAATAAGAAACGAACGCATGTACAGACAAAATCTAATCAGCTGGATTTGAACGGCCTTCTCTTAAAAAAAAAAACCTTTCTTGCCTTTGTTCATTCTCCTTGAAAACTTCGGAGAGAACGTGGTAATATTTAGAAAATAAATATTTTAAGTTCACATTACCTGCAATTTTGTCCGATGTGATCCCCGGGGATATTAAAATAAGACGAAAACATATGAAATTTGAAATAGACGCACGAGGCGGTTTATCACGCTATAATCCATTTCGAGTCGGGTCAGTTCTTTTGTGAAAAGTTAATAGATCTCCGGTAGATGTTCTCCGTTCACTGCCGCATGGTCTTCGGGGTAAGGCACAGAAAACCTAGCACGCTTAAGTTTTTACCCCACTGTCCGCATATTCGGCCGTAGCCTTAGCTATTCCTTCCTTTTTTCTTTTTAAAAAGCAAAAAAAAAAAAACTTTTCTACTACTGTCACTTTTTTTTTTCACTCCTCCCTTTTGTCCTCGCAAAAACAGTCCGTCCCCTTTTCCCTCACCACGTGGTATAGATGGCCAGTTAGGCTAACAAGCAAAGAACTTTTCGCACCTTCGGATATTCTGGCAAACAACATTCCTGACCTTTTCAACCCTTCCCTTTTTTTTTTCTTTCTTTTTTTTTTTTTTTTTAAATTCCTCAGATAAGGTCTCCAATACATATTTTCTTTTTTTTTTTTTTTCTGTTCTCTTTACAATAATCTCATCTTGGATACCAAATTTATTCATACGTTCGCCTTCTCATTATTATTATTTTTTCTTTTGAAATTGTCCATCCACACCGCACATACATACGTATATCACTTTCACTAAAACAAAACGCAAATCCCCCCCACTCCCTCTTTTCTCACTTTAATAAGATTTTAAACATTTTCTTCCACTAACAAAATAAATACTAAAACGGAATAAAACCAAACTATATGAAACTAATAAAAATTATATAACACATGTGTGCGCTTTTCTACATTGTAAACAGGGTTTAAACCCGACCGTTTACAATATATAAATTTTGAAATATATATAACCATAAGGAACTTGAAGACAGATTTTCAAGCTTTCTTCAACTATCTGCTCTATCTCATACTATTGATACACATGATCACATAAGTGTGAAAAAGATAAATGATCTCCAATGTACATATTTTGTGCCAAATCAGCAATCATCATTTGGCCAAAATTATCATTTCCTACTTATATAATGTGCTCAGTTTATATTAAAATAGCAAATCTTCAAACTTTAATAGGAAAGTCTCAATCTACTTCACCCTCCAACTCTTCAGCCACCCATATCATTAAAAATACAGTCGAAATCCCTTGTTGATGGCAGTATTATTATCATGCCCATGTTGACTTAAAGTTATATTGATACACTCATGTATAGGCTTTTATCCATTTAAATACTCAGAAGAGGGATAAGTAGAATACTGCCTGAATTTGTAATATTTGATTAAATAAAAATATAATTTATATACTTGAAATTTAGATATAACCATAAGGGACTTAAACACAGATATTCAAGCTCCCTTCAGCTATCTACTCCATCTCATTCAACCAATATGCATAATCACACACATGTGAAAAAGATAACTGATCTCCAATATACATATTTTATGCTGAATCAGAACTCATAAGCTGCTCTAGATCATCATTTCCTACACATATATAAAATCAGTGCTTGGTTTATATTAAGATAGCAAATCTTTAAATTTTAATGGGCAGGCTTCAATTTGTTCCACCCTCCAACTCTTTAGCCATCCATATCATTGAAAATCTGATGATGGAAACAAGGGATTTGAGCTTTCCATCATCAGATTTTCAATGATATAGATCAGGGGTGGCCATCTTTTGTGTTTATAAGATCTACTCTTTATTTTAAAAATGTTTGTGATCGACTTGTCATAGGTGTAGTCTAAATGAAGGTAGGTGTGAAATACATATCATTTTTATATATCTACCTAGAAAAAAATTATTATTTAACAGGCCAAAAAACTCATGTCCGGAGGAATTAAAGCAACATGAGTAATTATTAACAATTAACTATTATTATTAATTCAAATTACCTACATTAAATCAAGATTAAAAATATTATTTTCAATAATGATACACCCTAGTGGACTTCACCTAGCTAGAATTGAAAAAAAAATTTAGAACAAAAATAACAAAAAAAAACTAATCATTTATTTTATATAGTGTCTGTATACAATTGTATTTACATTCGAATATCAGCCTTTTAAGCTAATTGTGCAAATGCTTTGTGAGTGTTAATAATAAATGAATACTTTCTCACCAATACAAGATATAGTATTTATGCAGGAATAAAAGGAATCCTCTTATCCCTACAACTCAATGCTTTCTTTGCCAGTACTTCAGATTTGCTCATAAATAAATATTTGAGTTGTAGGGATAAGAGGATTCCTTTTATTCCTGCATAAATACTATATCTTGTATTGGTGAGAAAGTATTCATTTATTATTAACACTCGCAAAGCGTTTGCACAATTAGCTTGAAAGGCTAATATTCGAATGTAAAAACAAAAAAAAAACTTGAAAATCTTGTCTTAATTTGTTTCACTCATTACCTGACAGCTCTTGCCAGATTGGCCTCATGATTGACCAAAAATGGCTTTGCAACCAGTGGATCACAATTGACTTGTTAGACACCCCTGGCATATATGACTGAAAAGCTAGAGGGTGGAGTAGATTGAAGCCTGCCCAATAAAGTTTGAAGATTTGCTATTTTAATCTAAACCAAGTACTGATTGTATATAGGTTTGGTAGATGATGACATGGGCCAACTGATAAGTTCTGGTTCAGTGTGTAATATGTGTATTGGAGATCATTTATCTTTTTCACATGTGTGTGGTCACATGTATTGATTGTATGAGATAGAATGGACAGCTAAAGGGGACATGATCTGGTACTAATAACAACCCCAAAGAGAAGTCATAAGGAAATGGATTTTGTCTAGATTGATTTCATATTCCATTATGGGCAGGGCATCATATAGATTCTTCACATTTTTTGTTCAAAATGATCTAGATATTTTCATTTTTTTTACAAATGGCTGCTCAATGTGGAGCATAGATACTAGATTTTTTTTTCTCATTCCTATATGATATTCATTTTGTTACAATATATATATATATATATATATATATATATGTAACAAAATGAATAAATCAATGCTTAATATATATATATATATATATATATATTAAGCATTGATTTATTTGTTAAATATTTTAATATATATGTTTATTTATTACACTAACTGATATGGATTATTTTATCATGCTAAAATATATTTTATTTTCATCTTCATGCAAATAAAAATATAAAGTAAAATCTATTCATCATATAGTGATTTGATTGTTAAATATATAATGTAGATTTTATTTCTTTGTTAAATAAATTGTTTTCAATACATTTTACTTCCTATAAATATTTTAAATGATCAAATTTTAATATTAAAATTTGTCCATAAAGTTGCCTTCTATATATAAATTTAAAAATAATCAATTTAAAGTAAAACTAAAATAAACAACTCACTATAAATAAAAATATTATTTAATACATCACTCTGGTTTTCATTCCTTAATGGAATCTTTTCAAGATATTTCTTTTTACATAATCACAATCACATGACCGATTACCCTATAGAAACTCCCCCAATGGACATTATTTACATTATAATAAATATAATTATTAAAATACTAATTAAATACAATTAGTAAAATACATAAAAATGATTAAAATTATTACTGTCCTTTTTTCTCCCCCCCCCCCAATATTTATATATATTTACAAACAATCTAAAAAAACAATAATAATTCCTTTCTTCTATTTTTAAAATTATAACTCTAAACTTTCAAATAATCTAACAATTCTCATACCCCCCCTCTAATTGGGATGGATCTTTAACCATGTTTACACATTTGCTTAAATTTTCTTGAGTATACAAAGTCTCATAATATTTTTTTCCTTGTAATTTTTAACAATTTATTACCTGAATATTTTTTTTACAATTCATTTTATGTTTAGTATTCAAAAAATGTATATATGACCCCAATCTTATAACCTTTCTGCTAATTGCTCTATCATGCTCCTTATCTCTTTTCATGGCAGTCTTTACTGTCTGATCTATATATGACATATTGCAAAAGTCATAACTATTTTTATAAATCAACCCTATCTTATTTCAGATTAACATTGAATATAAAAAAAGCATTTGAACAGAAATTGGAAGTTGAGAATGATTATGTTAGTTTGGGATTTAAAAGAAAAGATATTAAAACAATTTTCAGAAATAATAATAATAATACAAAAGATAGTGTAAGGCATAGATATAAAAATAAAAAATGGATTTCAGTTTCATATTCAGAGTATTTATATAAGGCAGTGATGAAAGAAAAGTTACCTGATGATATTAAGGTAGGATGGAAAAATGGTAAATCATTAGGGAAATGGATGTGTAAATCAAAAAAGATGAGTAATATTAAAAATAGAGTAGGGTTGGTTTATAAAATTAGTTGTGATTTTGCAATATGATATATATATATATAGGTCAGACAGGGAAGCCATGATATGTTGTGATTTTGCAATATGATATATATATATATAGGTCAGACAGGGAAGCCATGAAAAGAGGTGTAGAGCATGATAGAGCAATTACAGAAAGGATATAAGATCAGGGGGCCATATATACATTTTATGTATACCAGACATAAAATGAATTGGGAAAAAATATTCAGGTATTAAAGTATGTTAAAAATTATAAGGAAATAAAATGTTATGAGACTTTGTATATTCAAGAAAATTTAAACAAATGTGGAAACATGGTTAAAGATCCAGCACAAATAAGGGGGAAATGGTCATTGTTAGATTATTGGAAACTTTAGAGTTATAATTTTAAAAATAGAAGAAAGGGATTATTATTATTTTTTTAGATTACACCTGGATCTCTTTTTACATGGACTTATTTAACATGATTTTGAAGTTATGTGATTCGTGTTTTACCGGAAGTCAATTTCCGATAATGCGCTATTACTTTAAATAATAAATTTCACGCACTTACATTATATTGAAAGTAATAGCACATTATTGGAATTCAACTTTTATCTTAGTAATTTCAATATTTTCAGTGCTTTATAATAGTAAGATTTTATGCAATAATAAAATTAAAATCATGATTTCCACATTTTATGTATACACATTAAATTTTACAAGATTATAATGTAAATTTGTTCAAACATTGTGCGTGTTAATTTTGCATTTTAAATCACATTCTGTTTTTGATTTTTAAAAAAGAACTTATCAATTATTATTTTCTTATTAATGACACTAATCATTAACATGCTCTTAAATTCCAACGAGAGCTAAATGGTTGTATGTCTGGATATTGCGAGCTTCGTAAACAATTAATAAAATCATCATCTCAAAGATTTAATACTAATTACATTGTCACCAGAAAATCATAATAATTAAAATGTGTATAAAAATGTAAATTACTGTACTGTAAATTATGCATAAAAATATATTATTTTGAATAAAATTAAATATTATAGTTAAAAAAAGTTTGTTTTGTATCAATTTTTTCCAAATTTGACATTTTTTATTAGTCATATTTTATTTTTTTATTTTTATTGCACGAATTTTAAAGTAATTTTACATTGGTGCCTTGCTTTTACGTGAATTTTGAAAAATCACAGACCGCATCCCCTCTTTTTCAATGTAAGTTACGTCTATTTTTGCGCGATTTCGTTTGCGCATGTTTTATGAGGAACCTATCTATCGTGTAAAATGAGACCCAAGTTTATATGTATATATATATAGGGAAAGAAGAAGAAGAAAGGACTGTTCTAATTTTAATCATTTTTAAGTACAGATATGTATTTTACTAAATATATTTAATGTATGTATTTTAATAATTATATTTATGGTAATGTAAATAATGTCCAATGGAGTGAATTACTATAGGGTAATTGGTCATGTGATTATGTAAAAATAAACATCTTGAAATGTTTCCTTTAAGGAATGAAAGCCAGATTGATGTATTGAATAATATTTTTATTTATAGTGAGTTGTTTACTTTAATTTTATTTCAATTGATTATTTTCAATTTTATATTTTACTTCACATTGAACAATTTTTTCTTTGGTAATTGCTATATAATATGTACCACAAGCTGGCAAGGAGACCTCATGCTTTAATAATATTGTAATATATCTTACAAATTTCGATAATCTCATTTGCTACAATTCTTTGGTTGGGATTTTCCGCAATTCTCATGTGCTATTTACTATACTTTTTAATTCAATCAATACAATTAAGCTCCTATGTTTTAACAATCACTTTGAGTTAATTACTAATCGATTTTAGTCACACATTATGTTTAGTAATTTTATTATTTTAACAATAACATTTATGCAAGTTTATGCACTTCAACTTATAATGCTGTTGCACAACTATATATACATGTGTGTGTGCGTGTGTACAAACACGTGTATGTAGTTCTATGCTGGACTATTTTCATAATGTAGTTGAATTGTTAAATCTTTTTTTTTTAAATAAAACTACTTTATTAAAGTTTATCCAACTATAATACACAGGTTAATATAAAATACATTGTTTGAGTAGTATTACTCTGTTTTCTTCTTCAAGTATTGCTGGTCTGACCAATGGGCATTGAATCAATGACTTTTAGAATCATGAATAATGAATTTTAGCTGATATTCTAACCAACTAAATCTGAAGTAACTTAAAAAGAAAAGAAGGTAATACCACTTAAAACATTGCATTATACATTAACCAACATTTATTGCTAATAGAAGAAATGTATATAGAAAAGTATAAATAAAGTTTTTTTTTTCTTAAATCATTATCAATTCAAGTAGGTGACAAAAATAATCCAATATATAATAGTTGCTTCAACACAAAATACATCTTGGAAAACATTTATTTTTATCAGGTGTCTTTATGTGTATGTTTAAAAAATATATGGCGGAATGGACGTTTATATATAAAAAAAAAACAAATTTATATATATGTGTATGGTGGATATATTAATGTGAGCCACTAAAAATATATATGTAATTATAAACGGAGTTAGTATTATAATTTGAAATAATTACTTCTATATAAATTACTTTAGATTATGCCTTATTATCTGCCTGCCAAACCAATATTCCAATTCCTTAACAACACAATCATTTTTTCACTATTTACTTACATACTAGAATTACTCCTGTCTGAAATTAATTCAGTCTACTTGAGAATTTTAAATTACAACTAGAATTCCAAAGATCATTCTTTCTTGTAACCTTATATTTAGAATTTTTTATATTTTGATAATAAAAAATATCCCAGTAAATTTTATCAGAAAAACTTTGGATATAGGCTCAATTTGAAAAAAAAAACCCAACCCTTTGATACTCTTTGTTTTCTGTCTTTGTGTGTATTTATTTCTAATAATGAAATAATTTACATCAAAAGTTAGATATGAACTATTATTGCGGGCCTTATGTAACAGTTTATTATGTTGCTATTTAAAATTTATTGTTTCATAATCTATTTTTAATTTCTATTGTGAAAAATCTAAAGTTTTAAAACAAACAAATTGTTGCATCCTGACACATACACGTTTTTGTTTGACCTAATCACTTAATTTTAATCCTAATCGTCATTATACGGATGATAAATTTAAGAAAACTATTTGTTTTGAAAGTTCATAGTAAAGAATGTTTTTAAAGAAATAAAAGAAAAGAGAAAATATCAGGCTATTTCAAACTACAATTCCAGAAAAAAAAAAAACGATTTTGTGTTTATATGAAAATTTTCCCGTGCGTTTTTTTTTTTTGACAAAAAATTATTAATGAATTCTCAAAGTGCAATATTTGTTTAATTTCATTTTTATTAAATAAATAACTGAAAACTGTAAAATATGAATACTATAAAATGAGGGAAGAGATTACATTAAAAACCTTTTCATTAAGATAATCACAAAAGAAGATAAATGGTTGTGTACATCTCCCTGCACAAGCCACCGTTTCAGAAGAATTCCTTCAGCCTGGTTTTTCCTTTTTGTGAAAAGGTTCTTGTCAATTTCAGTGTTTTTGTTAGGGCTTCCAATTTTATGTTTTTCTCACTCTAATATAGCAATAGCACAAATTTCCAGCATTTTTGTTTTGTTTGCTAAATCAAGCTCTGTTTTTCCCCATTCTATGGATGTTAATTTGCAATCCCAGCTGTAAATAAATTGGATTGCTATCAGAAATGGAATTCTAGAATCCTCCAATCACATTTCTTTATAAAGGCCTATTTTACTATTACTTCTTTGAATCTTACAATGCCATTTTTTGTCTACAATGTGGATGTAAAGGGTCATGATGTGTTTATTCAGACATACTTTTTCAGATGGCAGGATTCCTTTCTCTTGAAAGTACCCAATCACATTGATCTCGGTAGTGGGTAAACTTCAAATGTTTATCATCATTTTATAGTGTTTAAAAAAAGTAATATTAATCAGAAAATTGAAAAATAAATGAAAGTGAAAAGTATATATATTCACTCAAAATTAAAAATAGTATAGTAGGAAACCCAAAAAATGCAATTTATAGCAGTATGAAATAAAACACTTGAAAAACATGATTGAGAGTACTGAAGCAAAAAGTATTTGAGAAGAACATTGGCCAAATGAAATCTGGACAATAAATGATGAAAATTATGAATGTGTAAATTTATTATGTAACATGTTATTGGATGAGATCGGATGAGATTGCAGGGTTATTTGAAGAAATCATAAGGTTAGACAATTATAATAGATGTAAAAAGGCTTAGCAGGTCTCCTACATTGCAGATCTAATACATAAGTGCCAAACATTGTTTTAAAAGTATTCTTTTAGGGCTTATCCATAGAAATTATTCAAACAAAATTTTCTGAATTATATTTTTTAATTATAAGTAATACCCTAATAGGAAGATTTTTATTTCTTTTCACTTTTTTTTCAATATTACTCTATGAGGCTATACAAAAAAATACTAGATTTCTTTGAGAACTATTGAAGTTTCAGGTATTATTGTGAATAATATAAAAACATTCTGAGAGAGAGAAACTTATTAATAATCTGACAGTTATTAAGTCAACAATTCAGCTGTAAAATAAAAAAATAAGATTTAAAATTGGTCTTTTAAAATTTCAAAAAAGGATACTCCTAGTTTAATTTCTACCAATTGCAACTGTTACCAAATACAAAATACTGAGAATATGCTGTCAAATATTTTGAAATATAGATATTGAAATATTGATAAAGAAAATACCTAATAAATTTTCAATTTTTGTAAAACTGTGGTCCTTCAAAAGAAATTCTGTGTAATCATGGATTTAAAATAACTCATTTTAGATTATATTTCCATTAGGTGCTGAAACATTGTAGGAAATAATGATATTGATGCTGTATATTCAAAGACTCTGTTGTTATTAAAGTTTTGCCCAACATATGAGACTGACATCACAAACATTTTGTTAAGCTAGAAAAAGTGCTATAAAAACATACATGCATTTCACACTAAAAACCATGGCATTTAACAGATTTCATAATGGTTAAAAATGTGAATACAATACAAGTCCATAATTTATTAGTCTTTATAAGTGTAGATTTTTGCAAAATCACAGATTGGTTTGTTCCAAAATTAAAATCATAGTTGCACTAAAAAATAGGTCTTATTCCAATTCCACAAGAAAATTGTGTTAATTTTTTTAGAAGTATCAATAATATATATTAATTTTCAACAGCAATTAAATGAAAAAATTATTAATTTGAGCCACCAGAATTATCATATCAAGTTTACTATAATTAAGAAACATGACTAGTTTTTTGACAATGATCTTATTATTGGTGATTTGTTTAAAAATAAATGTGGAATATTCTGCTTGGGAGAACAGTAATTTAAATGTGAAGCTTTATAATAAATACAAAAGATTTAAATCCAGAACTTAAACGATTGATATCCTAGCTAAAAATGATTAGTGGATTTTAACTGCAAAAGACATACAAACATTTACTGCTCATTGATAATCTAGATATTTTTGGTGCAATAAAAGCAACATACAAATCTAATGAATAACAATACAATCTTATTAAATCCAGAAATGATACTCTTTTATATGATGGCTATAAAATATCAAGCAGGTGGAAGAAGTATTTTAATGAACATTTGAACAATGATACAAAAATTGAAAATACGTAATGATAAAGTCAGAGTAACAACAAAACAATTTCTATAATCTTAATTTGTAGAACAAATGAAGTAGAAAAGAAAGTTAAAAACAATAACAAAATCAAAAAGAAAATAGAAAAAATACAACCATACTAAAAATGTATTATAAACTTCTACAAAGAATAACAATAACATATGTAAAAATAGATACTTAATCAATGAGAATGAAAATCAAGAAAAATAAAAAATATTGAAAAATGTATAAATAATATGAACATTGTATAATAATCTAGAACTGATGTAGATATTACAGAAATATTTAAAAACACTATAAGCCTTACAGAACAATATGAATTTGATTTAGACTGTATAGAACATTCTAGAGTTAAAGTAAAAATATTACAACTATTTCAAATTTATTTATAAATAGCAAAAAAATTCTATCAATGTGAATACTAAGAAAAATACATAAATAGATAGACATTAAAAAAATCTAAATTACACCTGGATCTTGCAAATAAATTCAAATTAGTGTAAAAATTAAAGTATATCAGATGGATATGGAGATAGTAAAAGAATTTGAAATGAATGTAATGACTGATAAATTTGTACTTGAGGTAAAAACTATAGCAAAATTATGTATTCATAAATAGTATAAGAATGGATACTGTTGATGAATTGAAAATTGACATGGAAAAGTTTAAAATATAAACACAAAGCATGGGATATTGAGATTGATACAGAATACAGACAAAAGAATAGCAAAAAGTTTTATATTTTAAAATTCTAATAAAAAAAAAAATTTAACTCTAATAATGTAAATAGTAATAGGAAAGGGGGGAAATCATAAGAACATGAACATGATATAGTTACATTATTGTAAAAGAATATAAAATAATAATCTTTACTACAGTTATAAGAATAAAAATGAACTTAATTTATAACTCTTTATAAAATTTAATTATATATATGTGAGGATTAAAGACTGGTGGCATTAACTCTTTTAAAGATCCAAAAGATAGTAGTAAATTTGAGATGGTTCGTTTCTAAGATTTGATAGGCATCTATATTCAACTTGTAGTCCAAATAAAATTAAAAAAAAAATTGCCTTAACATTATTAAATTTAATAACATTTATCGGATGAATATTTAAAAATACCACAAATAATCCTATTTCCTTTAAATGAAATAAAATTTTAGGAAAGAATAAGAATGCATTTTTAATAATAACAGAAATTAAAGTAAGTCAGATAAGAAATTAACAACTAAATGAAGGCAAATTAAAATAAAATTATTAATTCACTTGATTCATTTGAATCAAATATTTTTTTTCTTAGTTTAAGTAGGGGATAAGATATTTTATTTATTATACTGTATGATTGATTTTATAAAAATAAACAGAACAAAGAATTCTAACTTTTGTTTAATTTCTCTTAAGGAAATAGAATTAAATTTTAACCAAAATGATATTTGATGCAAATGCTAAAAAAAAAAAAAAGATATCAATGCTCTAAAAAATGCTGATATTTGAACATCACATGATATAATTCTCTAGAGACATTAAAAGGGGATAAAGGTTTAAATAAAATTAAGTTCTAATCATCAATGCTTTTTAAAATATATTTTCCAAAAATTGTTTTTTAGGAAAATAATAATAAAAAAGTTAGATAATGAAGAAAAAGATGATTTTTTTCAAGTTATTAAATATTTTCAACTACTATCAAAAATGTCAACAGTCAGTAATATATAATTTAAAGAAGAGTGAAAAAAGATAGAACTATAGATTTCAAATCATTTTAATTACTCATGTTTATGTAACATGGAAGAAACATAAATATAATTAATAAACATGCTTAAGATAATTTGAAATTAATAATTATAATGTTATATAATATTTTTGTTATGAAGATAATAAAAATATTTTTAATAAATGTGAGATGATTGAAAAAATTAAAAATTATCTTTTCAAAGTTTTATAATAACTGTAAATATTAATTTTAATTTTTAAAAAAAAATAATCAAAATTACTATTAAAAATATTTTTTATATTTGTGAAATAAACAAAACCTTATAATAAAGTATGTTTACCTACAAAAAGTATTTAATATTATTTATAGTTTAAATGAATTATATATTATTATAGATGAATTAAAGAGTGCGCAACCCTGATGATGAAATCTATGATCTGAAAACCATGCTATAGTATATATTGAGCAGTATTATGTACCATGACTACTAAACTTAAGTATTAGTGCTTAGTCAAAAGTAAAATTATTACAATAACTACTAATTAGTAGTATTTATAAAATTTTATTGCTGATATATATAAAATAATACTGATGAAATGATTATATTTTCCTAAAGATAATCACGTAGACTGACAATAAAGGTAGTATTGACTAGCATAAATCAATTTTATTTATTTTAAAGATAAGGCCAATTATATACCATCGATACTATATCAGATTAGATGGCTGATTTGTCTATCCTTATTTCTCTTTAAATACTATCTACTAAGCTATTTGCCATCTAGCACAATTTGGGAATTCTTTGAACTCTTTTTTGACATTAAATAACCATAATCACATATATAAGTACACTCTATGTTAGACAAATTGAGATTTGAAAAAACAAAACAAAGTACAACTATTTCTTTTTGATTTACAATATCAATTCAATGAATTAATAAATAGAATAGTAACAAAGAAGTTTGAAGTATAGACGAGTCATACTTTATTCCTAAACCAATATATTGAATCATCCTTATATGGTAGATACATCTATAAATACATACTTTCTACAATGTTTTCCTGTTTGCATATATAATTGGCTAGATTTAATATTTTATTTAGTTACTCCTTTAACCTCTTTAAAGATATGTGCATATACAGAATGAAATCATTTATTAATTATAGGCATATGAAATATATCCTTAAGATAAAAATTTATATTGTTTAACATCTCATAATAAATTTTTTATAGGAATATATAATATAAATGAAAACACAAATTTTATAAAAATACTCAAAAGAGAGGGGGAAATAATTATGAAAACTTTAAAAAATATTTAATCTATTGCTGAAACATAATTTGGTATTTTAGTGGAATCATTCTTATATTTTATCTTAGATTAGTTTTGCTTTATCATACATGATTGACAGTATTCAGAACAATTATCTTCTTTTCAGATTAATTTGATATGCTGAATTTTAGGCCTTTTAAAATTAATGGTTTTTACATTATTTTTGTGGTGGGCTTTTATGTTTCCAAATTAATAAAAGTTTTATCAATTCAGGGATTCATTATATTTTGTAAAATGAAAATAGAAAAAAGCCATATTAATTCTTCCCCAGTGACATCAGTGATAAATACTTTCTCATGGCTGTAAGTGAAAACAAATAATGATAACTTATAGTTTTTCATTGCAAGTTGTGTTAGCTTTCATCTGAAAACTTGAAGCTAATTTCTTTTTCTTAATGAGCTCCTGCTAGTTTTTAAAAAGTTTTTTCCTAATGTCTTCAAACACTGGTGACTGAAACTAAGGAGTAATTAAAGAAGAACAACCACTAGCTAGTGCAATTATTCATATATGCCTTTATTTCCCCATGTAATAATTTGTATTTTCTGGATCAAAAAAACAAGTTGCTTGTTTACTGGATGCAATAATACATTTATTTTTCATCAGCTTGTCGTTAATGACTCATGAATTAAAAAAAAACAAAACAATTTAAGTAAATTATACTTTTTTTAAATTTTTAAGCAACATTTTTAGTTTTATCAAAAATTAAAATTTAAAATCTTAAATTTGACTTTACATAATTGAATAATATCTTTTTACTTTACAAAAAAAAAAAATCATTTCACAATTCTCTATTTTCAATCTATACAGTAATTTCAGTAATATTTAATTACGCAAATAATTATAATAATAATAATGGATATTATAAATAATAAGTATATATATTATATAAATACAATTTGTACATCTTACTTCAAACACTTTATAACAATTGTAAATATATATTCATACAATCTGATGTTTCAACTGTTCTGTGGTCTTCATTAGAACTATGATATAATGACAATAAGATAAAATAAATAAAATAATAAAAAATGTAATCAATAAAGTAAAATAAAGAAAAAAAAAAGAAAAGTAACAAACTGTAATAAAATATAGAAACATAAAAAAACTAAAATAAATTAAATGTGATAAAATGGATTTAAAAACAAATAAAATAAAATAATACAGACAATATTAAACAAAACATAAATTAAATTGAAATTTAAAGTAAATATAGATTACATGTGTATTTCTGTCTGTATATATTCATGAACAATCATTACTTTAAATATATTATTTCTTTTATTATTTTTTAATAATCAACTAATTATTATGATTTCTTATAAATTAAAACTATAATTTGACTATCCCCAACATTAATCATTCACTAAAACTATTCTTTTTAATTTTTAAATCATATATAATATATATTATTTTCTTATTCATTCTTTTTTAATCTGAGAATAATAAAATTACAGTTTTAATTTGTAAGGAATAATAATAATTAGGGGTCCATTAAAAATAATAAAAAATAATATATTTAAAATAGCATTTATTCATGAATACGTATGTATACTCTCTATTTATTTTATATTTCAATTTAATATTGTGTATTTAATTTTATATTATTTGGATTATTTTATTTGGTTTTACATCCATTTTATCACATTTAACTTATTTTTGTTTATTTTTATATTTTGTGTTATTTTTCTTTATTTTTTATTTTAATTTTATTGATTACATTTTTTATAGAATTATATATATTGTACCAGCATGCATTAAACTTTAAATAAGCATTATTATATAAAAAATCATTTTCATAATTTTATATATTAGTAGATTTTAAAGTTATCAAGTGATGTTTACTCTAATTTTTGAGTTACTATAGACACACTCAAATACAAAGTAATTAATGATTTATTTTTCTTTTATTATTTTTTAAAAAAGTAATATATCTTAAACTTAAAATCTTATTATAAAACTATTCATAAATTTAAAGATATATATGTTTAATAAAAATTACAATAATGTTTTGTCTATCTTTACATTTTAAATCAATAGGTTTGGGTAAATGTATAACAAATTATGTTTTCACATATGTGTGTGTATGTGTATGCATGTTTATTGTGTAAATTTGAGATTATCATATAAATTTTAAATTGCAAATGTTTTGAAATAATAATATTATTAAAGATATAAAAAATATAATAATTTTTTTTGAAACAAACAAATGTAATTTTATTTTTTTAAAATAAGAAATTTAAAATAATTATTTTACTTAAAAAAAGACATATTGTTTGGGACCCTATTTGTAAAATAATTCTGGCAAAGGGAAATGATAATTCTTTTATAAGTAAAAGATGTGTTTATTGTTAATGACAATATCCAAGTCATGATCCCAATATTATATCAATTAACAAAGGACAGAGCTTAGGTGACACTAATTTCTCTCTTTTTTCTTTCTATATGTATATTGATCGCTTCAATTAATAAACTGCATTTTTGCAATAAATACATATATATATATTAAAAATGTGATATATATTTTAAGAATGTTTCAGGTCAATAATATAATGGAGAGCTAATCAGGAAATTTGGCATTTATTTTAAAGGATGGACTTAGTCTTTGAAAGGAATTTAAATAACCAAAGGAATGGAATTTATTTAAGAACATTATAGAAGAAAAGCCTTTTTAAATGCCGATAAAGTTTTAACCATGTGAATTAATATATATATATATACAAAGAAATCAAATAATTTTCCAAGTATAATAATAATAATTTATCAAATCAAATAATTAAAAGCTATAAAATGCTGATAAAGTTTAACCATGTGAATTAATATATATATCCATATGGATTTATTTGCATCCAAACAAAGAAAATATATAATTTTTCTAAGGATTATAATTTTAAATGGAACAATTATGAATTTGAAATAATCTTTAATCATTTTAAAAGAATAAGTAATACTTTTTACTCAACATGAACTACAATGCAGATCTTGTTGTAAATCATTAAAAATTATTTTATTAAATAAACTACAAATACTTCCATAAGAAGTATTTTTTTTGGAATTATTATATTTTAAAATATTATTTTATGGATTTGTTTTGTGGACTTTCTCCATATGAGTTTAATCAAAAGTGATTTAAAGACTGGCAAACTTTTTGTGCATAAATATTAATTAGCGTTCAAGCAGACTGTATAATTATTTATTTATGTAATTATTATTTGTGTTAATATTCCTTTTCTTTTAAAAGGTCATTATATATATATATATATTAGTGAACATATAAATATATAATTAACCATAAGAAAAATTTTAATAATTAACTCTAAATTTATGCTTAAATAAATTATATAAATTTTCATTTATTAATTTGTTTTGGTTAGTTGATATATGATCAGTAGGAAAACTGAAACAAATTAATATTTTCTTACACACACACACACACACACACACACACACATATATATCTTACACACACACATATATATATATATATATATATATATATATATATATATATATATAAAAGACCCAAGAGCATAAATGAAAAGTGTGAAAGAAAATTAACAATATTTCATAATGGGGGATAAAATATTTTTTAAAACTTCTCAACCAATAGAATTTGAGAATGAGGAGAAAATGATTCATGGAATATACTTAGTATTTTGAATGCAACACTTAATAACTAATGTTCAAAAAATTCAAGTTCTTTATCATCATGTGGTGAAAGAAAAATCCTTAATTACTTTTAGTTTGAATAGTTATCAACTCAAAATATAAACTACAAATTCCAACATGTTGCTTTTCACAAATTAAAAGAAAGAGTATCTCATCATAGGAAATAAAGCAATTATCTTAGCTATATGTAGAGCTGTTATTTTATCTAATTTAGTCTATGAAAGAGACAGTTCACCATCCTACTGATGCAATATAAAGGCATTAGAAGAGTTTCCATTAAGATATTCCATAGAATTTTAAAAATACATTAGCAAGATCATAAAATCAATAAATATATTCTTCATCTTAGTTATATTAGACTATAGAGTATACTATTATAAAATCAATTTTTTATTTAATTGATCTATGAAATGAATGAATAATGTACGACTTTCAAAAAAAATATTTTGTGGTAAACTTCAGCATGATTTTCATGGGAGAGATAGATTCCATCTATGTTGTAAGAATCACTTCAAAACATTCTAAAGAAGTTGCTAATATTGATCATTGCCATAGTGATATGACAAAGAATAGAATACAATGGAGAGCTATGATTAGATATTGAAGTATATCAAAAAGAAAGGTTTTCTGCAAAAACAAAAAAAAACAAAACAAAAACAAAACAAAACAAAAAAAAAAAACTAAAAAAAAATAAAAAAATAAACCAACATATTTTCTATGTGGACATATTTGTAACTTCATCGACTGGCTTCTATTGTCTTTGCAAAATTTATTTCTAGAGTAGTTTTTTCTCTTTCTTTTTGTATCTTTACTTGGAGATGAAATTGCCATTCTTTTTTACATATATGTGAAAATAGTTATAAGCATTACAGAAATTAAACGTTTTAACAAGCAATTAAAACACTTTATAATTACAGAGTAAAATTATGATTTAAATGCGTATTGTAATATATATGTTTGCATATTTCCAATTTTTATATATTACATTGACTTTTTAGCATATATAAATAATTCGACGTCTCAAAATAATTTTTATTTTAATATAATAAGTGACGCCATACACATTATTGGAGGCTGAAAGGGAAAATAAAAAATTACTTACTGGTATTTACATCTATATAAAAGTCATTTTATAATCAGAACGTAATTGTTTTCATCTCTAATCTATAAAACAAAACAAAAAACTCACTTTATTGTAATGAACTGTAAAAGAATTTCCTGATAATATGAAACTCCATATGTGCAAATGAATAGTGCCTCTATCATAGTTTCAAGATTAATAAATTTTAACATATGTAGGTCTTATTTTAACTAGAGCTTTTATCAATAGAGAATTGAAATATCTGTACAGTTTTAGAGTTTCATGATGTACCTTTAACCTGAAATTATTTCTCTCTATCTTTTTCTTTAGCCTAAAAACCTTACAAATTTTAAAAGCATTTAAAACAATCAAATAAAAAGGAAGGTATTAAACAATAACCCTGTATTATGAATAATAATGCTTGCTATAGAAATAATTTTACACTGAGATATTTGTTACGTAGTTTTTTCGGAGTACCCCCCCCCCCACAATTATATTATAAACATTACATAGGTGACTTCAGTATCGATCTATTACAGGATCAAATTTTGACGCTAGTCAATGTTTTTTGCATTGTTAAAAATTATTTTCATTTGAAGTCCTATATTTTTAATTGTAAACATAAATACCTATGCATATAAACACACAAATACATGCACATATATAAATTAAATACTTGTCAGCCTGTTGGTATCATTTTATTTATATATTTTGCTAAATGAACAATTCACTTTTTTTTTTCGATTTGTTTTATGAATGGATACAAATTGTGGGTGAATAAACTGGTATAACATGAAAAATTTACCTAAAATATTACTATTGTTATATTTTAAATACACTATGATAAAAAGAATATGAAGATATGTAATTAAATGGATTTGAACTAAGGATTTTTCATCCTATTCATCCTCCACTCCATTTCACGCAACTGATACACATGACCACACATATGTGAAAAATATATATGATCCCTAATATACATATTTCATGCAAAAACAATACTCATCAGTTAGGCCAGATCATAATCTTCCAGACACATATATACAATCAGTGTTTGTTTTATATTAATATAGCAATTGTTCAAATTTTAATGGATGGTATTCAATCTTCTCATCCTTTCAACTATTCAACTGGGCATTTCATTGAAAAACCAATGAAGGAATGCTCAAAGCCCTTGTTGGATTTGATATTGTAGTCTTACCCATGTAGACATTATGTCAATACCCATGAAGATTTTACATCAATCTAACCTCTTATATTATTGAACCATTACATATCCATATATATTAATAAAAAGGGATGGACAGATCTCATACTAAGATGTAATTATTTCCCCAGCAATGTGTAATTCGAAGGCAGTAAGTAATATGCTTATAATAAATGTTTGTTATATATAAAATTAATATGCTTATAATAAATGTTTGTTATATATAAAATTAGAGGGTTTGAACTCAGGATTTTTCAGTGTATTCATCCTCCACTCCATCTCAAACAACTGATACACAGTTTATTATTTTTAGTTACTATTTATTTATCCTATAAAAAGGAGTTTTCTAGAGTAGCATATTTATTACTATAATGATAAAGCCCATCCTGGTCATAAACTATTTTTCTTTGACAACCAATTTTTTTGAGCATTAAATACTTTTTTAATGAAACAGAATACCTCATTACTTGACTAACAAATGGCAATTTTAACTATGATTTGATGAAAGGAAAATGCAGATCTATTTGGATCAAAAATCTACTTGTTTATTTTCCATGCTGTTTTAAGATTATTCATTAGCATTACAGTTCAGAAATATTATTTTTATTACCCTGTGTAGTTTAGTACAGTGGTGAGGCAGAAGACCCTGGAGCTTAAGGGTACAGTTCCATTTCTGTCACTTCTGGTCTTTAAACTTCCTATGAACTTCCAAGCAATAAATCATTTGAGTGTTTTTATTGCTTTTGCTATCATGTTTTTTTCAATATCATTTTTCACATCAAAGTTTAAATTGCTAAAAATTAATTTCTAAAGATGCTTCATACATTAAAAAAAACATTTTGCTTTGTTCTCACTCTGACAAAAATTAATCTATGATAAATCTCTTGATCACTAAATTTTTGTTTGTTCACAAATAATTAAAGGAGATAAAAACAATCCTAACTACCTTTAACTAAATTTATCATAATAAGTTTTGTTTTTACTTTCTTCAATTGGAAATTAATCCTAAAACCTTTGGATCTTGAATCATCAATCTATCTATTACTTAATCAAAGAGTGTAGAATATTTTTCTTATTAAGTAAGAAAAAAATTGACATAAAATTTAAACATCTCATTGACTAATAATTTTGGTAATAATACATATAATTTAGATAGTAGCAGATATTTCCATAAATTAAAACTTTGATCCTTTTTTCAAAGTATCGGAGAAAATAAACATTAGACACAAATAAACACTAACTAGCCAATACGAATTATCGATATAAACATTTCAATAATTATTACTCATTAAAATGCATATAAAATTCAAATTAACTAATAAGTTTAAGTACAACTAATATGCATCTAATATTTTATAATTTAAGTCATTCTATAACTATTATTTGCTAAAATTTGCATATATACATATAATATGCAATATTTACATAATAATTTTAAGAGTGAAAAAATTCCATATGTTTAAAAAAATCATAGTTAATATTAGATAAGTGATTTTATTGTAAACAAAATGCAAACTGCAGTAAAATAGAAATAATTATTGATGCTTTTTTAAAAAATAATATAATAAAAGTATCATTTAAAAAACTATCCATATGAGAAAGTGCATTGAAATTTTGATTTGTCAATGATTATGTAATAAAATGACAGTCTGGAAAATGGCAAAAACTGAAGATATATGTTTTTTATGGCATAGGGTTCTAAGACCAATGAAAGCATACTGAAAGATGTAATAATAATAAACAGAAAGTGGTGGGAAACTTAAACTTTAAATATTGATAAATTACATTGGTAAAGGTATGTTATAATAAGTAAAAAGAAATGTTTTGTATAGGATACATTTATCTAGAAATTATCATTCAATTTGGATTTATCATCAAAAAAATAATAAATTATGTTTTTTTTGCAATGATGTTTATAAAACCAACAAGAAAGAATATCATATAATACCAAATTGTCCATTCACTTTACTACTGTTACACAATGCTTTATTTACCACCTTTTTTACAGTTTACAGTTTCAATTGCTTCAGAAATCTTCTTCAGAACTTTATATCTCCTAGCCTCAACTCTAAATTCAAATTTTAAAAATTTACTGTTATACTTTTAGTATCCCCTCTTTAAATTCTACACTTATATTATTATCACTTATATTATTAGGAAGCTTCTAATCATATAAGTGTAGAATTTATAATGGTAAATTTTTAAAATTTGAATTTAGAGTTGAGTTTAGGAGATATAAAGTTCTGAAGAAGTTTTCTGGGGCAATCAAAACTATAAAAAGCATTGTGTAATAGTAGTAAAGTGAATGGACAATTTAGTAATGCAATAAAAAGAGTAGTTATTATACTTCTTGAAGTAAAAAAAATATCCTGGGTATTCTAGGAATTTTTGTTATCATAATAATGAAGTGATAATGCTGCCATCTATTATAGTTTACAGTTATGTGTGCATATTAAATTACTTGACAACTTCTGTTAGTACTATTTTATCAACAGTTATAGGTGCCTTTCTGGAGACAATAATAGCAAAAGTATAATATTTATTCATGCCATATACTTTTTATTTATTAAAATTTCTTTGGAAATAACTTTTATAAACTTTTTCAATGAATCTTTACATAGCTTTATGATTAGCAGATATCATAACATGATTATTAAAAAATTATTCTATGGCCTTTTAAAATTTTTTTAATGTGTTTATTGAATATTCACAATTAACTTCCATTTTTCTTATGATTATTTTTTTATGTTTCCAAAATCATCTGATTGATAAAGAAAACATGTTCTCCAGAATACTGCTAGATTATCTTTTTCAAAACACAATAGTTTTATTTGACATTCTATTCTTTATTAACATCCATTCATTATGTTCAATATATTATTTTAATAGTTTGTCTTTTTTTCCTTCAGATAATAAAGCTACAGAACAACTACTATGAGACACATAAGTATTTATTTTTTGGTTCCATGTATGCAAAAACATTCCAGGCCTTTATGTCCTAAACCGAAGTCCTATAATTATCATTATTGAATTGAGATAATTTTTAAAATTAAATTTACTATAAAGTTATTATCAGAGCACATCTCTCCAATTTATCAATAATATCAAAAAGAGGATAAAATATATAAGATGTTCTTCATAAATAAAAGTTTATAATAAATTTCGATATTTTCATATTTTAATAACTGAAATATTATTGTTTTATAAATATTACTATTATTTTGAAATAAATTTTATTTAAGTAAAAACAACAACAAAAAAAGATTTTATTTTGTATTCATTTTTAACTTCTATCTTTAGATTTCAAACTTAAAGATACAGTTCTGTCATAGACGACGTTAATTTTAATGCTAATGTTTTTATAAAAAGTTCTACATTTATATTATTGCCCTATTACTCAACTAAATTTATTTTTGTTCAAATGACAGCATTAAATGCTTCTTCTTCAATCGCTATTTTCTATAGGTTATTAGTATTAGATCTTCTTGATATTTTTAATAATATGTAATGTGAATAAAATAAAAATTTAAAATATTTTAGATATTGAAATATCAGATTGGGAATATTCAACTTGAATGTGTGTTTGTACATTACAACAGTCGGGATGAATCAGAGTCTTACCATATCTGCCATACAAGGGTGCCAACAGGCCATTCAAACCTGGAAAATTTATATAGTAGGCAGATACTTACTGTTAAGATCCAAATTTATTTTATATTAACTGTTAGGCCATGCCACTAGCTCAAGGAGATGCAGAGATTTAAAATAAATACTTTTTAAAAATATATTTTTTAATATTAAAAAAAATAAAACAAGCCACTGCCAGTAATAACACACAAAAAAACATTTATTAATGCACATATATAAATAATTTAAATTGAGGAATAAATTTAGACTTTACTATTAATTTTAAATTTAAATTATTTGAGTAAGTCCATACATATGGACATTTTAATAACATTTTTGACTTTAGAATGTTGAATATAGATAGGATACATAGATTACTCAGTTAAAACTTTTCAAAATCAATCATTCAATCTCAGACTAAAAGTTCGCAGCCAACCCAATGCCTGCTTCCAAATATACAGATGCAATCAATGCAATATGAAGATGCTAACATAAAACCACACTGTCATCTGCAGCATGATATTATTTAAAGGACATGATCCTCATCCAATACAGGAATGTGCATCTGTCTGGTGAAGGAATCATGTAATAAAATATTTAAAGAGAAATGCTACAGGTATGGTGGAGGGCAGTCTATCTGTCAACTTATAGTCCCTATCCATAGAGCTAAAGGAAGTCAATGTCACAGGAAATACATCTGGATACATTGCAATGCAATGGCTACACCTTTGCATCAGGCATTCAGTTGGGCTTTGTCCTGTATTCTAATATGCTTCACATTGCATTGATCTAAATGCCCATATACCTCTCTAGTAGCATCAACCTAACTATGAGACAAATAGTCTGAAATTTAAACTCCTTTAAAATAAACATAAACGATTGAAACATAAAGTTATTAATTGAAAATTGCTGAGGGAAATTTACACGAAAGTAAACCCAATGGCACTCATCATAAGGTACTGCATTGACAGCAACAACTTAAAATATATACCAGTAAATATGTTTAGACACTTGGCATGAGGTGTCATATTTACCGATATATATATATATTTCACACAAATACAAATCTTAAAAAAAACCTAATATAAACATTAATGAATTTATGCAGCTATCTACACCCAACATAAATTTAATACATTTTAATTAACACATCAAAAAATTGGAAATGATTAATTAATCATATGCATAAAAATTATTATTAATAATTCATTTGGAATTTTCTTTTTTAGGTCAGATAGGAGTTCTTATTTTCAGTTACTAAATGCAAATTTGAGAAAGTTTATATTAGATAAACAGAAGAGTTTATACTTTACAGATTCTGCAGATTTAGAGGTCCATCTTCATGATCACTTTCAAAGATTATTGGCCTTCTTTGAAATGAAGCTGCTACTTGCCATTCATATGGTCAAGAACGGGAGGGTTCAGCCAGTTGTCAGGAAATTAAATCTATTGCAGACTTCTACATCATGAAATACAGCTACAGTTATAATGGTATATTAATAGTCAGCTCTAAGACAACAACCACTCATTTTTTCTTTTTATAGGGTTAGACCTACCTTATCAGTAAATTTTCAGATCCATCGAGTAAGACATTACTAATCCTAGAGTCTCTTTTTTGTCCATGCTGTGGCTTGGTGCCACCATTGGTCAAGGTCATTTTTTCATTCTCTTATCTAACCTTTTAATTATTTAAGTGCCACAAGGGCTAGTGTGCTTTGCATTTAGTTAATAAAACAATTATTTCCATTTTAAGATTAAAACAAGATTTTTTTAAAAAATTGAATCTAATTAACATTTTTCTTTTCATTGCTTTTAAACAAAAAATATTAATCTTTATCTTAAGATCTTTACTTTTTTTCTACAAAAAGTACTTTTAAATACTTTTTTTCTTAAAATAGTTTTAAAGTTTTCCATCTGTGCAATATATACATGTTAACATAACTCTATTAATTTTTTTTCAGTTTCTAATAAAACACTTTTTATTTAAGATTTATTTCCCCCTTTATGTATTAATTTTAAAATAATGTAACAGCATATGTATAGTGTTACAATATATATTAGGGCTACTCAATGCTTCTCACTTGGATGATTGATGATCTGCTCCTCAGACTAAAATAAACTTTAAAATATTTAGTGCTACTATTTCTACTTCAGTATGGTAGTACACATTGATTGTCATAAGGAATGGATTTTATTTTTAAGCTTGAATTTGTTTCCTTTAGATATATTTTAGACTCAAAATAATTTATTAATCACCATCATGTTGGGTGCCATCATGTCTTTACATACTTGAATTTATATAATTTAAATTCCATCCTTATTATGCTATATTGTAATTATTTATGTATATTGGTAAAATATGCAAAATATCCATTCAAATAATAATCCAATAAAAATATAAATCATAATTACTCCTTTGACATGTGAATCCTTTGAATTTGGCTTTACATAAATATGCATTTCCAGCATCCATTTTCTTCAGGCTCCAATTTCTATGTATGGTTTAACTTCCACCATATAAGTTATATTTTTCTACTAAAAATAATCTCTAAATTGGATTATTAATAATAACATAAATAATTTTATAGTGACTCCTCTCTTGGTTATGTATGTGTAATGCAATAATTTTAAGTTATTGACATTATGACTTAAATAAATTTATTTCAAAAGCTTATATCTTATTTATCTTTTTGATTTCATCATCATATAATTTTATAAATGATTATCTTTACCTTGTCGAATTAATTTCAGTCTTTAAATCTTTAATTAAAAAAAAACATGTTGTGTGATATCTGGACTTCGGGTATTGTTTTACTGACAAAATATATGCTTAACAACTGCTTAAACATTTATATTATTGGTCTTACCATGCTTCAATAATATGCAACATTAATTATTAAATGGATGTGGGTTGCAAGATTATATTTCAAAATTTCAAATGAAAAACTATCATAATGCTATTATTTAAGATAAGAAGATACATATAAGCTTTAGGATTAACAATTATTTTATTGGCCAGTCTAGGAATTATATTCAAATAACAAGTTTTTATTTATCTATCAATTAAACATCATTTGATATACAACATTGATTCCATAATTTTTCTTTTACATTCATGTATGCAATAAATATATTTCTTACATATACATTAATTTTCAAGAACAAATATATCTTGTTTTATAAATTCTATCATACATCATTGTTTTCCATATATCATCACTATATTTTAAATACAAAGGCTATTCTTTTGATAATTGTATATATTTTTAAAAATGTATACAGATGTTATCAAAGAACTCATAGCATGCATTTAAGGACTTGCTTTTTTGGCAATATTATTTCATTAAAATATTGTCATTTTTAAATATTACTTCATATATTTATCATAAATATATTTAAAATCATTTTTTTTAACTCTAAACATTATTAGTATTTCAGATTTTTGAAATTGTATTCATGAGGACTACACATACAAAGTTGAACACACAAAATAATATACTTATTAATAAAACTGATATTACTTATTAAAATAATAATTAGAGTAAATATGCTTATTTAATACATTCTTGATTGAAATAATTTTATATTTCACTGCAATACTGTGTCATTTAAATAAAATATTAATTAATTATCCATAGATATAATTTGATGATAGATTTGATATATATATATATATATATATATTGTAATGGAATGAACTTGCTGCATTCCATTTAAATTGAAGAAAGAAGGCCCCAAACATTGGGAAAGCCAAATATAATGGAATGTATCTTTATATATGATCTCAAATGAAAATAAACATATGAACTTTTGTAACAATAATTATTAGTTAACCAAGCCCCTAACTTTGATACACCAAATGTAATGAATAATTAAACAAACATATTATGCTGATCACGTTATGGCATCCAAATGTAATGGAACATACTTTTACTCCATTATACCAATCATCAGTTAACTTGGGACCAACAGTTTGTGGTGCCAAATGTAACAGACAATATATCATATAAACATATTATACCTCAAATGTAATGGAACGTCAATATATGAGAAGAAAATAATGCTTCAAACATTGGATGATAAATGTAATAGAATATATATAATCTAATGAATCCAATTGTTGAGAAAGCCTAATATAATAAATTGTATAATTTAAATGAAGAAAGACAAAATTATCCCAGTTATATTTAAATAAATTGTTTATATGCCCTTCCAACTAGCTATACATGAAATAAATCTAAAATCATACAGAGCAATGAGATCTATCATTATAATTTATTTTCAAGGTTGATATAACTAACTAATCAAATATATATATCAGAAACAAAAGTAATTCTATTAAATCCAATATACACATCTATTATGTAAATTTATGTATATCTAAACATATCAATGAATAATAATATGCGTAAGTAACTTAAAGACTAAATAATAAGTGAAATACGTAGTTATCCTCTATTAAATTGTGAATTCAATTAATTTCATAATGACTTTGGCACTAAAAGAAAAATAAGAATAAAATATTAATACACTTTCAAATAAATTACAAAGGCATTACTTATAAAACAAATAGTACATCCTTTATTTTTATATTATGGTTTAATTTTAGGTAATATCAATGTTTTAAATACAAACCCAAATAATAAATATACATATATACTTGCAATAAGTATATATATTAAATAAATAAAGACATATCTGTGCTTAACAAGTAGATATTAATATAAATACAAATCCATATTTATATTTTTCAGATATTTAAAATAATAAATAAAAATAAAAAATATTATATACAGCAAATATATATAAATTATTGTTTTGGTCTGCATAAGAATTATTATATAAAGTTAAAAAAAAAAAGAAAATAAATAAATTAATAATAAAAAATTTTTATAATAAAAATTTGCGAATATAAATCTACTTATTAAAGTATACATAACAACTCATATGCAACCCAAACTTATAAGCCATACTTTAAGATTTTAAATTACTTAAGTGTTAATTTTGACACCTGTTAAATGTTTATTGCTGTTAGAAAACAAGACGCTTGAATTGAATATTTATAAAACGTTATATTTTTATAATGAAAAATAAAAGTAAACAAAAATATCGATCTCAAAAATATATTTATATATCATTTATACATATAAAATTGTTGACTACCTTTCAAAGTTCACCTGTTTAGTTTTTCTTCAAAAGTCAACTTATTCCATTGTTTTATTTCTTTATCCGTTTAATATTAGAATGCATTCTAGTTAAAGTGAAGAAACTATTACGTTAGAGAAAATTGTCAATTCTTGGATGTATGTATATTTTTATCCTTCTAAAATTTCTTTCCTTGAAAAGTAAATAAATAAATTGAAATGTTAAATCCAATATATTAATTCTAGTTACCTCCAGATTATTATTAGATTGACCATTATAGATTCCAGATAGCTATGTCAAACTTCGGCTTCAAACGCGATGAAATTCATGTATTGAAATTTGCCTAGTTTTTCTTTTTAAACTGCCTTGGAATAAATGAAAGAAAATGGTGCAGCCTCTTGGCTGCGATATATCTCTATTAGCCTATCATGATTTATGTATTTACCATAGAAATCTATCTTATTCCAATATTCTGAAGAATGGTAATTTCAAAGAAACAAAGTACAACAAAATTTTATCCTTTTGTTTTTTTAATCACTATCCTAATAATAATGGCTTCTTTTTGTTGTTGTTTCTGTTGTTCCACGTGCTAGCAAATGCTGTTTTTAAAACCATTGTTACACATGTTTTATTTTAAACAATTAACATTAAAAAAAAATATCAAGCATATATATAAAAATTATTAAATTGAAAATTTATTTGACAGCTTTAAAAATATACATAAATAATAATATTGCATTTTTTAATAATCACTGCAAATAAAATAATTTTTTTTATAATCAACAATTTATATGTCTCCATTTATTTATAATAATTAAATATTCATAACGATGTACCATCAACATATAAATAAAATAATAACTTCAAACAATAACTATACCTAATAACCATAAACAATAATAATACTTCATATATAAACATCAACTCAAAGAGATTTTTTTAAATAACAAATGACAATTTTTAAAACATAGATAGACTTATCGATATTTACAATACCCCCTAATCCACCAAAAAAAAAATGTCTTTGCAGATAACTAATGAATTATGAGATATCGAAAAACTTCTCAATTTTGTATTCTTTCTAAGGACTAACATGGTTTAAAGAATATCATTTTTCATATTAATAACCATATTCATTTATTTATATCTATCTTTCAGATCATCTAGATATTTGTCCAAGTTTTCTTTAAAAAAAAAAAATAATAATAATCAAAAGTGCCTTTTAAATCCTTCTTGAAAAGAATTTCCAGTATGTTGAATTCTGTGAAGAAATTTGCTTTTATTTACAAGATTTTTATATAACGTTTTCGTATAATTCAATTGCTTTTGAATAATTTTGAGATAAGTATCTAAAGATTTTGCTATGAACTCCTTAGATTCTGCATCTATATCCTTTACATAAATAGTAACTTGATCATAAGCACTAACATAATTCTTAACTTTATCAATAACAGTTGCTATTTTATCAGATAATCTATTATCTTTCCTTTGACTATCTTGATAAACATCATCGACTTGAGTAAGTCTTTGTTTTACTTCACTTGTTCTACATTCAATTAAAAACAATACTCTGGGCAATTTTGAATGGTATTCATTCAAATTTTCTAAATAATCCTTTAAAAATCGCAAATCAGATTGATGTGATACAACTTCAACATTAAAAATTCTTAAAATCATTTTGAAAATCATTCTGTTTTACACCATTAATATTATCATATTCTATATTAATTCTTTTCAGTTTAACTTTAGATTTACTTAAATCTCTTTCCTTAGCTATATTTTCTCAAAGAAAATCTTTACTAATCACATCATCACTTCTTATTTTAAGTTTAATTTTGGCTTTACCAATTTCTTTTTCCTCATCAATCCTCTTTCTACCAAGATTCAAATCAAATATCTTTTTATTCATTCTTTTAAATTTTACCTTTGCTTTCCCTACATCTCTTTCTTTGTCAATCTTCTCTCTAAAAAAATCAATATTATTTATCATTCCATCTATAACTTTAAGTCTAACTTTGGCTTTTCCAATATCTTTTATAAAATCTATACTTCCTTTAAGATAATTTATTTTAAACTTCTCTCTACTCATCTCTTTGAATTTTACTTTAATTTTCTTCAGATTTTTATTGGGATAAATTATCTCTTTAAGAAAATCTATTTTAATTTTCTCCTTACTTCTGAATTTAAGTTTTATTTTGGCTTTGCCTAAATCTCTATTTGGATCAATTTCTACTTTCATAAAATTTACATTACATATTATATTGTTAATTCTTGTAAAGAATATTTCTTTGTAAATATTAATTTTTGTATAAACGTTTCCACAATTAATGGTACATTTTTGAACTAGATTTTGCATTTTATCTTTAAATTTATTACTGGTATTATCCATAATCTTTGGTAATTCATTGTCTAATAACTTTAGATATTTTTCACCTAAAGAATTTAATTTTATTTCTACAGATTCATCAACTCTTTTATCCTCACTATAGTATTCATCAAAATTTTTAGGTTTCTTTATAGTCTTTCTTTCAACTACCTCTTCAAACAACTTACTCTCTCTTACATTATCATTATTAATTAATTCAAGAGAATCTTGAGGTTCTTTTAAAATTTTATCATATAATTCATTATCTTTATCAACCATTTTAACATACTCTTCATTTTCTTTTATATTTTTACTAATCACTTCAATGGGTTCTTTGTATTCTTCAAAATTTTTATCAACTAATTCAAGATTTTTACTACAGATTTTGTCAGACACTTTTAATTCTTTCAGTTCTTCATCAACTTTTGTGTCTATACTCATAACACTATCATCTACCAGAGCTTTTGATGCAACTTTTAATTCTCTAAAAAGTTCATCAGAGTTGGTTTTTAAACTAGTCTCTAGTTTCTGGGAAAGTTCATCAGAATTTGTCTCTAATCTAAAGGAAACTTCATCATAATTGGTATTTAATCTAGACTCTAGTCTCTCAGAGTTGGTTTTCATCTCAGCTTTAAATTCATCACAGTCGATTTTTAATCCAGCCCTTATATTACCAAAGTAAATTTTTATTTCAGCTCTAAGATCCGCTTTTAACTCTGCTTTAAATTTTTTCATAAAATCTCTTAAATCAAAATCACCACTAACTGGCATTTTATTACTATTGTTATCCATTATTATTAGAACTGCAATATTATATACTCATACAAAAAAAAAATTCTAAGATATAGATATATTTCTATGTAGTAATTACCACAGATCAAGGGCTCACCATCTCCAATCATTATCCCAACAAGCAATTACTCAACTAAGCAAAGTACAAGCCTTTTAATTTTATTATTCATTGTAGCTATCTGACAATCTAAATTTCAGTTGTTAGAACTCATAAACTTATTGGCTTATAAAAAGTCTCTTCTATCACTATAACAATAATAAATTCCTCTAAAAATATATATATATAGAGAAAGAAAGTAACAACTGAGATCATTAACTAACATTTATTTATAGATAATGATAATAAATATTCTACACTTATACAATATTGAAATGTGGAAATTTCATATCAAATTCAATATAACCTTGAAATATTTAAAATACAATAAAATGTTCACATGCCTTGAAAACAACTAATTCAATAATATAGTGAGACAACTTTCTCATTCAAAATAATGGTAGTTAAATATAAAATGCTTAAATTGATGCCTATAAATTTTCTGGACCTTAAAACTTAATAACATTTTATATACATAAAAAAAAATCAACTTCACTAATTATTTACTTTTGTACCCGAAATATTTTACTAAAATTGTACTAATACAGTTTATTATCAACAAACATTAAAAGTCACTTATAATGGAAAATAAAATATTGATATGTTTGTTTTCAAACCCTAATTGATAATCAATGTAATAGATTATTTGTTACCAACAATAATCAATTAACCAAGCCCTTAAGTTTGGTGTTATATATTTAAGTTATATACTTATCTATTCCTCCAAAGATCCAACAGATACTGACAGCCAAAAGATTGATTAGCACTTCACAACTTTGATATAGATAAAAGAATTCAATCATTACTCCTAAAGCATACAATGTTTCATGAACACTTAGATGATTATCACATTTCATTCTACCTAAGCTACTACAACCCATAATAATTTTCTGAAAACACTATTACACTGCCCTGCTTACATCCAAGTCTTAGGGGCTATTATTTATAAAATATTTCCTTGCTCATCTTTGGGAGTCTTAGAGGCAAATATTATACATATATCAAAAATAATTATACCTTACTCTCTCTGGAGTCTTAAAGGTAAAATCATGGCAGGACTACTGTTAACTGCTTCATGATAAATAATAACTAACATCACAATTTGGGTTGGAGCAATGAATGAGATCAATCAATCACAAGTGACATGAATGCATCACATCCTCAAGACAATGACAAAAATTCCCCATCCAACATCAATACTTGCAACAGAACCAACCAAACTCCAACAATTAAATATCCAATCTAACCCTCAAAATTATAGATTTTCTACAACATAAACTTTCCAAATATGGACAAAATTATTACGCTATAATTTAACACCATCAATATAATTTTTAAATTGAAATTAAACTGCTTCATGACTATATTTATCTTTCATCATTAAAAAAATACAATAACAGTAACAATCACCATCTAAACATAAGGCCAAAATATTTCTGTATATATAAAAAAAAAATTACACAATAATGCTTCTCTTTCTTTAAACTATACATCTCATATCAATATATATACTACACATCTCTCAGGTATGTGGGGTATTTCAAGCTCTAATTAGCTTATTTCAAGCCCCAGTTGTTGCGCCAAATGTAATAGAATGTACTTGCTGCATTCCATTTAAATTGAATAAAGAAGGCCCCAAACATTGGGAAAGCCAAATATAATGGAATGTATCTTTATATATGATCTCAAATGAAAATAAACATATGAACTTTTGTAACAATAATTATTAGTTAACCAAGCCCCTAACTTTGATACACCAAATGTAATGAATAATTAAACAAACATATTATGCTGACCACATTATGGCGTCCAAATGTAATAGAACATACTTTTACTCCATTATACCAATCATCAGTTAACTGGGACCAACAGTTTGTGGTGCCAAATGTAATGGACAATATATCATATAAACATATTATACCTCAAATGTAATGGAACGTCAATATATGAGAAGAAAATAATGCTTCAAACATTGGATGATAAATGTAATAGAATATATATAATCTAATGAATCCAATTGTTGAGAAAGCCTAATATAATAAATTGTATAATTTAAATGAAGAAAGACAAAATTATCCCAGTTATATTTAAATAAATTGTTTATATGCCCTTCCAACTAGCTATACATGAAATAAATCTAAAATCATACAGAGCAATGAGATCTATCATTATAATTTATTTTCAAGGTTGATATAACTAACTAATCAAATATATATATCAGAAACAAAGGTAATTCTATTAAATCCAATATACACATCTATTATGTAAATTTATGTATATCTAAACATATCAATGAATAATAATATGCGTAAGTAACTTAAAAACTAAATAATAAGTGAAATACGTAGTTATCCTCTATTAAATTGTGAATTCAATTAATTTCATAATGACTTTGGCACTAAAAGAAAAATAAGAATAAAATATTAATACACTTTCAAATAAATTACAAAGGCATTACTTATAAAACAAATAGTACATCCTTTATTTTTATATTATGGTTTAATTTTAGGTAATATCAATGTTTTAAATACAAACCCAAATAATAAATATACATATATACTTGCAATAAGTATATATATTAAATAAATAAAGACATATCTGTGCTTAACAAGTAGGTATTAATATAAATACAAATTCATATTTATATTTTTCAGATATTTAAAATAATAAATAAAAATAAAAAATATTATATACAGCAAATATATATAAATTATTGTTTTGGTCTGCATAAGAACTATTATATAAAGTTAAAAAAAAAATGAAAATAAATAAATTAATAATAAAAAATTTTTATAATAAAAATTTGTGAATATAAATCTACTTATTAAAGTATACATAACAACTCATATGCAACCCAAACTTATAAGCCATACTTTAAGATTTTAAATTACTTAAGTGTTAATTTTGACACCTGTTAAACGTTTATTGCTGTTAGAAAACAAGACGCTTGAATTGAATATTTATAAAACGTTATATTTTTATAATGAAAAATAAAAGTAAACAAAAATATCGATCTCAAAAATATATTTATATATCATTTATACATATAAAATTATTGACTACCTTTCAAAGTTCACCTGTTTAGTTTTCCTTCAAAAGTCAACTTATTCCATTGTTTTATTTCTTTATCCGTTTAATATTAGAATGCATTCTAGTTAAAGTGAAGAAACTATTACGTTAGAGAAAATTGTCAATTCTTGGATGTATGTATATTTTTATCCTTCTAAAATTTCTTTCCTTGAAAAGTAAATAAATAAATTGAAATGTTAAATCCAATATATTAATTCTAGTTACCTCCAGATTATTATTAGATTGACCATTATAAATTCCAGATAGCTATGTCAAACTTCGGCTTCAAACGTGATGAAATTCATGTATTGAAATTTGCCTAGTTTTTCTTTTTAAACTGCCTTGGAATAAATGAAAGAAAATGGTGCAGCCTCTTGGCTGCGATATATCTCTATTAGTCTATCATGATTTATGTATTTACCATAGAAATCTATCTTATTCCAATATTCTGAAGAATGGTAATTTCAAAGAAACAAAGTACAACAAAATTTTATCCTTTTGTTTTTTTAATCACTATCCTAATAATAATGGCTTCTTTTTGTTGTTGTTGCTGTTGTTCCATGTGCTAGCAAATGCTGTTTTTAAAACCATTGTTACACATGTTTTATTTTAAACAATTAACATTAAAAAAAATAAAATATCAAGCATATATATAAAAAATATTAAATTGAAAATTTATTTGACAGCTTTAAAAATATACATAAATAATAATATTGCATTTTTTTAATAATCACTGCAAATAAAATAATTTTTTTTATAATCAACAATTTATATGTCTCCATTTATTTATAATAATTAAATATTCATAACAATGTACCATCAACATATAAATAAAATAATAACTTCAAACAATAACTATACCTAATAACCATAAACAATAATAATACTTCATATATAAACATCAACTCAAAGAGATTTTTTTAAATAACAAATGACAATTTTCAAAATATAGATAGACTTATCGATATTTACAATATATATATATATATCTTGTAGCCTTTAGCTTTTGCCCGTAAAGTTAAAGTCCCAGCTGTTTAATTTATCTAAGTGTAAAAAAAATCAATAACTTAATTTTAATGCCAGTTAATTTTATTAGAACTTTGCAATTAAATATCAACTTAATTTATAACTTATTTTAAGCATTTTATAAATCTTAATTCTTATTAAGAATTATTTTTATTATTTATTGATTTGAAAATATTTGTATTTGGAATTAATTTTCATTTTTTTAAATAGGAATATATTTTTCTGTCTAATGATTAAATATTGCTAAAAATTCTTAAAAGCTAGAATTAGACATTCTTAATTTTTATACGGATTTACTTCATTTTTCATTAATTTGCCCCCAAGTAAAAATTCCTGCAAGCTTTGTACTGTAATATATATATTTTCCTATATACATTATAATATAAAATTTTAGTTCAAAAAAATTTGATAGATGGCAAAAAGCTTCACACTGACAATTATATGACAGGTTTTCAACATCACAATTTTTATGACATTCTTTAAAGAAATGGTTCAAATAACCAAAAAATGTGTTTTTTTGCAAATTTATTACAATTCTAGATATTTTTATACAATAATTTACACAATATTTATTAGATATCAAAAATATAAATTAATAAGTTATTTTGAATGGAAATATTTTATTTTTAAAGCCTAAAACTATTTGGAAGCTTTCTACATAAGCAATCTAATTATAATAATGAGTATGAAATTTTCATAATTTTGCAATAAATATTGAAAAATTTTAAACTTGTAAAATATATTTCATTAATATAAGATAAATAAATAAATATTCATTCAGATTTTTTTAAAATGACAAATAATGAATATTTTGTTGATTTTGTAAAACAAAAATCATCTTTTTAAAGATGATGATGTATAATGTTTTTGTTTTGATTATGATCTCATTTTTTAATATTTATACAAAGAAAATGTAAACATTTAAAATTTATTTCAGTAAAAAACAAAAATATTTATCTAATAAAGTCAAATTTATTATTTTCAGATAAGTAATAATGGTTTAATCATGAATTCTATGTCGAGTGTGAGAACAAAGAAATTATGAATTGTGAGCAAAACACCAGAGAATTAATTTCATACAGTCACTAGTATTTTTAAAGTTAGTGTTTAAATGAAATTGTAGTGATATTTGTCTTTAATTTTAGTTATTATTTAATTTGCTAGATATAATAAAGAATTTCTGTTTAAATTATTTATTAGTAAAAGAATATTTGTTCATGCTAATATCAGAAAAATTAAATTAATATAAATAGAATTAAGTTATTTAATTTAAAGATAAAGAGTTAATTTATTACTATTAAAATTGTCAGTTTTTAATTAAAAAAAACTTAGAAGAATGTGTGTGGCTGTGCTTATATTTATTAATTTTAGCTTTCATTTTCTTGTTGATAATTATGTTTAAAATATCTTTAATTTATAATAACAATAATATTTTAATGAATTTTTTATTTATTTATTTATTTATTTAATATAGTTTAAATGAATGTAAAAGAGTAATGCAATATTCTTTACAAAATAATGTATAATTTATGCTGTAATATTTTATTTTATTTCATTGTAATAATTTTAGTGGCATAAATAATTATTTTAAGATGCTACATTTGTAATTAACATGTTAGATTTTATGCTAATGAGTTTCTATTAATTTAACTTTAAATTTCAAAGTGGGAAGTCAAAAAGAAGTGATTTTAAAATGTCAATTTCAATCAATCAATGTAGTCACATGATCAAAAGTAACATCTACAAATATTAAAAGAGGCTGTGCATACATGTGGAAAACACACATGGAGAAAGAAGGCACACAAAGGACAGAACATACATGGGAAGAAAAAAGGCACTCATGTGAAAAAAGAGAATTTGCTTATTTTCTAATTATTTACAGAATTAATTATATGTTTAATTATTTTAAATTATTTTTATTTTTGTGTATCCTTAATAACCTTTAATGCAGTTGCTAAAACTTTAAACTATAGTGTACTGGGAATTCCAAAGTCAACAATATTTAAAAAAGAAAAACAGACTGGAAAATTTAAACAATTATTTGTCTGAAGTTGTTAAATTGTATTTATTCAATATTGACACACCATGGGAATTTTCTATAGCTTGTTCTACTTACACAATAACTTTTTGTGATTTTAAATTTTATATTTACAATAAACATTATTATAAATATATGTAAATAAGTCAATTATTTTATATAGCGCAATGTTTATAAACTATAATATTTAAACAGCATTAAACTGTTGCACATGTACTTTGGATTTTAACTATAAAATGAATGAATGCTAACACTTCAAACACATGATAAAGTCTTTGGAAAAGATAGAATGGCCATCTATCTTTTTGAACCCAAACGCTTTTGTATGGGCAAATCTTAAGTGTTTGAAAGTGAAAGCATGAAGATATTAAATAATCACTTTAAATTACTTTTACATGCTTGAATGAATGACGCTTGTGAAATTAACTAGAATTTACAATACGTCATTCTTATTTGAAACTAAATGTATGGTTTAAACCACAGCACATGTGCTTTAAGATGGAACACTATTTATACTGACTACTCTCCCTTCTAAACACAAGATAAAGTCTTTTTAAAAGATAGAATGGATCACTCTATCTTTTTCACTCAAGCTATATATATATATATTGGTCCAATCTGAAGTGTTGGAATTGAGAGCATGAAGATTTAATTAATCACTTTAAATTACTAAACATATGATTCTTGTTAGTGACGCTTGCAAAATTTTAACATTATTCTAAATTTAATATTTTATATATCTTAAGGATAAGGCTCTTAAAGACTTATGTTTGCAATATTTATAGCATTTCTTTAATATTTTCAAATGCTTTACTTCAATATTTAAAAGAATGTTGAAAGAGTAAAAGAGTTATTCAAAGACTTTAAAATGTTTTGTCTTCAGTAATGTTTTTGAAATATATATTTTCAATATTATTATAGTTAAATGATGGTTTTCTCCAGGATAAATTCATTTTTCTTTTAATGAATGAACTAATTTAATCCTAGATAAAATAACCTTTGTATTAATTATAAAATGCCATTTTAATTATTTATCAAAATTAATTATTTATTATTAATGCTGCTTGAGTGAAAGACAGTCATTCACGTATATTTCAACTTATGCTTGTGAAAGCTCGATAGGAAAAAATATATCTCTAGTATATAAAATAAAAATTTATTAATTTACTTTTGCATTGGAAAAGCATTACATATATACTTATGTTTTAAAAAAATAATACCATACCTTTATCATGGACTTATTATTTAAAATTCCATTATTATAATAATTTAAATACATCTGGACAAAATAATGAAAACATATGTATTTGTATTATAAGAGGCTACAAAATATGTTTAATAAATTATAAGTTGAGTTATATACAATTAACTTTCAATGAAACCTGCTCTATTATGTACTTCATTATTATTATTAATGCTATAATGTGAATTATTAAAACCTGCTTGCTCTAAAGAAACCTGCTTATTTTCTAATAATATTTGCTCCTGGACCTCAGTATTAAATTACATTTATCTGAAATAAAGAAATAAAAGATTAACTTAAAGCTATAACATAAAATATCATTGCATTACTTGTTTATAATTTTTTTGTGAAACTCAGTAACCGTTAATATGTTCATGTGTTTATGTTTTAATTAAGAAAATCAATTATATAAAAATAATTCAGAATGCAGTATATCTGATATTTTAATTTTCTGTATTGTCAACAAATAAAGAAAAATTTCTTTGTAAAACAGTATCCTGATAACTGATGAAACCTCCATGATGAAGGACTTTTAATAATTTAAATTTTGGTAAACTAGGTATAATATTAAATGATAATTATATGCTTTTTGCAATTTATATATATATATTATTCAGACATATTATGCACTCTTGTCAGATATATTTTATTTATTCATTGTCAAAGGTAATGTCCTAAGATTTGTAGAGTATTTACTATTTGATTAATATATTATTTTAATATTATATTATTTTAAAGATATTGTGTTACCCTCTGTTGTGAGTAGTTTTTCTATCTGAATAAAGATGTTTAGGCAAAACCAGTGAGAAAGTTGTAAATTTTATTTTATTGTTTATTTCAGGCCATATTTTATTTGTTCAGATTTGACAAATAACTTTATCAGTTTATATGATTTAATAATTATTATATTTGTTAAGAGATTGTTGCAATAGTTTCTCTTTGGTTTATCATTTATGTTTATCTTGTCATTATATTTTGCATGATATGATATCTGTATCTTTTTCTTGATAATATTATTCTGTTGATACATGTATTTTATAAAAAGATTGTTATAAAAAGAATGTAGAGTTGTCTTTCTCTTATGATGTTACTTTGTTGTGAGTGGTATATGTATTTCATGTCTAATATTTTGCACAATGCTTTGTTTGGAGCAGTCCCTATTGTTCCTAATATCTATGGTGCTTCATTCTCATTATTTCTATATGTTAAGAGACAAAGATACTAGCACATTTATTTTCCTTCAGAATGTAGTTACTCCTTTGAGTTTATGCCATCATTAGGTTCATTGCCTTATTTATATCTTCCTCTTGGAAGTACCATATTTTATATGTAGCCAAGTATGATGTACTGCATGACTTTATTATTATGGTGATTTATATTGTCACTTGTTTGTGAAGAGTATCATCTTTTCTTCAGTTGCTTTTGACCACTCTTAGTGTAGATTAGAGATGGTTCTGGTGTGTAGATCTGATTTGCTGTACTTTGCCAACATTACAGAATATATATATATATATATATATATATATATATATATTCTGTAATGTTGGTATATATATATATATATATATATATATATATATATAACCAATAGTTCTTTTATTTAAATTTTTAAAATTGTAATAACAGACCTAAATAAGTAATATACATTAACTTAAGCATTGTGTCATCACTGGATTGGTGAGACATAATTGATATTAAGATGAACTTCTTGTTGGGACAATATTATAGTGTGATTAGTATGCATAGCTTATCCATATTAGAAAGTTTATATTAGTCAGAAAAGTTAAATAGTTGATTACAATTTAATTCATAAATTTATTTGTTTATTACCATAAACTGCAAACTTTTGAAATTGTATTTCTTCAATGTAGTAAGATTGTATAGCATTGTATTTAAACAGCTCATTTTAAGTCTGTGGATTTCCAAAAGTGTTGTTATTAAATTATTCTCGATGTCTAAATAAATGTTATACTTTATTGTTAAATTTTTGTATTCCATTTTAATATCAACTCAATCACATATCAATTATCCAGAAATCTTAAAATTATTTGACTTATTCAGAAATCTTAACATTATATAATTAATGACACAATTATATTTGATTCTAGTTGTTTAGAGTACATGCACTTAAAATAAAGATAATAAACAATTTGTTATAATAGTCTATAGATATTAAAAATGCATTTAAAGAATAAAATGTTTATTCATTTTCTTAATCATACATGATGACTATAATCCATTTTTAATTATTAAAAGAAGACTGCCTTTATGATAAAATTATTATCTGATTATTCATTATCCATCATAAATTTAATGCCTAATTTCTTTATCTCAAATTTATAAGTAAGATTTGGTAGGAGTTGTTAATATGATATCCTGTGTGCCATAAAATCCTTTTCCATTCTTGGTATTCAAATGCTATCCTGGTAGATTATTCTATTCTAAATTAAGAGTTTCTATATATTTACTTTGTTTTTTTTTTAAAAAAATTGTTATTATTATTGTAAATTAGGTAGACATTATCTTAGGGATTAAGAGTATGTCTCCTTATATTTTCACTAGGATATCATTCATTGTTTAATAATTCATAAATAAAATAAAAGAGTGAAAATTTTAATATTAGAAATATCTAATAAAGAACTCTGATATCTTACTATCATAATTAATGACCAAAAAGAAAATTGTTTAGCAAAAGAAATTATTTTGAAAAGTGAAGTGGCACAAATAAAATGTAAAAAACATTATTATCCTTTATCAAGAGTTTCAGATCATTTCAATGAAATGATGAAAATAATGGTGGTGAGATGTGTTATTATATGGAGTGAGGATATATATATATAAAATACATATTTTGCGGGTTCATCCGTGTTAAAAACTTTTAATATCAATACACTGACGTTTCGACTTGGTCACACAAGCCATCCAAGTCGAAACGTCAGTGTATTGATATTAAAAGTTTTTAACACGGATGAACCCGCAAAATATGTATTTTATATATTTAACCCATGCAAATCTTCGTTTTAACATATATATATATATAAAATGAGAAAGAATATGTTATAACCTATCTACTCTTTGAAATATGCTTTCAATATTAAGAGCATTTATATTTTGTCAGAATAAGTTGAGACATCTTTTATATTTATTAAATGTCAATCAGAATAATTACAATGTTTAGTCATTATTATTATGCTTACAACTATAGCTCTTTTTATTATAGCATATAATACATATGAAAATCCTGAGCTTAGCCTATATCATACTATTTAAATCAAAGAATTTAGCCAATGTGTTACCATTTATTTATTTTGCCAAGATTATGATCATTTTTCTGATAGTTTTGTTCTACTTTTATTTTAAAATTGCAGAAAAACTATAAGCATAACATTTTCAAAAATCCAAACATTCTCTGCTGTTTGGATTGCTATTTAAAATGGTGTATTGTATGTTAAAATTGGACAAAAATTGAATTTTTATTAATATTTTTATTAATATGTTCATTTAATTTTTTTTCTATTCAGTTTACTAGATTGCATGAAGAAGACAAAGGCACAATTTTCCTTTTGGCAAGATTCTGTAATAAAATGAATTAAAGATGTCTCACTGATTAAAGGCTTTCATGTCGATAATATCATAAGTAATTTTATTTTTTTTGGTTTTTAAAATTTTTCTATTACTTGCAAAGTATTTTTTAAATTTTTTTATTATTTGATAAATTATAATTTATTAATGTGTTTGCATTTGCATTAGTGTGTATAGTATATAAATTATAATTATATTCAAATTTAACGTAGTAGTTTATGTATAATGTAATTTTGTGGCTTGTAAATATTCAATTTTAATTTTTTTTTTTTTTTGCATAGTATTTTAAACTTTTCTATTATTTGAGTAGTTTTATTATTTTTATAAATTATAATTTATTAATGTATTTACATTTGTACTAGTGTGTGTAGTATATAAGTTATACTTGTATTCAAATATAACGAGTGGTTTATGTACAATGTAATTTTGGAGTTCTAATCCAAGTTTGAGCCAACCTTATTTTATAGACATAATGATTCTCAAAAGGTTTAATAATTTATTAATATGTTTATATTTGTGTTAATGTGTTTGTATTTGCACTTGCATGTTTGTGTTTGTATACCAAGTAATGATTTTTGTATATAAAATTAAGATATTATAGAGCAGTGCAATGTAAATTTTAAGACTTATTAGATATGCAGAAAGGTTGCAGTTGATAAAGTAATCACAAAATTTACTGTGCATAGTACCATGTGAAAATATAAATTCTTAATTTTATGCCCAGTTAAACTGAATTATTTAATTCTTTTGGCTAATTCGCCCCCTAGTGAATTTTTTCATAAGTATTATACGTTAAATGCGTGTAACATGGTATATTTTAGTATAATAATTTTTTTCCAAAAATTCCATGCTAAAAGGTAGGGAATTCAAAATTCCCATTCTTACAATAGACATAAGCCCTGCCCTGACATGTTCAGCTATTGTCTCTTACCAAGGCTGTAAAACGTTTGGCATTTTATGAGATTGCAGTTTCCAATGACACACAAACATGTTTATTTGCAAATTTATTATGGTTTTAATTTTTTTTAAAAAATAATTTGCACTATATTTATTAGATATCAAGAAATATAAATTATTAATAGCTAATTTTGACTTGAAATATTTTATTTTCAAAAATATAACATTATATTAGCAGCTAATGTAAATATGGTCTGAAGCAAATTAGAAGAAAGCTATGACATAAACAATCTACTTTATTTACGAGTAAAGAAAATATCAAAGAAAATATCATAATTTTGCAATAAATATTCAAAAAATTTAAACATTTTAAAAATAATAAAAATTAAGAAATATTTTGTTGATTTTATAAACTGAAAATAATCTTTCTAAAAACGATGATGTGTAATGTCTTTGTTTTGATGATATCCTCATTTTTTAAATATTTACAGAAACAAAATATGAACATTTAACATTTATTTCAGTAGTAAAAAAATATCTATCAAATAAAGTCAATTTTGTTATTTTTTCATAAGTAATAATCATTTTATTTTATATTTTATGTTGATGTGTGAGATAAAGAAAATGTCAGAAATGCTGAATGTAAGAGGCATGCCACTGCAATTTGAAATGGTTAAAACCAATAAAGAGAAGTTTCAAGTGGTGAATGTGGTATAACCACAATGGGTATGTATACCACATGGAACTGTATGCAGGCAAAGAATCAAATCCTGATTTTTGCTTATACTTTGGTACTCATGCTGTGGAGTCAATAGTTTTGCCATATCTTGCATCACATTATTTTCAAGTCTATAGCTAGCAAATGAGCTGTATGCAAATAAATTATATCTCTGTAGGACAATAAATATAACAAGATAGCATCACTAGTGCGCACAAAGAATATAAACATCACTGGTGTGCACAAAAAATAAAATAAAGAGATGAAACTCATTTTATTATTGATATAGGCAGAATCCTTTAATTTCTAGTTTTGGATAGACAAGAAACCAATTGCTATGATGACAAATGCATATTTACCTTCTAGAAATGACTTATTTTGTATCTTTTATTAGGATGAATTTTTTTTATAGATGCCTTGAGATTAGTTAACTTTCGAGGTACAAGATAAACATGAAGAATTCTTATTCAACTATTTTTGGAGATTCAGAAATTATGGATTATTTCAGATAAGAAGTATTATATATGACTTGAATGAGAATTTTGTGAGGAATACAAAGAAATTATCAGTGAAAATCTAATTTAAATTTAATTAATGATAAATTATAAGTTATGAACAAACAATAAAGTAATAATTATTTTGGATGTTGACATTTCTTTTTTCCCCTTACTTTTTTATCATAATCATTATTTGTATTAGCCTTATTGTTTGTCTTAGTTTTTCTATTTTCTGTCAATATATAACATTTTAGTCTAACATTATTAAAACTAAAAAAAAGTTATTGTGAAAATTGTGTCTCAAATCAGTTTTTTAAAAATTCAGTATGTTGCCTAGGTCCCTGATATAGTTAAGGGTGGCATTCATAAATTATAATTTTTCTTGAAATATTTATAAAGACAAGATTCATTAGTTTAAAATTTGTTTTTTAACTATAATATTTCGACATACTGGTGTTTATCCAGGAAACTTTAGGTTGCTAAAATAAATATAAGATCAACCAAAAAAAATATAGTGACTAATGGTTTAAATAAAAGTAGCATTCCCATATAATTTAAAATTTTCATATTTTACCCTAGTTTTAAAGTTTCATTCCTTCTAAAGTGTATGGCAAGATTATAAATGTGGTTAGATATTTAGTTCTCCATGAAGGACAGTTTCAAGATACATTTGCCATTAAGGCAAATGTTTATTTGGTTTTCAACTCCATTATTATGTTGGTACAAGATTCCAATATTGCTATCTTTAAATTTAAATACAGTACAGTTTACTTTCAATCAGTTAATAAAGATGATTAAACAATTCTAAACATGTAGGGATATTTATAGGTTTGTATCACATAATTAATGAAATCATCATCTTCATTCAAAATTCCTTACTCTTTTGGTTATAGGAAAAATTTATCATTGTTGCCAGAGTACAATATGTAGCAGGCAATCTTAAAAAATTTTTAAGTTTTTATAGTGCCAAATTTGTAATACAATTATTTTAAAATTACAAAATAATCTTTTTAAATATTTTCATTATCACATTACTTTCATAAAATAAAAATATATATTACCATTTTACAAATAAATATTTATATTGTAAATATTAAAATAAATGATTTTACTTTATTTATTTTTAAGTTCTCATTATAATTAATATATTATTACCAATGATAATAAATTTACCTAAATATTTTGTTATTATACCCTTCTAAATTTAAATACATTCAATTCATTTGTACATACACACATATTAAAATATTATATTAAAACTTTCTATCATTATTAATTGTAATTTCAAGCTTATATTGTATCCTAATAATGTTATTTCTATTCTAATACTATTTTAAAATAATTTATATTTATTATTGTTAGCGTTATGCCTTTTTATTCTATATGTTGCTTTTTATAATTAATTTTGTGTATGAGTGTTTTTATAACTAAATATAAACTGCAATACATATATTCAAAAACACTGTATTTATAAAATATGTACGAAAAATTATCTTGAATCAGTTCAACAATTCACCTCATAAGATAATATCTCTTATTTTTCTCCTTCACTTTTTTTGCATATCTTCATATAATCATATATTATTTATAATACTTCACTCATATACGCTTTAATGCAATTAATTTTCTTAAAAACTTCTTTATTTTCTTACAGTTTCGACTGTCCAGCAGTCTTCTTCAGAGCTATAAGATCTGAATAATACAAATACATAATTATCATTTCACATATATATGTATAAATCTTATATAAATCAAATATATATATATATATCTCCATCATTTTACACACATATATAAAACACACACATATATACATATATATCAAATATATTTTCTTCATATATATACACATATAAATCTATATCACCCCTAGACATATATATATAATCCATATCTACATATATATATATTTATATATATATATATATATATACCCAAAAAAAATAATATAATAAAAAAAAAAAAAAACATTAATATTTTATATATATATATTTTTAATATATATATATATATATATATATATATATATGCATATCCAAAACCTAGACATACCTCTTTTAAACATACATCCATATACAGATATACATACACCTATAGACATATATACAATCCTCATATATCTTTACTAATACACATCCATATGTATATTCTATCTACACATATATAAAATACAAAATATATCCAATTCACCATTTTTTAATTTTTTAACCTTTTTAAACAATTCCATTTTTACTTAGATAATTATAAAAATAATAATAATAAAATAGTATTAAATATTATAAAATAATATTAAAAAAAAGAATAGTTAAAAGATTGATTTAAAAATAAGTAAAAATGGAATCGTTTAAAAAGGTAAAAAATTAAAAAACGGTGAATTGGATATGTTTTGTATTTTATGTATGTGTAGATAGAATATACATATGGATGTGTATTAGTAAAGATATATGAGGATTGTATATATGTCTATAGGTGTATGTATATCTGTATATGGATGTATGTTTAAAAGAGGTATGTCTAGGTATTGGATATGCATATATATAGAGAGAGAGATTTAGATATGGATTATATATATATATCTAGGGGTGATATAGATTTATATGTGTATATATATGAAGAAAATATATGTGTATATTTTGATATATATGTATATATGTGTGTGTTTTATATATGTGTGTAAAATGATGGAGATATATATATATATATATATTTGATTTATATAAGATTTATACATATATATGTGAAATGATAATTATGTATTTGTATTATTCAGATCTTGTAGCTCTGAAGAAGACTGCTGGACAGTCGAAACTGTAAGAAAATAAAGAAGTTTTTAAAAAAATTAATTGCATTAAAGTGTATATGAGTGAAGTATTATAAATAATATAAGATAATATCAATAATATTAGTATTCCTGTAATAATATTATTTGTAACCATAACAACAGTAATAATAATAATTAATAATATCTGTTATATTGATAAGTCAACAAAATCTTTTTTTAGAAATTCTGTTTATAACTATTAATTTGGTCATAGTAAATATTACTGTATATATATATATATTGAGATAGTTGTTTATAGGAGCATTATATGTGTTAACTTATTTTAAACTGGAGCATACGTGTTCTAGAAATGAATAAAAATGTATATAAATAGGTAAGAAAAGAATAGAGAAAGAAAGGATCAGAATAGATTTTAATAAAGCAAGATTGTACTGCTGATGATAATATTAATATTCTAAAGCTTATATGCAACAGATTAGTAAGATAAAGATTATCAGTTAGCATAGGGTTTAAATTTATTTTATTTATTATTTAAATAACACTGTAGATTTAAAATAATTACTAATTTTAATATATTAGAAAGAAAACTCTCTATGAACTTAGATTAAACAACTGATGTTCTTTACATATGTATTTATTAAAATAAAATGTATTTATAAATGAAAAAAAATTGTGATATTGAACACGAGTAGGATAAATAAGTGTGTATTGTATAGGTAGACTATGTATGAGTATACATATTTGCAATTATAAATTTAAGAATAATTTAATAAAAAAAATCTTGGTTTAAAATCAAACAATATTTTTGCAATAAATAATTATTTGAAAGATGTTGAAAAGAATATGAGAAACAAATTTTTTTCACTAAATTTTTTTTACTGACAATGTGCTGTCACAAATTTGCGCATGCGCAAAAGTAACAGGATTGACAAAAGCAATTATTGATATTTTAATTTTTAATTTGATAGTATATATTCTAAATACAATAAATTTTATTTGGAACCATTTATATCTAAATATAAAAAAGAATCATTTGTAGTAGCTCTATGGGTCTAATCTGTTAACGTAATTCCTTTCCTACTCACTGCTAACATTATTTTAATAGTTAAATAATGCTATTATTGTTTTTACATAAATAAATTGGAAACAGAACTCACTTTATAAATACTACAAATTAAAATTTTAAAAATTTCTTAGTACAATTAATAAGGCATATCATAAACAAAATCAAGGCAAAGGGGGCTTTTATTATATTTATATATTCAAAAAATGGCTGCATAAAGGAATTTGCTATTAGTTAAAAGGAAGCCCTTTGCATTCATTATGAGGCATTAAAATATCAAGCAGAGTAAATTCCTAACATTCATTTCTTATGTTCTTGTAATTGCAGCTAATTTCATTAAGTGATTATTAATATGGTAAATGAAAATAGATGGATTACTCACCAATATGCAGCAAGACCAGCATGGTGAATTTATTGTCTTTTAACCTTGAGTTTGATACCAAAAAGAACCATGATCTTTCTTCTCATGTGCCTTATGGTTCTTGACCAAAACATTAGTTGAGTTTTCTTGATGGCAGAATGAAAGTGTATGTGAATTACTTTTTAATTATTATTAGACATTTCAAATCATGACAGACAAATTTAAATTAGAATCCTTATCTCCAGAAATGTGTAAAATAATTAATCAAGGCAGTGGTTAATGCCACTCAACAATATTTTATTTAGATACCTACAACTGCAGACAACTTCTAAATTAGGGAAGATTACATGAATTGGAAAATAAACTTTCTAATATTAAATGGGCCACCATTGACCTTTGTAAAGTTAAAAGATAAAAATGAGGAGACAACTGATATGAATAATGGACATATACTTTAATATAAAAGCACAAGAATTGGAGACACAAATAGGGTAAATTTAATATAAATAAAAAGTAGAAAATGACATTATAGAAATTGTTGGTATATAAGATGAACTGGCAAAATTAGTTGTTCAAAGTAATGTAAGAAGATACCAAAATTATGCTCTTTAAGGATTAATATATGAATATACAAAAATAGTTTTAATCACATATAACAACGTTTTAAAATTACCATAGGTGACTTCAATACTTAAATGGGAAAACAATTGAAAAATGAAATGATGTCGGTAAATTTGTCTATAATGATAAAAATAAGGGTGGACATAAGTTTATGGAATTTGTAGAAAAAGAAAACTCAACATTATGCTTTCTTTCTTTTTGAAAGTTAAATGGACATGAAACATCCAAATGAAGATATTGCAGAATTGGATTACACTTTGGCTAATAAAAAATATATATTCCAGGACAGCAATGTTCTATCAATTAGTGAGATGTAAGATAAATGTTAATGCAAATCAATAGAGACAAAAACTATTTAAAAAGACAATATTGAAGTTCCAAGTCTTCAGAAATATTCAAATGAATAGATTTAAATTTAAAATTTGTTAATTGCTTTAAATTGTCATCAAACTTTGAAGATGGTTAAATCATAACTGAGATCAATAAGAAGATAATTAATTTAAAAAATGCATCAAAGATAACTAGTACAAAAAACAAAGCAGAACATTTTTTTACTAAGAAAAGACAATGAATTGGGGGGGGGGGGATAAAATTTTTACAGATAATTTACTGAATATCTGAAGTTCTATAAAATAGTTCAAAATGAGTTAATAATATTATGAATTGGCAAAGAAAGTTAATGGGGAGAATAAAAATTAAAAAAAAAAAAAAGCAAACATCTTAGTACTCGAAGGAAAATTATTTCAGCAATAAGAATAAAATATGAAATTATTATTTACAAAAATAGACAATATCATGCAATATGCAGAACTGTTCTGTAAAGTATTATATAGTAACAAACAACAAGAAAGTGAACCTTCTCTTACATTTACTACATCTTTTGAATTGTCAAGCAATTAAAATAAAGAGGTGAGAAATATAATTTAATTTATAAAGGAAGGAAAAGCTCAAAGAATTGATGGAATTATTATTGATATTTTAAAAAAAAATCACATAAAAAATATAACAATTGTTAGCAAAATTATATATCAAATACTTAAATGATAAAGATTATACCAGATGAATGGAATAAAATAGTGGTGATATTGATATTTAAAAGAAATGATAAAAAATATATCAGAAATTAATATCCATCAGTCTCTTATCAGTTTCAAATAAAATCTTTATCAAGAAAATTTCAACTATTTTACAATGAAAGTTGAATTCAAATCAACCAAAAAGAAACAAACAAACTGGATTTAAACATGAGTTTAGCACAGTAGATCACATATACATAATGAGGGAATCTATTAAAAAAATAAATAAATAAAAGTTGCCATTATGCTTTGGATTTCTAGATTATAAATAAGAAGTTAATTTTGTAAGTATTTTCACAATGATTAAAGTTTGAACCATCAAGGTATAGATCCAAAATAAAACAGCAGTCATTATATTACATGGTAACATTAAGAAGATTAATGCTGATAAGGATCTTTAACACATTTGCAAATCCTTATACAGTAGTTTTCCAAGAATTATTATTTAAACTAACAAGATTTTACAGATTCTGTATTGCTTTTGCAAATAATTATTTGGAGATTCAGGAAATGTTGCAAGAGTTGAACAGATAAAAAAAAAAGTGTGACTAAAGACAAATACTAGCAAAGACTAATACAGTATTCAGTGGATTTTTTCAGAAAAAAAAAACATTGATTATCATAAATTAAAAGAAGTGAAGTTAATAATTACAATATCTTGATCAGATTATTAAAACAGATGGAAACATAATGGATAAAATTAATCATAGAATTAAAATGGGAATGTAGTGTTTTTGGTAGAAATAATGATATTAGAAAGAAATATACCTATGTGTTTGAAAAAAAAAAAAGGTTTTTGATAAATGTGTTTTACAAGTTCTTGTCTATGGTTCTGCAACTTGGGGACTTAATGGAAGAGTAATGAAGAGATTTCGAATCACTGAATGAGGTATGGAAAAAAGAAATCAAAAATGAAATATATGCTTATGATAATAATCAAATATCATTCTATTCATTAAAAGAATTAAAAAATAGAAGTAGAGATAGAAAAGACATATTACTAGAAGAGATGGTAGTAGATAGTTAGTGCAAGTTCTAACCTGAAATCCATGATATTGTAAAAAAAAAAAAAACCTAGCAAAGAAAAACACATGAGAAATAGACAGATAAAATAAGCAAGTTTTTTCATATGAAGTAAAAAAACAGAGGCCATGAATCAAATAAACTAGATTAAATTTGGAGAGACCTTCATTTTGTAGGGAATTAATGAAGTTTGAAAGAGATGTGGATTCAGTAAATATCGAGATATATGTTATAAATATTAAAAGGAACCCTTTTTAAAATTTTGTATAGAATATAAAAATTCTAGCTACACACACTGGTTTTCAGATTATTTATATTTTAAAGTAAACATATGGTAATCTATAGTTTGCCTATTTTTAACGTAGTTAAAATCTAATGTTTCTCATAAGTTGTTCATACAATTTTTATTTATAAATTTAAATACATTTAAATTTTATTAAAAAGTGTGAATTTACATCTATTAAGTTTTATTATTTGTAATGTATATATAAAATATGTAGCAGAATTAAAACTCTGAAGAGGATATATTAAGTATTTTTTAGAATCAATTAGTTTGTCAAAAGTAACCAATAATGACAGCCAAAAAGAATTAAATTATTTTAAGTATGTAACTCATTCACTATCTTATACATATCAACATAAAGAATTTAATTTATAACTGTATCTATTATTATGGAATATTTTAGCAGAATTCATAGCGTGGATAGTAAAATAGTTTTCAAATGTGATTGAAAAGGATATATGATTTCATAAATTTTTAATGCATTTACATTTTAATATATTATGAATAATTATGCGCTTATATCGCTCGTTAAAGAAGTTATATATATATTATTATTAAATTTATTTAAAGCTTAGCGCTTTCAAAGCTCTATGGCTTCATAATCATAGCTGTGTGCGTATTGGAAGTACTTCTTTTATATTTCACTTTCGGTAGTATTATATATAACATTTACCAAAAATTTCAAATTTTGATCAACTTGTAGCTAGGTATATGATTAGAAAATTTAATAGTAAAGGTTCTTTGATCTGAGTAATATTGGGTCTATATTAACTATATGTATTAATATTGTGAAACATACTTTGTATGGTTGATATTCTTTTATTTTTAATAAACATAATCAAATTAAGGATTCAAAATAATGTAAAATTATTATCAACAATAAAATATTTTTTAAATTGTAAAATTAATAATGGTTTCTTTTTTTTTAAAAAAAAAACAAACTAAAATTATAATTGTTTAAAATGACTAATAAAATGTTAATAAAGAGAGATATTTCAAGAATGTGTTATTATATATTGTTAAGAGTTTCAATTAAATATAAAAAAAATCATAAAAATTCCATTTCTTATATTTTTATTAAAAGGCATGATTTATAATGATTAAATAAATGGCTTTGAAAAATAATAAAATTCTTTAGAAAAAATGATTATAAATATGCTTTTAAACATAAAAACTTAAACAATAGAATATTAAAACACCTATAGTATTTATATGTATATTATAAAAAACATATATAGATTAAATTATTCAAATCAATAAGACAGATATAAGCTCTATATTTAAAATAACACATATAAATAATCGCAATATTTTTAATTAAAGAAAAAAAAATATATACAATGGTAAATAGATAGAATTACTATAACAATTGTGGGGTTTCACATAAAAACAATTAAACATTACTTGTTTATTAATTCAAACATGTAAAATAATATATAATTTTAAAAGTCTGTTAATCACTGAAACTAACTCTTCATTTACGAACTTTCAAGAAGCAGGCAAAACTTAATGAATTATAATTTTCAATTTATTAGTATTTTACTATACTGTCCTTATATCTTTATGTTTTGGGTGTAATGTAAAAACTGTCTTTTAGAATTTTTTAAATTCTATAATAACTAGACATTTTATTAGGATTTTAATCCCTGTTATAATTATTACATTATTCATGCATCCATATTTATGGTATATCCATGTAATCATTTTAGTTTTCTCTTGACTCTACTGAAAACTAATATATATCAAACTGATAATTTAAAAATTATTGTGTATTAAATTCAAAATATTTATAGCAACAGTTAGGGTATAGCTAAATGATAATCAAATACAGACATAAGACTTACTATCAATAAATAATCCTAATCAAAATTATTTCCTGCTGCCCTATAATATGGGATGTTTACTCACTAAAGTATTGTTTTAAAGCAAGCATTTTTCTATACCTCCTCTACACTTATAGTGGTATAGGTCTAAGCTGTTATAAGACTCATATGCTACTGGGCACTAACTATGCCATTATTACTCTTTCATATTATTTATATTACAGCTCTGAAGAAGACTAATTTTCAATCAAAACTGTCAGCTACTTTAAAGTGCATAGCATATTTGTGCTATCATTGTTTTTTTTTTTTTTTTATATCTGAACAGCAATTATTATTTCAGCATTGTTTTTTTGTATCCAAATTTTTATATATAATAAAGTATGAAAAGATTTTAGCAAAAAAAATGGTAATGTATACAGGCTTAGTATATTGAAAATTCATAATTATACTTTGCATGATGGAGTATAATCAATAGTGAATTAATAGATAACTGGATTTGAACAAGAATGTCACTCAGAAAATGATGGTACAGTTGGATATCCTCCTGTTCTTCCACAATTGTATCTTTAAAAAGTATTATTTGAAAATGACTCCCTTTACAAAATATGGTTAAGTCATCATGTTTATAAATTATTCACTTAAACATCAGAAATCATTGTAATATTCTCACAATAAAAAATAGTATTGTTAATACACTCATTTTTAAAAATAAATACATAAAATGTGTTAATTTTTTTTCATATAGACATTTCAAAAACATAGGAATTGTTGAAAAATGATAATGTTACAGTTGTTCTGAATAAATACCATTTTTGAGAAGAAAAAGATTTAATTGAATACATGGATGAATAGATGGCTACAGAAGTTTTTTAGGTGGTATATAAAAGAACAGGCATTGCATGGTATTGGTTTCATTTTTTGTTTTTGTGCAATTCCTACTGATAGGAAATTTAATATTCTTTAGGCATAAAAATTTTTCAAAAAATATATTGCAGATCAATGCTTAGGATTAGTTTAATTAAAGAAAATGTAACAATTTTTGCTTGAGTGAATACTAAATTGAACAAGAAGCCAATGTAGTGATCTAAAAAAATAGTTTACTGACAAGCAAGAAGAGTTAAGAAAGTCTGATGGATTAAAACTACCATAGATATTGTCAATTGATGATTGTAAATATTTTAAAGTTTTTCTTGCTCATTGATTGTAACATATAGACATGAACACGATATCTTAATTAAATCAATGAGTGGTACTTTTTATATTATTAATGATTATATTTTGAACAGATAAAGGAAGACGTTTGATAATTTGAATAATGATAATATCCTTATTAATATGACTGCCTTTAATTATACATCATCTGTTAATTCAATTAGATTTAATAACAAACATTCAGCTTAATAAAATTAAAATAGCTCTTTTTTTTTTTTCATATGTCATAGCATCGGCCGGGACGCGAACCCACAACCGTCTGCAACCAACTACTTGCTTGCATGGCAGCTGAGATACCTCTCGGCTAACAATGCAAGACTAAAATGGCTCTTTGTAATCATAAAAATAGAAAATAGCAGTTCCTGAGAGCATATCTGATAAAGTTTCAAAATATTGTGGTGATATAGTAATTTTAAAACTAATGGAACTTTTAAAAGAATACCATTGAATTGGTCACCTAATAGTCTTAAGAACATTTTTATTATTTCATTAATAAAAAAATAAAGACATTATAAAATAATCATTATGGAATATTATTCTCTACAAAAGTAAATAAGTTGCTTTCACACACAGGTGAAGTTTAGCCAGACATTCAGAATAGTTTTTAGAAAATCCGAAAACAAAGATAAGATTTATATATTGATTTTATCCATGTCAATCTTTGAAAATAGCTTATTATATACAGAAGTTTATTAATTCTATACATGATTATATGGGAGGAAATATTATTACTATAATAAATAATCTGAGGGATTTAAAATGAAAATATGTCCTTAAAACTCAAACTTTCTTTATACTTTTCAAATACATTTAACTGTTAATAACAGCATAGAGATTTGTACATAACAAAATATCTTGAATGATATTATTTTTTTTCTTTTTCAGATGTTTCTGGTCTGACCAGTAACACAGATCTAGCATAGGAATTAAACCTGGAATCTTTAGATTTATGAATACTGAATTTAAGGGATGCTCTAATCACCTAGGTTGCTCTGTCAAAAACAATAATTAGTAGAAATTTTGTAATATTTATCTATGGGGATGTTTTAATTTTTTCTTAAGAGCAATATTAATGAATAATTTCCAAAAGTTTTGAATTATTACACTCAATTAACTTTTGGAGTTATTTATTGTTATCACGTGAGTAGTTTCTTTTAATTTATTTTTATTTTTCCACTCTGTCCAATATTCTTAACTTTTCCCAATTGGTGCATACATTGCCTGCAATATTTGATACATCTATTTTTTCTTCTAATATAAACACGGTATCACAATGTGTTTTATTTTTCAATCAATATTTCATCTTTTCCTGACAAAAGCAGAATTATTGGAGATCCCTAGCTACTAGTATTTATTTTTTTTTATAAAATGTATATCTGAGCAAAATCCCTAACTTGTTTGTGGTATTTTCTTAGCCTGGATTTAAACCCATTTCATGGAAATGATAAACATATACACTAACCTATATGGCATTAAATCTTTCAGTTAATTGCAACCTTGTATATATTTGTTTATTCTTCTATGGTCAGATATTTTTTTATTGAAAATTATTTTAAAAGATATTAAAAGAGTAAATTCATTGTACATGATAATTATTCATTTACTAATACAATATTAAATTATGAATAGTAGACATCTTTTAAAGAATTTATGAACATTTGTCAAATAATATTTTTATACTATATTTCATTTATTAAATCACTAAACATCACATGATCACCTTATCTTATGCTTGCTCTTAACTCTTATTAAAACAAGTAAAACTCTCCATACAGTAGTGCAACTCAAGCCAGAATAGTCAATGGATGCCAGAAGAATTGTGCATAAAATCCTATCTAGTGCCTACTCATCAAATATCCTCAGAATAGTTTTTGGTTTGTGGCCTTCATCAGTGAGGAGACTTGGATCTGAGAGCACTGAATCTAGATATTAGGATCTAATGCAACTCTCCAGCAGCCATATTTTATCTCTACTAAACTACAAAACAATGAGAATGAAACAAAAAACAATAATATTTTTAATCCAAGCTCATTAGCTTATATAGTCATATAGGTCTGAACTCAGTTCAGTATCCATACATTTTGGTGTCTTTGGTTTTGCAATAACCATAGCCATCACTATCCTATTAGGCAGGATTGGTATTAAACCACCAAACATCACATGATCACCTTTTCTTATGTTTGCTCATAACTGTTATTAAAATAGGCAAAATTCTGCATAAACTGGGGATATTGGATGAGTAGGCACTAGATAGGGATTTTATAGACAAGCCTTCTGGGCATCTACTGATTACTCTGATTTGCACTGAGTGGCACTACTGTATGGAGAGTTTTGCCTATTTTAATAACAGTTATGAGCAAGCCTAAAAAATGGTGATCAGGTGATGTTTAGTGGTTTAATACCAATCCTGCCTAGTAGGATAATGGTGGCTTTAATTATTGAAAAACCAAAGACACCAAAATGTATGGGAACTAAACTGAGTTCACACCTATATGACTATATAGGCTAATGAGCTTGGATTGAAAATATTATTGTTTTCCAATTTTGTTATCATAGTTTTGTAGTTTAGTAGAGATAAAAGGTGGCTACTGGATGGTTGCATTAGATCCTAAGATCTAGGTGAAATGCTCTCAGATCCAAGGCTCCTTACTGATGAAGGCCACAAGCCAGAAACTAGTCTGGGATATTGGATGAATAGGCACTATATAGGGATTTTATGCACAAGCCTTCTGACATTTATTGATTACTCTGGCTTGTGCTGAGTGGCACTACTGTATTGAGAGTTTTGCCTGTTTTAATATTACATTTATGTTTATCATTATTTATAAAGACAATATAATTTAAATTTAAAAAAAAAACAATAAAAAATGAAAAATATTTATTGTTTAGAACAGTGAAATATTTATAGTTCATTGATATGCCTATCTCAATAGAAACCATCATTATTATCCCCATTAAAGGCCTTTTTAAATTATAAAAAAAATAACTTCAGAAAATGAAATAAAAACAAAAAAGTTTATGATTACTTTCCAATGAAAATAAGATGTTGAATTAATAATATAAATAAAATTTAGTTTTCCCATGAAAAAGATACTAAGTTTATTTTGGGGTATGGGTTCAAACTAATAATGTGAATTTACAATTATAGATTCAGAAAATAAAGAACTTACTGACAGGTTTTACAACTTTGCCATCATATTTTTAGAATCTTATGGAGCAGCTGTAAAGTAAATATTTCCATTGCTTTCTATTGCGATGATATTAAGAAATTTTGGTAATTCTTATAAGACAGACAACACAGTAATGAATGCAAGAAAACCATATTAATATTTGTGCAACATTCCTACACCCAAATTAGTCTTTTGTCGAAAAAGATATTAAGATATTTAAATTGATTCACCTTCAAGAGCAGACAGCAGTTTAATCTTAAAAGTTTCTAATGATTTTTCCCTATGATAAAATTTGATGGAGCCAGGATTTTTATTACTAATTATTAAATCAAATTTTTTTATAACTTATTTTTAAAATTAAAATCATTCAGTAGATATTGCATTTAATTGGCAGAGGATAGTATGAATAACAGTTTTTTGTACATGCAGAACTAGCAAGAGAAAGTTTTGTTTTTATTTTTAGTTAGTTAAAATTAAAAATCCTACCATCAAAGTTACATCATATTTTAATATTCTTCATATGAAGCTAATTATAAATTGTCCCCAAATATCACTGACATACAAATCAAAAATAAAATTAAAATTGCTATACTTTTCTGTTTGACATCAGTCTTTGTTTCAAATGCCTCATATTTTCACCTGCAGAATAATGCTTTCTCTTATGTATATTGTAATTTTATATTTTGATATTTGAATTACTAAGCATATTCATAAACTACAATTTTTTTATTAGCTTATTAAATAGAATCAATTTCCATTCCTATAACATATTATTGTGATCAATAATAAATTTAAGAAATGATATGTCTCTTATGATACTACCTATTATAAGAGATTAATAATATTATCTAAGATATCTTCCAGACAGACTTTATTATCATAGAGTACCAAAATATGCGCATCTAAATTTTTTATTAAATTTTTTATTTTTAAGCATAGTTAAATTTTTTTATGAAAAATAAAATTACACACACATAAAACTAATATTATAGGGAAAATGCACAAGATAGAATATGCTAGACCAATTACAGTAAAAGGTAATATCTAGAATAGTATTAGTACATTAAGAATTCTATTATGAGAGCCAGACAAACTAATATTCTATTTAATGAGAATAAAAAATTTTAACATTATGTTTACATGTGTATGTATGTAAGTAGGAAAGTGTATGTTAAAACATAGTCAATTTAACAAGAGTAATTGCAAAATGATTAAATGGATTTGGTGGTACTATTGGACAAACAGATTATTAATCTAAAATTGAAAACTTTAAAATTTAATAAAATAAAATTATTAGTTTAATATTTATTTATAAAATGTTCAATTGTGTATTTATTTTGGGTTAATGTGTGTAATAATGTCATCTTGAAAATAACATTAAGTAATTATTTAAAATTTTCTGTCTCTAAATTGCACTTCAAAATCAGTAAAAATTTCAAAAATAGCCTGCTTCACATCATCTCCATAACAACTAAAACAAAATTATCCCATAAAAATCTAAAAAGTGAAGTATTGTGGGCAATATTCTATGATATCACAGATCACATGATAGCAACTTATAAATATCACCACGTGCCAAAATTTGTAGTTTTATTCAACTCATTGTGTTTGCAGGACCATATAAGTTTTAAACTTAGAATCAGCTATTTTATTAGCCTTCAATAACCTGGCTGAAGACAGAAAATTAGCTAGGCATTTGTCAATTGACAAATATTTATTCTTGTTATACTAAATGGAGAAATAAAGGAATATTAGCAATGAAAAATCATTTGATACTACTTATAAGGAACAAAATTTAACATTTTCATTTTTAGTGAAATTTGTAAAATTGCTTATCAAATATTATTAATTGAGATCACATTCAATCATTCATATTTTCTCTAAAAGTAAAATAGCTTGCTAAAGGTGAGTTTGGCTACAACTACCTCAGGATTACACAAAGCATGATAAAAATTCATAGAAAATTTGTGGATTAAATTAATATTAATTTTGTGTTGGTGGACAAAAAAACTACTTGCAAGCTAATTTTATTAAGTGAATAAGAGTTGTTGAATTAATTACTACTCTTGGTCTCATAATAATGAAATGATCTAAACTATAGCTCAGTACTATCAACTCACTCAAACCTATGGCATCTCAAATTTCTGCATCTTTGTGAAAACTATCAAAATTCTTGGATATTTTGTTAATGCTGCTTTAATCACTGGATTAATTTGTGTATGATACTACATTATAATGTAAACCTTAAAGATAAAGGGTTAACATTCATTAGTATAATATCCTTATATATAGGAGTTAGTATGACTAAATAATCTGGAATACAAACAAATAATTGTGATCTGTATAAATATTTTGAAAAAATCAATCTTCAAAATCGATTATATTATCACATGAATTAAATTCTAACAGCTTATTGTGAAATTTATAAATATTAAAACTCCAGATAATATTTGACATGATTTGCAATATTTCAATGTGCCTAAATAAATTTTCATGAACATTATTTAGAGACCATGGACCATCAGATAGTGGATATTATATAATAATATTTGTTTAGTTATTTTAGTGTTAATATTATTACTAGGATTGTGATTTCAAATAAAGTTCTCCATGAAGCAATAGTATAAAAAGGGTGCAGGTAAATACCTTTTGATTATCAGTTATATGGGTATAAATGTAAGTGTGTTATTATATTTATATTAGAGATATGCTGTATTAAGTTTTAAACTAAGAAAGATTCTGCTGCAACCAAGTTAAATGCTTAATTTGTTACATTTTATTGATCCTTTCAAAAAATCAACCACAGCTTTTTTTGTAATAAAGGCATCTTAATCAAGAGTAGAGTTACCATAAAGGATTAACTTTTCTATTTATTCAAGTCATATTCTTCTGATTAAGTGAATACTGGGCAGTACATTAAAGTGCTTTATGATATTGATGATCATAAACCTTATTAGTTAGTTGAGTCAAACTCCTAACACTATTTTGAAGTTTTAAAATATAATAGAATCTAGAAAGCATAGTAAGTCATGGTGATCAGTTCTTATTAAATTGTATATTTGAATGATAACAATATTATAATTTGTAAAAGTTGGAATAAATAATACTTTATTTGCTTCTAAAAGGTTAAGCAATAATTTCTGATATCAATAATGAAAAGTTGTTGTTATTATTTGTTAAGGTACATAAAGATGCAATAAAACATTCCCATATCTCATCTATAGTTAACATTTAAGATATTGGAAGAATATTATATGACTTTCTCCAATGGAGTGATTTGTTGTTCACATCACTTCATTTGATAACACACAGGTATTCTCAACTCAGATTAAAAAACATTAAGTAGATATAACAGTACAATAAGATTTAAAATCTTTAAAGGACTTGTAATTATTACAATTCTGTTTAATATCATCACTACATGTTTTTTAATGATGTGTTTATATTTCTCTTTAATGAATTGTAATATGTATTGAGGGTTCTGAAATAGTACAATAGAGAATCTGATAAAACTAGTGATGCAATGGCTAAGCATTTTCAAGAACATATTGTGTTCTCATAATCATAGCGAGATCAGAATATGAAAAAAGCACTTCACCAATGTATCATTATTTTTTATCAACTTCTCTATTGCTGCATTTCAGCACATTCAGCACATGTTTTTTTTTGAAAATAGATATGGTCATACTTATGCTTTATGTAAAATATAATATTCTTGATTAGATTTATCTGCACCATTTTCCATTTTGTTTTCCTTTGAGAATAATAAACTTATTGAGATATGATGGAATACAATAAATCCTATTGCTATCTTTATCATATCACAGATACATTAGGCTTAAATTATGAAGCCTTGGGTTGTCTAGAACAATTATTATTTATGAATTTTATTAAAAACCTGAGATAATTAGACAAGTTAAAATATGTGTAACTTGGGTGTGAAATAACTTTTTAGCCCTCTTAAATACAAGACACAATATTTTTTAAGAAGCATTACATGCCCATATTATATAAAGCTATACGTGTAGTTTATGTATTAAAATAATCTGAGATTAAATTATTAAAGAATATGAAAATAACCTGACATTTTATTGACAATGGATTATGCATACCTAAATAAACTACTATAATAGTTTTTGTTTATTATTAATAAAGTGGATGAGATAATAAATTCGCACTAGCTTCTTTAAATTGGAGGGGTCTCCATTGCACAAACACAATAGCACTTGCTCAGTATCAACTATATTGTGTCAATCTCCTTCTCCACTTATATTTTATTAGAGACCATGGCACAATATATATATATATTCTATTGCATTGCTTCTGTAGATGCACTTTTCTCTTTCTGTTATTAATTTATATATATAATACTACCTAATACTATATTAGTAAATATAATCTATATAGAATAAAATAGCAAGAAAAGTTCTAAAAAAGTCAAAATTTTCTTCAGCATAACAATAGTTTTGTTCATAAAACAAATAAACCTCTTCAAATAAAAACAATAAATAAAATATTAAATATATATAATTTATATCTAAACATTCCTAACATAAAAAAAAAGTTTTCATAAGATTGACAGCCTCAAACTGAAGACAATTATCTAAAAGAGACTCTTTGCCCTTTCCTTTAATTTCATTATATTCACAAAAGATAAAAGATTTTTTTTTTTATTATTGAAAAAAAAAAATATGACCAATATTATATTCAAGAATGTATGAGACATAATGCTGAAGTTCCTAGTTTTGACTGCACTTTTATGAATTTTTATTTCTTTCATAAAGTCTCAATTTGTTTTTTACATATATACATATTTAATCAGCGGTATGAAATTTTATAAATGATATATATTAATAAACGAACTCTATATATAAATAACAACACGCTATTTTCAATGTCCAAAACAGAATTTATATCGTAAATAAGTAACAATAGGATATGTTTTTGATATAATACTCTGAATTCATAGCAATCAACTAATTATCATGATTCTAGGGTACTATACTAAAATATAAAGCAAAGATATTTTTAAATGCTACATCTACCTATGTCTCTCTCTCTCCATCAATCAATCTATTTATCTCTTTGTATGTATATAAAATACTTTTTCTTCAAAATAATTTATTGAATTTTCTTGGCAAAATAACTAATAATACCTATAGGATTCAGAGACACTCCAAATTCTGTAGCTAAATATATACATAAACACACACACACATATATATATATGTATATATATATATACACACATATATATATATGTATATATATATATATACACAGTACATCTTTATTCAGGGTAGTTTATTGCATTTCCTTGGTAACAAAAATAATATCTTTAGTAGTTTTTAATTGTCTAAAAGTATAGTGGATCTCTAGCAATTTTTATCTGTATCTGACAAGAATGTTTTCATTAAAATTTTTCAAAGCACTTTAGTTGGAATAGAAGTAGATAAAAATGCTACTTTATGATAATTACTGAAGAACTGTTATCTTATTTACTTGTTATAAATTTAAAAACTATATTATTACAATCTTCTTGGATTTATATATTTAAAAATTTTTTAATTGTTTTGACTTTAACATATTATCATCATATTTTAAAACTTTTATAAGGATCACATCAGAATTCACAGTATTTTCATTTTTTTTTATATGTCATAGCATTAGCCAGGAGGCGAACCCCCAACCGTCTGCAATCAACTACTTGCTTGCATGGTGACTGCAATGACCTCTCAGCTAACAACGCTTGACTAGTATTTTCATTTTTTAGATTAATAATAATGTGAAAGACTAAAACCTTCAGCAGATTCACCTTAAAAATTCTTATGTGACATCTAATCAGATGTAATAATGACTATACATGGAACTCTCAATTCAAAAACACAAGCCAGAAATACAAGAAAAAGATGGAACCACCTTCTTCTCTACTTAAATTTATATATAAATAAGCTAGACTCAAGCATTCTGAAACTAATAGCATGAAGCTTAAAACACCTTCACATTTAATTCACTAAATATTATATATAAATAAACAATGTGAAATCTGACTGACTGTCACATAAGCATTTTTAAGGCGCATCTGTCAAAGGTTTTAGCCTTTCACATTATTATTATATCATCTACTTGTCCTTAATAAATTTAATATATTTACATTTGTTACTATCATTTCATTAGATTTAAAAATTGCTTCGTAGCAAATCAAAAGATTTCACGTTGTTTATTTATATATAATATTTAGTGAAATTAAATGTGAAAGTATTTTAAGCTTCATGCTCTTAGTTCAGAATGCTTGAGCCTGGCTTATTTATATATAAATTTAAGTAGAAAAGAAAGTGGTTCCATTTTTTTCTCGTATTTCTGGCTTGTGTTTTTGAAATTGAGAGTTCCATGTGCAGTCATTATTACATCTGATTGGCTGTCACATAAGCATTTTTAAGGCGCATCTGTCAAAGGTTTTAGCCTTTCATGTTATTATAATATCATCTGCGTGCCCTTAATAAATTTAATATATTTACATTTGTTACTATCATTTCTTAGATTTGAAAATTGCTTCATAGTAAATCAAAAGATTTCACATTGTTTATTTATATATAATATTTAGTGAATTAAATGTGAAGGTGTTTTAAGTTTTACTCTCTTAGTTCAGAATGCTTGAGTCTGGCTTATTTTTATATAATGTGATGATGTGATGTGATGTACTATAGCTTCTCCTTAAATGAAGTCAAGAATCTCTCAGCAATTATGCCCAGAGAAACCTGATAACTACTTTATTTTACATTCCCCAGTCTAAGTTTTCCCACATTCTGCTCCACGCCATTTCCACAACATAATATTTGTAAAATCTATGGTCTTTATATCTAAATCCCCCTTATCTTTTCCCAAACCCAACATAAAAACCAATAATCCATTTTCTGTATAATCACTTTTTTCATATTTATTCTCTATAACTTCATTATTTAAGTAGAGAAAAAGGTGGCTCCATCTTTTTCTCGTATTTCTGTTTTGTGTTTTTGAATTGAGAGTTCCATGTTCAGTGATTATTACATCTGATTGTCTGTCACATAAGAATTTTAAGGCACATCTGTCAAAGGTTTTAGCCATTCATGTTATTATTATATCATCTGCTTGTGCTTAATAAATTTAATATACTTAACATTTTTTAGAATAATAAATTGTTTTAATTTCATCATTCTGCACATCTTTACATAAACCTATTTATTAGCCAAATAATTATCAAAATTCTGCTATCATCAGTTCAAAATGATATTATTTTATAAAAGAATATCACATCAAGATCCAAATGATCATAAATAATATGTTATTATAATTTTAATTTATCAATTACTCTAAGATTTATAATCTGCTTTTGAAAGATGTTTTTTGAATGTTTAGTCATATCATTCTTATATTCATTAGGTTATTGAGCCAAACAATTACTTATTTTAATCAAACCACTGATAATAATAAACATTATCAGAAATTCAGTCATTGAACTCTTAAACTATCACATGATCATCTTTTTTATGCTTACACAAGCTTTAAGAAAAGGTGATCTTGTGATGTGTTAATAGTTTAATACTAATTCTAGCCACAGAATAATGATGATTATGATTATTAAAAAACCAAAAATATCAATATATATAGATATTAAACTGGATTAAGATCTGTGTAACTATATTAGCAAATTAGCTTGGGTTAAAAACTTTATTGTGTTTTTAATTTGAAATCACTTTATAGTTAACCAAAAATTAAAAGATGGTATTGAAAGAGTGTGCTAGATGCAAAGAATAAGATCCACTACATCTAGAAGCAAGGCTTATCATTGATGAAAACCATAATGAAAAGGTACAATCTTCTAACATACATTGGTTACTAGAACTGCACTAGTTGGCATTATTTAGTAAAAAAATTAAATTCTGTCTTAAACTTTTTTTGTATGACTTCCCCACAAACCAAAACCAATCTTATTTGTATACATAAAGTAGTTCTTAAAGAGATTTTTACTGTCAATATGCATAGGCAATTTAAAAATCCAAAAAGCCAATTTAGTATTTAGAAGCTGCTGAAATAAATAAGCATTTTTAATTTTTTTTATCAATATATACTCTAATGGGATATATTTTTAAATATATAACTTTTATTTATCTTTCATGAATATATCTGCCTACTAGCTCACCAATTTCAATTCATCCACTTATTACATATTTATATATAATTTACCAACCACCCATTCAATCACCTTACCCATCCATTTTTTATTATATTAGTTGATAATTTTCAAAATCTACCATTATTTTAAATTATCACTATAGCAATCATCATCATTATCATTATCATTCTAATGATAGTAATAAAAATATGTATATAAAATTAAACTTGGGTTTGATCTGAACCAATTATAATTTGATTTTTTTTTCATATTCTAATCAATTATAGGTTTCGAATTTCTGATTAACCAGGCGAAACTCACTCTAGATAATCATTCAATATCGATTAATAAATGGATATCTTACTATTCTTATGTGGAGTAAAACAAGAATTAAAAACTGCTTAAATATTTACCATTATTCCATTGGAAAAAGTAATGACTAATGCTTTCTTTGTAGCTGTTTTTTATAAAGCCTGTGAAATGAGGATTAAAGTTTATATTTTGACTAACAATAATACAGAAAATTTGACACATATAAATCAAAGTAAAGTGTCTGTTTTTGATTAATATTAAACAAACGATAAAAATATGCAAAAGTTTGTGACTTGGTCCAACTGAAATATGCTGGTTCAGCACAAAATTCACATTGGGATTCATTTGTTTTTTTTTCCAGATGTCTTTATTCATGTTTCAAAAATATATAATGAAGTTATAAGTAACACTCTGCCGTTTAATAGTTTATTTATATTCCACAACTTATTGGAAGGTACAGTTATTCGTATTTCAGTGTTATATATATATATATATATATATATATATATATATATATATATATATATATATATATATATATATATATATATATATATATATATATATATATATATATATATATATATATATAACACTGACATGTATAATGAATTATTAATGGAACAAATAAATCAAACTTTTAATAAAAAGTTGAAGTAAGAAATCTTCTTAAGTCTCATTTTTATCCCCAATTTTTTCATCAAATATTTAAAAAATATATATATTTAAAAAATATTTATTGCTGAATGACAAATAAAGTGTAAAGAGTTTTAGCATAGCTCACATACTGAGCTGATAATAGCTTTTAAAACCAATGTCTTTATTTAAGATATATAATTATGAGTTGATATTTGATTACTAAGAAATTTGAAACTGGAATTGAGTTATTATTCTGAAAATATTGGGAATAATAATGTTAATGTAAAGGATAGTTTTTTACATTATAGCTTCAACAACTTCTCAATATTACTAACTAAGGATTAGGAAATAATTTCTTTAAAAAGAAAAAAAAAATGTAGTTAAGTTGTTTTTGTAAAGCTTCTTGAAATAAATGTTGAAGAGAATATTAAATTGATTTAAAATATATCTGAAATTGCAGAAAATTAAAAGCAGAATGAAAGCTTTTGTTAGTAATGAAAGAAGTGAAGGCAAAAAGTTCTTCAATAAATAATTTTATGATTTCCATGGAGAAAACTGTTTTCTAAAGCTGAGAACAAAAAAAGTGCTTTAGAAAGAATTTTCTTTAAAAGCTAAAATTAACATAAAAACTTTTTTGTTATTATTTCAATGATAATTTAATAAAAATATTTTCTTACAAGTCTAAAATTCATCAAATACCTATGATAGATTATTTAAAAATCAACTATATTCAGATTTATTTAATATTTTTTTACAATAAAAATTATTTGAAGGAACTACAATTCAATCAAATATGAAACTAATTGAGGTCAATAAAATTACAATGACCTCACCTCTAATACAGCGAAAGCTCATTCCATCACTTTTCAGAGTGAAATTCTCATCTATTATTTTTTTACTAAGATGGAGAAAATAAATAATAATGAATAAAAAATGATAGTACTGGTTAGACTACAAAAAACTAAATATATGAACAATTTATTTATTAATATTAACTGCTTAATATATATCCATTAAAATTGAAAATGCCAAAGCTCACAGGTAAAATGTAATTAAAATTCACCAGTCATACATGCTTAAGTATTATAACAATGCCGTCATGCCTATTATAATAAATAAATAGATAAATATCCACCTATCTATTCCCATTTGAATATAATAAAAGCTGATGTTTCAAATCTTACCAAAATAAAAACTGCTGAGATTGTAAACAAATATTCTAATTTTTTTCAGAATACTATAAATATATAATTGAAGATACATTAATAATTAATCATAACAGATCTACTTGTGTAAGCTTATGAAGTGGTTTTTATTGCTTTTTAAATTTAGCTGTGTGGATTTTTTCCATGAAGAGCACCATAATCATACCTCTCATATTTCATATCATTGCTTTGATATAAATACAAGAGTTATAATTATGATGATCAACACTGAAAATGCACTCATATAAATTAAGAAAAGAAATAAAAACTTCTTCATAAAGCATATACATATATGCTGCTGATTATATATATATATATCCATTTGCATATATATATATATATATATATATATATATATATATGCAAATGGAGAGTGCACAAATGTATTTGGTCAAATATGTAATTAATGTATACTAACACCACACATGCCTAAAAGATATTTTTTACAGCTTGTAACATCAACATTTATTAGAATCAGGTAATACTAAAATAATCTTTTTATATGTCACATAGAGGCTATGATTGTAATTAATAAAATATTTGTTAGTAATGTGCATTTATTTAATGAATTGTAATTATATATATATATGTGAGTGTGTGTGTTTAATTAAGAACTTTGATTTTTTTTTATGCATAACAAATAATATAAAAACCTTAATGTTGATACTCAATTTTCTTTTGCTAATACTTTCCATATTATTTGGTTTGCAATGAATAAGAAATATTGTAATTCATTTTATTTTTTATGTTGCAAATTTGTTATATATATATATATATATATATATATATATATATATAACAAATTTGCACACACACACACATATATTACAATATATATATATATATATATATATTGTAACCCAGTGCTTTTGGCACTTGGTTTTATTTGGCATTATTTCTGCAAGAAATCAATGCTATTCTTTAAAAAAAATAAAAAGATAAAATAACAATAGTAATAATTGGTTTATAAAGTGTGCTATTCACTCACCTAGGCATGGTTTGGGTGAATAACTAATAGATTTCCTAATGCAATATCATATTTTTAAAAGAACATGAATACTTTAATGAAGATATTGTTTATTAGAGCAAATTAATAGAATTTAAAACAAATATCATAAACAGTAGTTGATTTTTAGATGGGTAGAGAAGAAAAGAAAAGAAAAATCTCTTATCATAAAGAACAGTAACTTCTGGTAAATCCATTTGTAGAAAATAATTTATGAAGAATTGAAATCACTGATAATTATTGTTAATTAAATGTATTTATTATTTTCCTTATTAAACTGAACTGCTTTGTAACACCATTCAAATAATACGGAAAACTATATGATTGTAATAAGTTTTTCCTTTCTTTAGTTTATGTTATAATCAAATGATTTTTTTTTCTCTGGAAGAGGTTGCTAAAGTAAAAAGAATGACCAATTTCATAATCAATATCATTTTTTTAGAAATCTTCTGCCATCAGTATTTCAAGGAGAGAACAGTGCTGAAATTTAGTAACGCAACTTTTGTTTTAATTTTGCAGAAATAAATGTATAATCAAAGGAAAACTCTAATCATATAATGCATTGCTGAGCCTTTTGGTAAGATATCTTGTTCTTTGCCATCTATCTAGTTAAAAACTTTCTGCATATAAAAATTTATTGCTTCACGCGAAAGTTAAAGTTTTCAACAAAGTTAAAATGAGAGAATTACTAAAAGAATCAGGAAAAACCTTATTGTGTCTAAATTAGGGAAAACAAATGATTTCCAAGTGGGAAATAATTATGTGGTAACTTTGTATCACTTATTAATATTTTCTTGGTATAAAAAAAAATAATTGAAAGAAATATTAAGAAGCAAAGGAAGATGAACTAGACACATTTTTTAGCACTATTTCTAAGTATCTCATCTGCCTTTACAAATAATGCCATTATATACATTAAAATATGTTTTTATTCACCAAAAATTGTCTAAAAGTAATAATAATTATAATTAACAATCATCATAATACTAAACTATACACATATAATTCTATAATTAAAACCAGTTCTTTTCTTTTCAAAAACTTTATTTGATGTATATATATATATATATATACATATATATATATATATATATATATATATATATCCACTTATTAACGTTTCGACTATCTTTACTCTATAGTAATTTTCAAGGGAGATAGTATGGTGGTAATGAAGATAGAAGAATATAGGAAAAAGATGGAAATATTATTAAAAGAGGATTGTTTTGAAAGGATTAAGAGGAGAAGAGAGTCAAGTCCTTGAAAATGACTATAGAGTAAAGATAGTCGAAACGTTAATAAGTGGATATATATATACATCAAATAAAGTTTTTGAAAAGAAAAGAAGTGGTTTTAATTATAGAATTATATGGCTATATGTACTGTATATTTTTGAAAAAAAAAAAAAGGATTGAGTCGTGATTAGAAACAGAAGCAAATGGATTTGTAAACTATACACCTGCATATTTTTTTTAAAGAAAAAAAAAATTTCTTGAAGTAAATATAAGAAAAAATTATATATGTGCATTCTTATGGGAAAATTACTATTAGAAAATAAAATTCTTAGATTATGAATGAAAACTAAATCTCTTAGTGACTTAATAATAAAATAAATGATATATTGTATTATACACCAGTTGGAATTATTAAAACTTCATATACGATGTAAATTGACTGCAGTTATTATCATAATAATCTCTCAGAAAAGTGTGCATTTTCATCCATAAGTAAGCTAGCTAATAATTATACATGTAGTCAATAAAAAATTGTGTACGTTTATCAACTATGGTAAAATATTCATCTATGTTAGAATATTCGTTTTTTTCTCTTGGATCCCAAAATTTTAGTAGTTTAATTCAAGTGAGAATTAATCTTCAGTTCTGCTATATTTTTCTTTACCTGATTATTATTAGAAGCACTAAATAAAAGAAAACTTTTCATTAAAGAAGAAAAAAATGTGTTTATTACTTTAAAATGCTTCGTAAAATGCGACTGGATGAAAACTCTTCACCTGGACAAACTGCTCACAGAAAAATATTTTTAATGAGATAATAGGCATTTGTTTAATTAATGATTTTTTTTTTTGAAAAACTAATTTGTAAAATTATATGTTATTTTTTTATATCAACATAGGTTAAAGTCTGTATCAGTCAAGTAACATTTTAATGATCTTGTAATGACAAAGCTATGTCTTACTATAATTATTCTGGGTTAAGTTTATATTTAATACGAAGAAAAATCTATAAAATATATTTTATATTATTACATGCAATTGTAGATATAAACTTTGTATGTTAGGTACGTAAAAGAAAAATATTTTAGATAGTTAACGGGTAAAATAAATATTGAAAATTATCAGAAGTAACTGAAAAAAATGCTATAACAAGATATTTCTTGTTTAAAGTTTGAACAAAATTTATACTATACTAATTAATGAATTTAGTCCCAGTTATTTTTTAATAACACATCCACTTTATTTGGTTTAAGATAGTATGCTACCAATTACTTTTTGAATATTCCTTCATTAAAATTAAAATTATTATTCTTTTCTCCTGTCATGTCCATTAATTTCAGATATTGATCGAAGTATACATAGTAACATAGGTTTATTACGATTAGTGTGTTTTCTTATCTTGCCTAAATATAGCATTGGTATATGCTTAATATCAGCATATTTAATACTTATTTGTATTTCATTTTGTGGGATGAAAATAATCTCCCCAAAATACTTTATTGTTGCATGAGAGGAATAGTTTTAGATATAATGTTAGGGTATGTTTGATAGCCCATGTGATCGATTCTCAATGAATAGAATGATCAAGAGTTTATATAGCATTTAGGATGCTTAATTTGTTTAAATCCCAGGAGAGGATTATACTTGGTGTGTGTTCATTTTATGCCTGAGGAAGAGGCAAGAAACCACCAAAATACTTTAGTGTAGTAGTTTACTCTGCAGACATCCATTGTTATTCTGCATTCCTCATGTGAATATAAAGATAGTTACACCATGGAAGGTGTTGATTATTGTGCTTTGTTTTAAAAGTTAGGGCAAGGATAAAGGTTATGTTGGAGGTGTTAGTTCCTCAAGGTGCACTTTAGTATCAATAGTGCATTAGTGATTGAGATCAATATTTGTATTGTGCTGCTGAATCTTGCTAGTAGTTGACAAGCAAATCAATGGAGAAAGTAAGTTAAAATTGCATAATTTAAAATGCTTATTTGCTGGAGGAATATTCAAACACAATTTTTAATGTTAGTTAATAATTAAGTAATATTCATAGTTTAAATTACACTTATAAATAAAAGATTTATCATGACTTAAGTTAACATTAAGCTAAATGTAAGATGGTGAGTGTGACTTCCGATAAATGACCCATAATTAGAATAGGTTGTCCAATTAAAAACCACAACTTAATTAAATGTATTAGAAATAAATTTAGTATTTTGCATATTTCATATGATAATATTAATCATTTAAAAACAAAAATAGTTAGTCAATAACTTTAAGTAAAAGCTTATAGAAAGTTTACAAACTTATAAATTAGTGTATTGGTAAATGAGATGTACTTTTAGTTAGTCAATTCGCATGACTGCAAACAGGTGAAGTTATAATTTTAATCTATACCTAAACAATAGACAGATTAATGTTGTTTTATGTTTTGTATCAGTGTGAGATTATTTAATAAATTTGTATATATTTTTTTGTTCTATAATAGTAATAAATTATAGTCCTGTCAATATTTGTTGTAGATTCTTTTTTTTTTTGTATGCTAAATATAAGTGTGTTTACACAATATTTGCAAAACATTTTTTTGAGTCCAAAATTCTTTCCAACTCTCAAAAACTTAATATACCAGATAGACAAATTTAAGCAGATCAGAATATTTCATTGCATTTTATTTTAATGAGAATTATTTATGGAATTGCAAACTTCAGACTGAACATTTTATAAGTGTAAAAATGAATTTATTCCCAAGTCATTAACTCTGACTGCACATTATTACATTCACATTTTAGTTAAATTGTTGAAGTAATGAGTCTTAGTTAATTTATTGTGTTGTCATGGATGATGGAAGAACACAAAAAGTGCCCTTGTCTTTTTATTATTCCGGCTGAGATTCTGGATAAAAGGGTTGTATTATTTAAAATTGTATGTCATTATTGAGTATAATTATCACCTCTTTAAATGATATAGTAGTTGATATGAGATATGAAGACACATTGACTTTGAAGTAAAGTAAATGTTTCCTATAGCCGATCAGAATGCCAGTCATATGTCACTGCACAGTACTGTTGAGCACTTTCCTAAATTAAACAAAGAACCCTGAGATTATTATTATCATTATAATTATTCTTTAATTAAGAAGTGATCAATTATTATTGATATTACAATCATGGCATGGCTTAAAAGAGTTTAACTTATAATTGTGCTAAGAAGGCTATTTTCAGATCATATTGGCAAATGATTTACATAATGGATATATATATATATGTATGTATATATATGATTTACATAATGGATATATATATATATGTATGTATGTTTTGGTAACACTAACAAGAAGATGAGAGTTATCATCATTGTTTAAAAGTGCAAATACTTATAGCTCAGAGAATGTGTTTTTGATAAAGAGAGGAGGTTATTTTATTCTAAATTTTTAAGTAGGAAATGATGATAGTTTTTTTCTATCTTTCCAAGATATTTATTTTACTTATGATAATTTATTTTATGATTTTAATTTCTTTCTTTATTTCAACTGCATATCTCTGCAGCTGAATCTTCTTACAACTAACTGACCACTGAGCAAGGCTGAGTATGCACATTGGTGAGCTTGCAGATCACTGAGAATATACTTTATTAGGTTATTTCATGAGATGCCTAATTATAGAGGCGATTGATGTATTGAGCTTAAACTACATCTAGATTCATTAATACTAGTTACTATATTAGTTACTATATAGTTAGAGTTAATAAGTTTATATATGTTTTTATAGGTTAGAAATGACCGACTATTGATGGTTATGTTGCCATGATGATTAATGTTTTTATAGGTTAAAAATGGCACCCAATGTGGGGCGATCAATGGCTATAGCTAGCCATGATAAATTTAGTAGTCTTTTCTTGAAGTCAATATTAATATTGTTTGCACTTGAATGGATTAATTATTCATCGATTAAAAATATTTGCCAATAATAAATTGTTTTTTTTTAGCCATAAGATATTATATGAATATCTATTATATGATCTAATCTTTTGCAACTGAAAAAAAAATGAAGTTGTTAGTTTATGATGTCGCAGTCTGTAGGCAATTCCATAAAACACTTTAATGATTTTATCATTTATGATGATCTGCTTGTCTGGTTTTTGTGATTGGAACTTATGCTATATTAAATAATATTTAATGAGATTTCTATGGACCAAGAAGCATAAAGAAAAAAAAAACATATTTCAGTAGTTAAAGTTGGAACTTTAAGGATATTTAATGTCAGAGCATAGTTTGTGATGTAGATTGTTTTGAGTAGGAGAGGCATAGAGGCAGGATGTCTTGTCAATAATTTCTTGTCAATATTTTATTGTCAATATTTTTTATTAATAGTTCATTGCTAATATTTCAGTACTGTTAAACACTAAGAAGAGTTAGAATTTTAATGTTTAGTGAGAACATGGATAATTATAATATTTCTGAGAATTTGGAAGGATCCTGAGAAGTACAATCACCTGATACACAGACTCCATATCTCAATGCAGAATTAAAAGAGGAAAGCAAAGATTTGGATGTAGTCAATCAACAGGAAGCTAAAGTAAAGGAAGATATGCATGAAAATGATCCAGATCAATCAATGATAAATATATTGGAAATATTCTGGAAAAAATAGACAGTAAGTCAGAGAGTCACACACAAAGTTTAGAGAATAAACTGGGAAGCCAGATGCAAAATTTAGATAGTGAATTAAAGAGTCAGATGAAAAAGTCAGATGAAAAAGTCAGATAGTGAATTAAAGAGTTAGATACAAAATTTAGATAGTCAGTTAGGAAGTCAGATACAAAATTTAGATTATGAATTAAGAAATCAAATGCAGGAGATAAGAGAGACTTCTCAAAATTAGGCACATGAGATAAGAGAATTAAGAGAAGGTCTAAGAAATCATATAGAAGATTCAAAATTGGTCTCTTAAAAGTTGGAAGTAAAAGTTAAGAAAGAGATTGTATATAATTTCTGAAAGGACAGGCTGTCCACCAGGAGTATAAAAGTCAGTATAGCATACTAATTAATAAAGTACAGGTAATAAATTGTCAAAAAGAAACAGTAGTGTTTCAAAGAGAAGTTCAGGATAGCGTTGAATCTATTAAAGGAGAATTAGACAGTGTTAGAAGTGAATGTTGTAACTTGAAAGAGGAAGTTAAAAATATGACTCTTGAACCTAACAAGGTTTTGAAAGGATGTCAGAGCCAGATTACCAGTTTAACGGCTAAATTAGAAAATCAAGAATTAACCCAATATGAGATTAATCAAAATCTAAAAACTGAATTAAGCCAAATTAAAGAAAAAGTAACAAATAGTGAGAAAAACTTTAATGAAGAAATAGAAAGTAAGGAATATCTTAAGATAAAATTGATTCATGTAGATGTAAAATATCCAGAAATTTTAGAAAATGAATTATTAAAAGTTGTGGATATTACAATATATATATATATATATATATATATATATATATATTGTATATATATATATATATATATATAATGCTATTTACATATAATGCTTTAAAAAGTAGAGTTTGTACAAGATAATTAGTTATTTACAGATCTTTTACATTTTTATGCATCTTGATTTTAATTTTAAAAATCTTAAAACATGCTAACAGTTTTTAAGATGCTGCTTACTGAGAAAAAATGTTTACTATTTGTTTTATGCTAAGGCTATGGTTTGCTTTACAGTTTCCAATACTCATCAACATTCTTCTATCCATATGTAATGCACGTTATTTCTAGAAAAGTTTTATTTTCATCGGCACATCATAAATAATAACAAAGTTAAACATATCGTAATGTCATACAATTTCACTTTCTTTTATTTAATAAAATAAATACTGTTACTTAATAAAATAAATAGTGTTACTGTAACTTGATTAAAAGTTCATAGAAATAAAATGTAATAAATTTAATAGGAATGGGTGAAATTAATTCAGGTGTTTATGCTGATTTGTTTGCAGTAATTTAAAATCCAAAAGCAAATGCTAATAAAATATTCTTGATGATTTGTCAACAGAATTTCTAAGTAAAGAGTATTAACATCATTTCAACATTTTTGAAAACAAAACTTTCCATGCAGAAAGATATTCATTAAAATAAGAATTTGTCAAGGATTGATACAATAAAATAATAGTTGGAGGAATAATGCATCAGGGGAAAAAACAATATTGTTGATAAGATGCTATTTCTAGGATCTAAAAACAGAGACAAAATACTTAGCAATGATGGATTTAAGATTTTTTTTCTAATCAATTTAGCATAATATCTACTAATAAGATCAAATCTTATTTTATGTAATGCTTTATTATAATTAATAATTTAGCAATTATATATATAACACTGTGTAAAAAAAACCCTACTCTTCACAAAAGTGCTATAGAATTAACATACATTTCCCAACTTCCTTAAATTAGGGCTTGAACCCATTATGAGCCTAATTTTTGAATTGGAAAATTACTTATACAAGCTCAGTTTATATATCACAGGGAAGAAAAGGTTCTTATTTTTAAATATTTGTGACATTAAATCCTATTCATTTGAATATATATAATAAAAAATAATGTAGAAATTTTATATATATGCAAAATTATGTAAAATAAACTGCTTTTCATGTTGCACTATGGAATTGACATTCATCTATAGAATTGACACCTATGTTTTTAAAACATTTAATGATTGGGGGAGAGGGTCTAATTCTATAGTGCATGTGTGAAAAATAGTTTTTTCACATATATATAAAATTGTTATATTATTAATTATTACATATATGCAAACAAATAAGATTCAATTTGTAGGCAGTCAAAAATGAAAAACTTTCTCTTCCCTGTGATATATAAACTAAACTTGTGAAGGTATTTGCCAATTTACAAATCAAATTCATATTAAGTTCAATCCAGTCAATAAAAGTTAGTTTATTTAAAGAATGAGCTCTAAGCATAGATGGATCAGCTATACTTTTGAAACATATATTGATAGGAAAATACATGCCAATTCTATAACACATTTATATGAAAAGTAGTTGCTTTCCACAATATTACACATATATAAAATTGATATATTTTATTAATTATTACAAATATTCAAACTAATAAGATTCAGAGACACAGGTAGTTAGAAATGTAGAAACTTTTTCTTCCCTGTGATGTATAAACTGAACTTGCGCAAATAATTTGCTAATTTAAAAGTCAGGCTCTTAATAGATAGGTTCAAACCCTACTTTAAGCATGATCAATAAAGAAGAATAATCTCCAAACATAGGTGGACCACCTATGCTTTTAAAACATTTATTGATGTGAGTGTGTCAATTTTAGAGAACGTGTGTGAAGAGTAATAATGCTATAATTATATAGATATAATGAATTTTTATGGTTTGATGAAATGTAGAATATCAAATTCTGCAGTGTAAAGTATTTGGATTGATTCTATTACTGACCCTTTTAGTACTCAAACTTATGAACTCTCAAATAATAAAGTCATTTGTTTAATTTTGTTTTATCAAATTACATGCTCAGTAAATAACGAGCTATATATAATTTTCTTCTTCTTCATTTTCCCATGTATTGATTTTTACTTTAATGTATGAATACCATTTACCATTTTCTTACACACTTTAGATAAAGTGTGTAAGAAAGTGGTAAATGGTATGATATGTTAAATAATGAACTGCAGAATTCTAGAATCAGTTTTGGGTAATTGGCCTTCTTTTGATAGAAATTAACATCACATGACCACCACCTCTTATGCTTGTGCATAACTGTTGTTAAAACAGGCAAAACTCACTATACTTATTGCTACACACAGCAAGCTAGAGTAATCAATTGATAAGACCACAAGCCAGAAACTAGTCTGGGGATATTGGATGAGTAGGCACTAGATGGGAATTTTATGCACAAGCCTTCTGGCATCCATTGATTACTCTAGCTTGCTGTGTGTGGCAATACGTATAGTGAGTTTTGCCTGTTTTGATAGAAATTACTGATTTAACTAATGACTTTTTCATAAACTATTTTATATTGAAGCTAAAGAGTTAAATAATTTCAAATGCCCAAAATTCAAAAGATTTCAGTAACTATATATTTTATTTCAGTTACTACAAGGTATCGTATTTTTAAAGGAAATAAAAAGATAAAATATATCAATACTAAACATCATCATATGATTTCTTAATTTCTATTTAAGATAGAAAACTTATAAGTTGCTAAATTAATTTTGGCAATGTATTAAAATAAAATAAATCAATAAATAAACTAATTGATATTTAATATATGTGGTATAATGGTAGTCTATCTGTTTGCCATGGTTAGAACTTGAATTCAAATTCAGTCTGGGTAAAATTTGAAAAACATTTCAATACTTACTATAATTCTAATCAGGTTTAAGATTTTATTTTCAACTAAATTTATAGCCATCCATATTGTTAAATTAATTGGTAAATTAGTATCTACTTACTTTTAAGTAAAAAGTAATGCAAAGAAGAACAATGTTTAAATTAGTTAAGCATGAAGAATCATAATTTCTTCATTGTTTCTTTACGAAGAATATGCTAAATTGGTTTTGTTGATATTAATATACTTTAAATTTTGCCCAAGGCAGGTTAAGCTGCCACAATAAAATGTATTAAGTCCATTTAATTACCTTCAATCAAGAAAAATTATAATTGCTATTGTTTTCCATTCCATGTATACAATTTAATATAATATTGTGATTCACATTATTATCTTTAATTGACATTATTTTTAAATCTGCATTACAAATAATTAAGCTACTTAAAAGATTAAAAGAAAAAAATCATAAAATGTCTAAAAGTGTTATATTAAAATAGTGATATATAAAAAAAGGGGGAATTAATTTAAAAAGATAAAAAAATTGCAATATTGATAATAAAAGATAAAAAAGTAATTGAATTAAGCACATACTTACAGATAAAGAACCTAAAAATGATGTTTTAGATAAGATCAGGAGTGGTATCAAAAAGATAAAATAATAATTAATTTTGATTTATAATTATTGTACAACAAATGGAATATGGAAAATTGTTGGTGGGAAAGACGTCTTTAAACAGAATGTTTTATCTAATGCCACACATACAACAAAATCTGAAGTAATTATCAAATTGTTTTTTAAAAGATCTAGATGCATTCACACTCATTCAAAAAACTAATCTACTTTGGTCGAGAGGTCAGCGACAGCTGCTTTACAAGCAGTTGTCCCGGGTTAGCGAATTCGCTTCTCGGCCAATGCTATGACACATGAGGAAAAAAAATGTTTTTTTTTTTTATTTAGGTACTAATTTATTTAAGAAAATCTATTTTTTGTAAAAAAAAAACCCACAAGTTCTGTTTACAACAATAATTATGATTTCTATATAAATAAAATTCATAATATCTTATGGATTCACAACTAATAATTCTGAGTTTGACAAATTGAAGATATCTTAGCTAGATAGTAATACTTTTATCTATAGATTATATTTTCTATCTTATAGTAAATTCTATACTTTATTTTATCTTGATTTCTCTAACAATTCTTTATAAACAGAGTCTGCAAATCTACTCTCATTTTTATTGTCTATTGATTTTATTTCTATTCTTTTTTATTATTTCGATTTGTTTTTATTCCCATTTGTTTATTTAATTTTTTCCTAATGACTACATATTAGTAATATTTTTTTTCTGGATATCAATTGCTAATTATGTATATATCAGGAATTATTAGTGGGTTAATAGAATCTAGTAGGAATAAATAATATTAATATTTGGAAAAATAGATCGTTTTACAATAAAGCTTAATATTTGATTCTACAGTGATCTTTATAAAAAATGTGTGTGTGTGTGTGTGTGTGGGAGGGGGGATACAATAACAAAAAATAAAAAAACAACAACTTTTATTTGATAAAAACATAATATGCTTCTATAATTGCCTTGACAAAAAATAAATTCCTGGTATTGCTAAACTTGGGATATTATCACCTGACTTACATATATATAATAAAAAATTTCAGAAACCGATGCTAACTTCCAGTGTTGTGTTTTTATTAGATCAATCAATTATTTTGCAATACAACATCATTCAGTTCCATTTAGCAGACAAAAGTGATTCCATATTTTTCTTGTACACAATGTTTGGATGATAATATATTAAAAGATAATTGATTGACTTAATAATAAAAAATAAACATAGATAATGACAGTTTTAAAATTATATATATGTGTGATATATAATAAATACAGTGTTATTTTCAACTTTTTTAAGTCAATTGCAGTCTTGACCAATGAACCAAATGTTGTTGATAAACATTTCACATGTCTACTTTACTTGATTTCCTAACCAACACAAAATTATCACTTTGCTTTGGCTGAGAAATGTAGTAAGTGAGAATGTTGTAATGTTTTTGACTACATTTAGTTTATTGGCCAAGACCAAAGGTTACACGTATAAGTGTGCATATATGAATTATAACATTTATAAATTATAATAAATTACAAATTATTTATCTGAAAAATAAATATTGGTTAATATAATAAAGTAGAAAAATAAAATCTTCAGAAATGAAATGATTTAAATTTATAGTAATCACACACTATGTTTTAGTAACATATAAGAAAAAATCAGCTTTACTCCACACTTTAAAATAATCACCAATTAAAATTTATCTGTTTGACCTAACATATAATATGGAACATATTTTGCGACTAATATGAATTAAAAATTATATTTCTATTTTAAAGATTTTAAAAACACTTTATTAATAATAATGTTTTATTTATGTAAACATTACATAAATTTATTTTACAAATAATACTTTTTTAGCAAGCATTTATTCAAACATTCATCTTTCAATAAATACACAAATAATTAATAATCACTTTTTATCAGGTGAGAAGTTATTTCAGTTCAATTATGTTTATAGAAGAATTTAATTTCCACAAAGTTTAAATATATGTATAATATTGTTTTTACAGTTGTATGGCGTTATAGAACTGCATTTTTCCACAATTATAAAAAATACAATCAAATGAGTTATTGTTGAGGAGTCCATAAGAAGTCTGAACACAAAATTTACAGCTGGAGTCATATTTTATTTATGAATGTTGAATTCCAAATCCATCTTTTTGTCATTAAACTAAACTTTGCAGATCCTTGGCATAAGTGAGTCAACCTAATACTATATTTATATATATATATGCATTTTAATACCCATTAATAGTTTTCTTTTCCAAATTTTGTGATTGTATGATTAAAGAATGAAAATGAGCAATTAATTATATATATATTGTGCCGGTCAAAATCGTGTATTCATTCAACAAGACCAATAATCCAAGCAAAAGTACCTTGAATCCAACCATGCACAAGATACATATGTCAGATACAAAGATGAATCCTAACCTATTTGCCTAAACTATTGCTTCTCTGACTAATGGATAACGTTTGTGATGACACTAGCAGTGCTTGGCTTTATTCCGTCCCAGCTGGAGGTCATGGTTCACATAGAGACTCAAAATAATAAAGGGTTTATATGAAAAATCAATGATTTAATGGATTCTGACGACTGCAGAATGGTACAGATATGATTTGATCGATTACTAATGGTTTGAACTGTAATAATGATAATTCTTTATGGCAACATTACAAAGAAGTGAATTAAATCAAGGAAATTTTTAAATAAATAGAGTAATTAACCTTAGAGATTGGGAGTGATGACAAACTAAGCTTATTTAAAATAACAATATTATAGAAATTTATTAAGGAATTTAGTACAAAATAAGTAGTCTTTGTTTATACAACTTGGTTATTTTTATTTAATTCGTTTTGATGTGGCTTTGATAACAATGTAAAAGTTTATTAATTGGTCTGCCAAGAACCAATCAGCAATAAAATATTAGTAGCCCTTTTAAAAGATTATAAATAAATCTATTTTATATCTATTACAAAATATGAAAGACGTGCATTTAAAATACTATTACATTTAAAATCATTTGTATATAAAGAGTGTGGAAGGCAAAATAGTTCTTAAATAAATAATTGACAATTATACAGTCTAGATTTAATTAATTAACAAAATTGGTTTGTGAAGGACATGCCATCATGGCAGAGAGCCTTTCAGGTTTGCTAAATAAAGATATAAAATGATGAAGAAGGCAGTATGCTATTATAGATTACAACAAAAATAAATGAGGTCTGTTATGTAACTCTGGGTGGCTTTGCTAAAGGAAATTCCTGATATGTACAGGTAGATAAGAGAAATATTGGCCTTCCAGCCAAAGCATGTCTCTGAATAATCATAATAATATTTTGATGTGCTGGACTTTTCATACACATCTTAAATGGCAATGCCCGAAAATGGATCCCTTGGTATGAACTACGTCTACTTTGAGAGAGTGTAAAAGATTGGATTGTTCATATTTAAATTTCCGAAGGTCCTGATGAGTAAGTAGCAAAGCAAAATAATAAATGAATGGTTGTAGCTATAAAAAACATTAATGCCTTAGACATATATATAAATAGTGTATCACTAACAAAATTAATCAATGAATTCCTGATTAAAATAATCAGTTCCCTGATGTTGATAGAAAGTCTCCACAAACCTTAGTCCACTAATGAATGAATCATAAACATATATATATATATATATATATATATATATATATATATATATATATATATATATATATATATATATATATATATATATATATATATATATATATATAAAGAAATTAACTAAAATATAAATTGTTTTCCACACTTCACAAATATTTTATTTATTAATAAGTTCTTAAATAGTTTATCAAAGATTACAAAATAATACTGTTTTTAATTAACATAGACGGGCATTGAATATCAAACTAATAAATTGTAAATCATAATTTTAATATTTTTCTGACAAATGAAATATATGTATAAAATATATACTGAGAAAATTTTATGATAAATTTTACTTAATTGATTCACTAAAATTATTTATTCTTTCAGAAATAATTACAGGGCTATTTTAAATTGGAGGTAATGGTAAGATACTTTTAAAATAAATCATTCTAAATAAATTTATAATGATATACAAAACTAAATGAGCTTTCTATTAATTAATTTATGGGAAGTAAGTCTCCCATAATGATTTTGACTGGAAAAATAAGAGGGAAAGAATTTAAAGTTAATAGCTCATTGAATTTTGTACTTGGAAATTTCAGTAAATCAAATATTCTAAATATTCTAAATAAACCAACAAAAATTAATTTAATTTGCCACATCAAACTAATGTGAGATTTTTAGAATTGATATTTTAAATTTAAGAAAAATTGAAGACGCATTTAATTTAAAATTACGTTGTATAAACATTACACAGATATATAAAATATACAGTTAGTATTGATTTGGAAAACAAGTAAAATAGAATCAATGGCTTGTGGCGAATTGGACGTTACCTCAGAATCAATCAGTAGGTATTCTATGGCTTGAAACAGGCAGTTAATACAGTCAGATCATTTGCAGGCTTCCTTGACACAGACAGTCTCCAGCTAGATGTTGAAAGCACTGGAAAGGCATTGATGAGCTGGTAGGACAGAGCTCTGGAAAGCAATGGTCAATCTTTTAGCCAGTCATTCTGTAGGCATGATGTACTATATCTCTAAATTATTCTCTTCAGATAAAGCTCAACAAATAATTAATTAATCCTCCTTATCAAATTTTCCACTATTTGTATGTTCTGGTCTTTATCTATAGGATTGAATCTACAGTGACAACTGCCAATTGCAATCACTCTAAACAGTTCTGTGAGGTTGGTGCCTGCTTTGGAGGGAAAATCTATAACTCTGCATGAACATGCCCCAAGGGTTGATTTGCTAATTAAAAAAAAAACAACAACAAGCATATTAAGTTTATCAGTCATTGTACTAATGAAATCTATTTAATTACAGTTTAGATTAACAAAAATGTAGATTTTATTCAGAAAATTTTTAGGAATTTGGTACAATGACTTTCAAACATATTTGACATAAACTTAAGCAGAAATTTACAAAATATTTCTTAAAAATATTACATTGTTTAAATAATTGATTCTCAAGTGTACATTGATTAAAAGATAAATATAAAATGTTACCAACTGATTTATTGAAGAAAATGAACTTTAATAAAGAATTTGAAATATTTGTAACATTTTATAGATATCTAGGATTCAATTCAATTTAATAAAATAAACACAATATACATTTTTACAAATATTATAAATAAATAAACTATTATAAAAGGTTAGTTAATCATAAAATACAAATTAATCAAAAGATTATAATAATTATAAATATACTACTACCTAAAATGAGATGGGTGTCAGTTAATAAGGATTCGGTTCAAACACAGACTAGTGCTGATAACATTGGCACTAGGTGAAGCAGAAATATGTACTATATTTCCAGCTTCAATATATATATATATATATGGCAATATTAATGTTACATTTTCCATAGAAATTTTTTAATATTTTAAATGCCAACATTTGTTGGTAAAAACAATCAATCAGTCACTTTCTGGACATATATTTCTGACAATAATATGATATCATCAATAGCCCTGGAAACTAATTGAGTCACTATTAAAAAAAATGAATACAATTTCTATTTTTAATTTTATTTACAATATTCAATATGATCTTAAAGTTTAACTGCAATTCCAGTGATAATTTAACTAAACTGTACTTGTAATTATTATATTAACTTGTAAAATTTCACCTTTATTGATAATTGTTGAAAGTTTTGTCAAAAAAGTGCTGATCTTCCATAACTTCAGATCATATTATTAATATTATCCAAACTGATAATGAACCACAGTTATTTTTTAAAAGACTAGAATTTAACATAATGATTTTTTTGATGCTAAAGTTGATTTTTTTTTTGAAAATATCAACATCTTATGGAGTACAGCTAACATCAAAAACTTTTTTGTTCTTTTGACAGAAGAAAATGTGCAGAAGGCTTTCACATTCTTATGGTCTAGTTTTTGCATGAAGATTCTGAAGTATAATTTAAAATGATTATTTGCTTGTTTATAAAGTATTTTTGATTATTTTTACATACTAATTGTTAGATTATTATAAAAAAATACACAGATAAATTTTCAATTTATTTATTTATGTTTTATTTTTAGAAATAAACATTAATAAACTTGGTCATAATATAAAGGGGGGAAACAACAATGTATATTACATCATTATCTGTCAAAATTGACTTGATGTTAAAATCTTTTTAAATATTGTAATTTTTTATGAGAAAATATCAGAATTTGAAGCAGAATATGATACAGTAATTATAAATTTAATTTTATTCGTTCACAAAAAAAACAAAAAAATACATCTTAAAATAAAAACAAATTCATTCAGAATTTACATAAATATCTGTGATGTTTATGGCAATGTTATATTTAATAATCAATTTTTAAATATTTAAAATGGTCAAATGTAATTTTTTAAGAATATTATTCACTCATAAAATTTAATTAAAAGGAAATCAAATCCAATTTATTGAATTTTAGTAATAAAAACAAGATTTTGTACCAGTAGAAAGATTGAGCATTTCCAAAAACTTTCACCAGATGAAATAATAGAAAATTTCAGTATACATGAGGGTTAATGTTAATAAATAAGATAAAAAATTAAAATAAACATTTTTTATCATTAAACATTGCTGCTTAAAATATCAAAATTTCTATAGAGAATGCAAATAAATATAATGTTAATATTATTATATATTTGTGTGATGTCTAATTAACTAATCATGCATTTATATAGACATGCCCATATTCATAAGATTTGACAGTCTACAGAGGTAAAAACCATAAATACCTGTATACCTGTTCATTTGCAGAAAATACCTTATATTCTACATAATAAAAATATTTTAAAAAGCTTATGGATAAATACATTCGCATATTTAGACTATAAATATACATATAGTAATTAAAATTTACATCAGTACAAAATAGGGAGGTGGCAAAATATATAATAACTAGTATTTATGATTTTTTAAAAATTCCATTAATGTAAATACTTTCTTTACATTTTTTTAGAATATATTTTAATCAAAGGTATTTATTTAAAAATTGAATTCAACTACCTTACAAATTTTAAATAAGCATTAAATAATTTTTAAATTCAAAGCAGCAGAGGGAATAATACAAATAAACATTAACAAAATTAAATAATCAGAATAATTAAATATATTTCATAATTGCTAATTATATATATATATATATATATATATATATATATATATATATATATATATATATATATGCGTGCTCTTATTTTATTTAAGGATGAAAGTGTCATACAACTTGTTATTCAGTTTTGTTATATACAATACTGAAAAATCAATTAGAATCATAGTTTGTATGTTTTTTTTCTTTTTTATCCAAAGGCTGAATTCTACTTATTATTATTAAAATAAGCATTTCAAACGACTTACTTTATTCCAGAGCTAAGAGATTCTTCCATCAAAATAATTTTTGGGATTACTCATATTGAAATGAAAAAAAAATCATCTTACAAAGATAAAAACTAAAACTGGAACACGTTTCTAGAGATATTAAAGGAATGAAAATGTCAATAACAAATAAAAAATTTAAAGCGTGTAACAATGCTGTGAAACTATGAAGAAACTGAATACTGCATATATATTAATCTGTTATGACATAAAGGTGTTTTATTACACCTACGTAAATATAAATTTATATATATACTTGTAATATTTTAAATGAAATATAATTTAAAAAAAAAAAAAGACAATTCTTACACAAAATTATTGCTTTACAAAAACCTACAAAAAATATCTCTTTTATATATATACATACGTATGTAAATATATATATATATTTATAATGGTAAAACAATTTTTAAATGTCCAATTTCCGGGCAAAAGCTTCTCCACCAGTTTATACTAAAAATAATAAAAAAGAAGGCTGAACCTAACAGATTCATCAATTTCCATAATGCAAAAGTTTAAATGGGTTTCTATCCTTGTTTTACGCTGTAGTCAAAAATTACTAGATAGTTATGTACTGACAAATATATGTTTAACTTATGTAATTACGAATCAGCTACAAACATATGATGAGTATGGTTGTTAATATGCAAATCCATATTCGACATTAGAAAAATTAAACCAAATGCAATTCACTGAACTAGAATTTATAAACTTTTTATGCAATAAATTCTTTATCTACTGATCCTGTATATTTCATTTTTCCACAATATTCTTGACTTTTTTGGTTCCAGATTAAATCATCAATGTAAATATCATTATTTTTTTTCATATCCATGATCATCAAAAATGGAAAGAAGTTAAATCCATTATGCTGCTTTTACATATATTTAAATATATTCCAATGATATAATATAAAATATCTTTATGTAACAACAATAATTTATATAATAATAATAATTGTATGCATAAAAGTTCTTTTCAGTTAATATTATTTATTCATTATTTAGAATATAGACATAAAATAGATTGTGTCAAAAATATAAAATTTTTAAATTATATTAAAGAGCCTAATAGAAGAAAAATATATGAAACTAATTATATTAATTATAAGAAAAATAATTGTATAAATATATATAAAACAAAAAATAATTTAACTAATAATTGACTAATGATAAATGAATGGAAGGTTATGTAATATACATTTATACAGTTTTGTATGCCTTAAAATTATTGCATGGTTTTAATAGGTTATAGTTAATTTTATATAAAACAGATAGATGTCACTAAGTATGCAATATAAGTTGTAATTATGAATTAGAGGAAACACATTGAAAAGGGCAAAAAATAATATTTGCCAAAAAGAGCTTTCTATGTGTATGATTATTATTATATATATTATTGCCATTATTTAAATATATTTTATATTATATCATCGATTTATTTAAATTAGTCTTTGAACTATCTTTTTATTGCATCCATTGTTAAAGAAACATAATCTGGGCAATATTTTTTATATGAAAAGAAATGAAATACTTTTTGCTTTCTGTCCTTTTCATAAATAAAGTGAAAACTAGTGTCAAAAATTCTTTTCATCCAATATAGTTATCAGCAATCATTTCTAAATGCTTTTATATTAACTTGTCCTGTCTACGTTTCGCTCAGTATGTCCATATTTTTGAATTAACAATGAAAGTATCTAATAAATATTTTTTTAAATAATGACATTATGTAAATAGTGAACTAAAAAATAGAAAAATATCAAAGTAATTCACTTTTCGATTAATTTGACATTCTTGGAAAATATATCTTAATAATATAGACTTATTGTAAAACAATTGCAGGAGTGTTGTCATTTCATAAATCTATTTGAGGCTCAAATAAATCATAAAAATCAAAAAGGCCTCAAATACCTTAATGAAATGGCAATATTCATGCAGTTTACAGCTGTTTTATGATAAGTCTAGATTCTTAAGATCTCTGAGATTTTTTAAGAATGGCAAATTAATCAAGAGGGAATTACTTTGTTATTTTTCTACTTTATAGTCATCTATTTACATAAAAGCATTATTTTAAAAAATCTTTTTAATGTATTTTTTAGCTTTAATTCATAGCAAATGTGTTTGCACATATTCTTGTCTTTTTGTGTATCTCTTTCATTTCTTATCCTGATTCAAATTTTTTTATTCTTGTTGTGATATTTATTTTATTAAATAAAAGAAAAAATGAAAGAAGATAATGAATTTAAAATTGTGCTTATAAAATACTAATAAAAAAATGTTTTTTAAAAAGAAGATGTTGCACTTTTCACAATATTTGACAGCAATCATGGAAATATTTAAGTTCTAGATAAGTGTTTCCCAAACTTTTTCAAATCATAATTTTCTTTTGTAGGAAAACTTCTTACACTAGTAACTTTCCAGAATGCATTAAAATACATTTTTAACATGATAAAAAATATTAAAATCGATTTTTTTCCTAACACAAATAAATATTTTAGAAAGTTACCATTTTTAAAAAATATATATACTTTTCTCATTTTATATTTTTTATAAATAATATTATCAACATCATCACATGACCATCTCATAGCCTTATTCATATGCTTCCAAATATATTTTTCTTCATCTGTTATTTGATAACCTAGATGTAGTAATTGCTTTGTTTTTCTGTAATTTTTATTACTAATATGTTTAATCAACAATTTTATCTAAAAAAAAAAGTAGACAAATATTACTCATTGCAAATTATATTTTTTTGATTTTTTTTTTCATCTACATAAGAAAATTCAATAATATTTGGGATATATTATAGCCATAGTCAACATTTAAAAACATATTAAGGGCCCATCATAACAAATAATTAAAATAATATCACATATTTAACATGCATAAAAGTAATGAACTTTTTAATATTTTTTTATCTGCCAAGGCTAAGCTTAAGTCACTTTCTTTATCAAAGTTATTACTATACAAAAACTAGTAGATTATTGCAGTGTAGTCACATTAAAATAAATGAGTTTAAATTTACTAAAAACAACCACAATGATCTCCCTTTTCCTTTCTCCCCCCCCCCAAAAAAAAAACATTTTATGACTCTCTTAAAGGTCATACATGACCCATGTTTGGAATCCCATATTCTAAAAAGATTGTACTTTGAATTGAGACATAAAATATGTATGAATATCAATCAAATATTTTTTTTCAATAATTAGTTTGAAATTTTTATTTATTTATAAAATCCTGATGTCCATTTTAAAGATTTTTTCATTTATGTATGCAATAAAATTAAAATCTAGATTGATGTAGAATGTAAATATAAAAAAAGTCTCCAAATATCAATTAACTTTATATTAATTCCAGTTTTTCAAAGAATATATTTAATTACTTTATTTTACAATTATATACCTTCACATATATTTTTCAAATAACATGTAATTCATCGGTAAGATGATTGAAAGAGAGAAGAAGAAAAATCTAAAGTAAAACTTTTGTTAGTTTGTCTGTGTGGGTCTGTCATGCAATTGAGTAATTTTGGGCTACAGAAATGAGTTTTTTCATTGTTATTTCTCTTTATGCCTACAGCTGACCTAGAATGAAGGATCCAAACTTATAACTAGGAAAACAGAATCTTTTGCTGCCATAAATTGCTTTTAAAACTGCATGTGATAATTGAGACTGAAGTAACTTTTATAATTAAGAAATGGAAAATACTAACTTGGAAAACATGAGTACCAATATGAGTGTTTTCAATTATAAAATCTGAATAGTACTTTACTTACATTTTATTAAATGATCATTAAATTATTTTTAATTTATAATTTCTAACCATTCCAGATACTATAATTTTCTAGTATCTATCATATATCCACTCAATACTACTGAAAAATGACTCACTATTTTATTGTATTTGAATTTCAAAATAAAATTAAGATTGCATGTTATATAAGAAAATATAAGTGATATACAGAAATAATAAAAAGAAATAGGGGGGTTTGAAATTTAGATCGATAGATCAGATCTTATTATAAAAATTAAAAAATTTAAATATTCACAAAAAAGAATCAATTTAGAAAGGAAAGTAAGAGAAAAATGATAGATAGCTAAATTATCATAAGGGGAAAAGGATTGTGATACATTTTTAGTTAGAAGTATTGGGCAAATATATCTGGTGTAGAACTATCAATTATTTATGTTTAAAACTCCAAAGATATGCAAAAGATTATAATGGCATCCACAGTTGATATATAATGAAATGACTTACAGAAATTAAACTTCACTATAAAAATGTCTATTTGATCGAAATTATCTTCTACTGCCTTATGGCATAAAATATTGTTTCATAGAAAAATAATTATTTCTGGAACAATATATTTTTCTGTTTTCTATCTTTGCTGTTTCTTCCATTCTCTATTTTCTTTGATTTATCTGTCTTCAATCATTTTAGTTAAAATAGAACTTAGTCAACATAAGCCTTCATGTCATTTTTTAACCTATTTAATAGGATTTCATGTTTATACGCGCACACACACACACACACAAATTTTGATTCTAATTTTCTTTTCTTTATTTTCTGTAGCAAATGTTCTTAGGATTGAGGTTTAGAGACTGAATGTTCTTAACTATGATCTTTTACACAAGGAAATGCAAACAATCAGAGTTGTTTTAGAATTGGGTTGGAATAGGAGTTTCATTCAGCAAATTATACCAATAAGAATTCAATTTCTTCTTTTGATAGTCTCAAAATAATGAAAAAAGTAGATTTTGACACACAGTTATTTTTTCTACTAGAAGTTTTAATAATTTTTTTTTTTTTACTAATAGCGTAAAAATATAGATAAAAAGTTTATTACAAATGTAATAATTCTTTGTTTTTATATTCAGAGAATTTCATAAAGCTATAATTGATAATTATGATTTGCAAGTATTCAAGCAATATTGTGAGATACCCCTTTAACGACAGAAAAAGAAATCTCAATTTTCAAAACATTATTATAAAATCTTGCGTTGGTAGCCGAGAGGTCAGCGCAACCGCCTTCGCTTACAGACAGTTCCCGGCCGATGCTTTGACACATGGAAAAAAAAAAAATCTTTAAAAATATTTCAAATTACACAAATAAACTTACTTTTTTGTAATAATTTACTTTTTTCTTATTTTCTATGAAGTTAAGCTCCAAATATATGACAGTTTAAATGATAACGTTTTAATTACAAAGTTGCAAGTCTTAATTAATATTTTAATATGATTTTTAAAATTCTTTAACATTTTTTTTACTCCAAAAATCAGAAACATATCTATGTAATTCAAACTGAGATATATTCTATTCACCGAACCAATGATTCGATATTCCAGCATGAAGATAAAGTCAACGCTTATAATCTGCCACCACTTTAATTTCATATATTTGATATTTTATAAACTCGAATCAGTTCTAATGTTTAAACCACAACTTTATTAAACATGTGATTTATTGATCATGTGATTATTGCAAAGTTTATTAATAATGTGAAACCACTCTTATCTTAATAACTGAATCTACTTTTGAGCAGAAAGCTATTATATTTACCATCTTAACATTCATCTAAACCATTTTAGCTTCTTAGGGTTTTAATCAGTAGATAGAATTATTGGCGCAATAACAATACATTGATTACTACAATATTGTATCTAATTATTAATTTAATAACACCTGATTAGATAGTACGCAATTAAATACAACAGATCAACTACAAGATTCGATATGGCAATAAAAATATTAAAATGATTTTTTTTTCTTTTTTCTCCTAAGTTTGTTAGTTTCACCTTACTTATGAAGGTGATTTAAAAATCGATCACATGATTTTTTAAAAAAGATATTTAAAAAAAAAAAACTAAGCAAACTTCTTGATAATTTCAACGAACTATGGTCTACAGTAGAAAGTTATTTTATCAAAAGAAACATTTTAATATTCAGGAATGGCTGCTCTTAAAAATATGTTTTTAAAAAAGAATAAAATTATTTGTATACAGACATGCATATATGTATATTAAGTTCTCTAAAGACATTTAAAATGACAAAAGAGCACTGTGGTCAAGTGATAATTTTTAATCATCATTAGTGGCGGCTCGCTGATAGGAGTTTTGCATTTTTTTCATGGCAGTAAAAAATGTAATAAATATAGACCATTATTAGTACCATCGTGATACTACTGCAGGTCTTATTATTGTTATGTTTGAAAATGTAGTTTATAGATAGGTAATATTTTGTTAGATAATTAAAAAAATATGTCTGAAATAAAAGCTAGATTATGTTTGTCTAAAAGAAAAAAGATAACCAAAATTTATACTTGTAAGATCTCAAACTTGTTATGATAGGAGACGTACGTATCAAAATTAGAATAGCACCAAAACAAATCCATCCGTTTTTTAATTCTGATTATTATCAACTTATTTTATCGTGCCTGAACATTGATTGGGTATAACTTGCCATTGTTTTATTTTATAAATTATTATTATTTATTAAAGAAAAAGCAAATTGACTGTAAAAGTGCTTTTAACAGCATGGTTCACAGATCAAAATCTTTATTTCCGACTTAATAAAACCATCATTGATAACAAGAAATTTCTTTTAATATCATCAGTATTTCAAAATGTAAAAGCTATTGCAGAAAATAATTTCTTTTCTAAATAATTCATTCTTGAAGAAATTAATCACTAGCATTTCTGATGGATCAATACTCTAATTTAATCATCTAAATATTTGTTCTTGCTCATGTTAATTATGCTTTGATTATAATTAGAAGAATGTTGTATAATTAAAGTTCAAGTAATAAAGATTTTGTAAATAAATGTAGCCCTTTATATCAATGAAAAATCATATTTAATATGTAGGGGTTTTGAACTCAGACTTTCACATGACTCTCAACCATTCATGCTATTTCACACTGCTGATACACTTGATCAATCATGTCGAAAAGATAAATAATCACCAATATATGTATTTCATGCTAAACTAGCACTCGCCAGATGGTCCAGATTATCATCTCTACACATATATACAATCAAAGCTCAGCTTATATTAAGATAGCCAATCTTCATACTTTAATGGACAGGCTTTAAACCACTCCACCCCACAACTCTTCAGCCATCCATTTCATAGAAAATATGATGATGGAATGCTTAAAGCCCATCTTAGTGGTCAATGGAAACTGTCAGATTAATTACTGCTAATAAAATATGCATTGTAAAAGTAATAGGAAAGGTGGCTTGGTTTAATAACACTTCTGCTTTTTTATGTCCTTCGCTACATTGTTACAGAGAAAAAAATAAGATTATATCATTATACTTCTAATAAGTATTTTAATATTATCTTTTATTGTTTAGAGTTATGGTTTGCACTTTTTGAGAATAAGCTTGAAAAACAAACAAATAGAGACATGAAATAATTATTTTGTAAAACTTTTTAAGTTTTAAGTTTTCTTATTTTTTATATGTCTAATAATAATATTTAAAATATTACTATAGCTATTTTTCGTGACAGAAAGATTTCCAGATGGCTAGTGTTCCTCTACATTAATCTAATACCAAATTTAAAAATAAAGCTATAAAAACTTGTGTTGTTTCATGTAATTTACTAATATAAATTAAATTAAATGAGGATAAAACTTTTATTTTATAGTATCTTTCAATTAAATTTCAAACAATGAAAAATATAAAAAAAACATTTATCAAAAAGTTATCAATAAAAAAAATGCTTTTACTTCCTATAATAACATTATAACAGCTTTCCAAATTATCATATTTTTATAACTTAAGCATTAAAATTTTTAGAGACTGTAATATTATGTATGCACAGTAATAAACTGGTTAATGTTTTATTACTACAATAATATTTTTATTCATCAATATACCAATTTTATCAAGTGGTACCAATTCAATTTCATCAGATAACTGTATTTGGATACAGGTTATCAGAAGGCCACCCTTAAGTGTACAAAAATAACATGAATTTGAATTATCAATCTATTTCTTTACTTTCTTAGTTTGAAATTATTCTATCTTTTAAATATACATGCAATTTAACTTTTGCAAGTAGAATTTAGAGTTAACTAGCTATCAATTTATTGATTGTAATATACAATTAGTAAATTGATAAATTGCTTCTTTTTGTGTTTTTAGTCACTGTGGCAAATTCATGACAGATCATAAAAGAACAATATAATTTCCCCAATCCTTTACCTAGTCTAATATTATTACATAATTCTTTGCATTCTTGGTACTATTTTAAATTAAATTTCAGTATTCCAGTACAATAATTTTCTATGTATATAGAGCAATTTTTACAATATTCTACAATTATTTCTGTATTACTAAAAAGACTATTACCATTTTATACATATGTAGATATAAATTTCTTATATGTGAAGCCAAGATCCTAATTTAAACCAGAAGGTTAAAAAATAAAGGAGGGTTCAAAAGCAGCAGCATTATATGATAAAGTTAAATTATCTGAGAAATAAAGTACATCAAATATATGGTTATATGATCATGCTATAATTATGTTGCTGCAATGAAATTTTTATTTTTTATAATAAAAAAAACAGTTATAAAAATATTTGATTAATATACAGTTGTTTATTTGAATATTCAACAAACAGAAGAGTTATATAAATAACCCTAGCTTCTTAATAATCTATTACTTATATAGAAATTACAATAATAATTATCACATAACAATTACTTGGAAGGTCATATGAATTTAAAAGTCAAAATATCATTAATGTAGATCTATTTAATTGATTAAACTGAAGTTATATTTGTTACTTTGCTCTATTGTTAACCAATCCAGAAACTTTTAGATTTTGCACTCATCCCATTTACCACATTTCCAATCTCTGTTGAAGATGTATTTGAAGATGGATGTATTGCATGATTGAAAGCTATCTATTGATTTTAGAGATTAATGTTTGTTTTAAAAATTTTACTATTATTTATATTATCACAGATAAGTGACCACAAAGTTAATGGAAATAATAATCATACACCAATAAAATATAATTAAAATGATAATTGATACCATACTTTTTATTTGAAATGTTACAACTAATCAATCATACAACAATGTTGCAGTTACTTATATATTTTTTACTAGTCTAAGCTGTTTTATCCCAAGCAGTGACTTCATGTTCTTACAAAATGATACAAAACAGTTTTATTATAGTTTTGAGAGATCCATTATAATATTAGAGTACTGTGTAGATGTATTATATAGCCTAAGATTATTGTAATACATTAAAACCTAAGAAGAAGGCAGACATGTTAATCTAGTTGCAAATTACTTTAATAATGAAAATTTCACATTATTTTAAAATTATAAATAATTTACATATAAAATACAAATAATTAAAAAGCCAGTGACAATTTTAATCATGAGATAATGAAAATGTGACAATTTAAACTGGAATTAATGTGGTAATCTTTATTTAAATGTAAACAATTTTAAAAATAAACAAATACATATTCAGAATATATCCATACTATAATTCTACATAATAAATATCAGTCTTTATATAATTTATTAAATTAAAAAAGACTGTTATAATAATATAAATCAGAGTACTGAACTGCCATCTATTAGTTTATTATGAAATACTGTGCTATTTTATTATTCAAAAGTTGTCTATTATGATATTATCTAAGAATATTTCAATTCATAATGAGTTAATACATGTTAATTGACTATAAAGACCAAGCAATTCATTGTTTTATAGATTCATAAATCTGTTGGCCTAACAAAAAAGGCTCAATCAAGCCAAAATATTAAAGCCAGAAAAAATAATGTTCTTGTAATGACTCAGTGAATGTTTATAATAAAAATTATAGTATTAATTGTACATTCAATTGCTATATTTTTTGTTAGTGTATGGCTAAAGCTTTCACCAGTTTTTCTATTATATCAAGTCTATCCATGCATTATTTATAATTACTACATATTACACAATTTTTCCACTTGCTGTATATAGTAGATATTGTAAAATTATGTAATTATAAATATATTTAAGATATTACATATGGATAAAAGTGGAATAGTTACATTGTAATTATAATAATTTCTAGTCTAATAAAAAAATAATAAGAGCCATTAAAATATTTATTTGAAGATAGAGTCTTAATTATGAGTGTGATAAATTTGGCATTTTTAGATGATATTGATAAATCCTTTGCAAGTATAATGAAAATATATGAGGTTGTGACTTGGGCCATCGAATGAGGTTTGGTTTAGCTGGGATCAGTTAACTTTTTCAGACATTTCATGTGATTACATTATAAATGATAAAACTTAAAATTTACAAACATATTTAAAATATTACACATGAATAAATAGAGATAAACTTTTTTTAATATTAAATGCATTTATTTACTATGCACTAAAAAGCATGGGTATTTTAGATTTAATTTAAAATAAAAGCATGGAGTGGTGGTTCAGATATTAATTAAGTCAATTCCTTGTTATGAAAAATGGGGATTGATTTAATTAATTTTTGGACATCCTATGCTTTTATTTCAAGTTAAATCTAAAAACCTCAATTATGATTGAAGAAACATTTTTTTATGATAAAAATCATGAAGAAAACTTGCTCAAAATAAGTTACTGATAGTTGATAGTCTATATATAAGCATGTCATACATTTCTCTGTTTATTTATAAAGCTATTTATAACATTTAGATTATTTTGTAGTTTCTAATATTATTTTTACTTTACAAAATATAAAATAAATTCACACGCTTTTTTATTAAAATTTCTCACAAATAAATAGTAAAAAATTAAATCTGTTTAGTAAAAAAAATGTTGAAACGAATGTTTAGTTTAAAAATATGCATATATTTTACTAGACACTTTTTTAAAAAGAAATAGACTTTTGTAACATGTTCATCTCGCCATTTTAAAACTTTTTTAAGGTTTGCAAATAAATATATTCCATTATTTTGTATTAATATTAAAAATAAACCGAATCAAAGAAATAAATTTTAATTATATTTAAGTGTGTGTGTTTTTTTAGCTTTGGGTTTACTTTAAGCCAGAAAAATAATGAAAAAATAAATTAATTAAACAACTTACCTAATGAAATAATTAAGCAGCACATTAAAAAAAAGAGAAAAAAAAGAAAATTAATATATATAATCATATATTATAATTATTAATTATAAAAATAAATTTTGTTATTAAATAATGAATATATACAAACATACATATCACATAAAAATGTAATATATGAAGGGGACTGAAATTATTATAAAACTGAGCTTATTGAAATATAAAATTATTGACCTGATGTAAAACATATATAATTATCAAAGTGAATAGGCTTGGATTCAAATCATTAGGAATTTATAAATTTTCTCGCTATTAGTTTGAATAATATAAAGAAGTTAAAGGTAGCTTGTAGATGCATACACAGTCTATTTAGTAAAAAAAATAATCAATATGAAATAAAGCACAAGTCATTATTTATGCTTTGCTTTTATTATTGATTACTTAAAATAATCTTATATGATTCTATATGCTAATGGAAATGATTGTAAAATTGTTGGCAGCAGTTCTTAAAATTCTACACTGAAATTATCTGCAGGAAAACATTCTTCAAGTTTTTAGTTGTCTTGAATTTAACTATAATGTGCTATTTTCATGGCGAATTTTAATTTTTGAAATAGCCAAAAAAATCAATAGCAGCTATATCAGAAAAATTGGATGGATGCCCAAGCATGATAATGCTTTCTTGCCAAAAAATTGTACATAATTTTGACACTAAACATCACATGAACAACAGGAAAAACTCTCCATACAGTAGTGCCACTCAGTGCAAGTCAGAGTAATCAATGGATGCAAGAAGGTTTATGTATAAAATCCCTATCTAGTACCTACTCATATTTTATGCACAAACCTTCTTACATTCCTTGATTATTATGGTTTGCACTGAGTGGCACTACCATATGGAGAGTTTTGCCTGTTTTAATTTTGACTCTGTTAGCCAGTGAGTTATTGTGCAACAATGACCAAAAATCTTGCTCTCAGTATTCAGATTTCTTGGATAAAACTTTGGTTGTAAATAATTCAAAACACTGAAATAATAATTATTATTTAGCAGCTCATTTTCAGGAATATATTCATCGTGAATAATAGCTTTAGAATAAAAAAATAACAATAATAAATGTTTTGAACTTTTCTTTTGCATTCATGTTTTTTTTGCCTATTATTATAGGGATACCCATACCATCATTGTGGAATTTATTAATGGCTCATATTGGAAACACTTTATGACATACCAATAGAAAAGATAAATTATTAAAACATAAGGAAACTCTCATGCAAGTTTATAAAGTGTATTTTATTTTTAGTAAAATTGAAAGACTATATCTAAGATAAAAAGAAGTAATTATTGATTTAATAAAAATATTTGACAAAAATTACAGTTCCATAGTTAGAGTTTTTTTACATGTTTTTGCAGTGCTTTTCTCTATCATATTTTGAATCAATTGTTAAAAAATGAGACCCAAAAGCATATGCGCACTAATTTTTTAAAAATCTTTCATCAAAATATAATAGACTGTAAATTTGAAAATATCAGTTAAGTCTTCAATGAATCTAATGGACATATAATGATTACTTCAAGGTATTTTAGCAAATGTTTATGCAATTGTTTCTTTCCAGACATTTTTTAACCTGGCTATGGATCAACTTCAATGCTCTTTTTGCCATTACAAAATCAACTGTTTCAACTCATGGCTTCACTGCATACTTAGTTTGAATGAATTCAAATGTTTCAGTAGCAGTTTTGCTCAATTTAAAACAAAATTTAATGATGTGCTCTGTTCTATTGAACGTTTTCTACAAAAGTTTGACATAGACTGTTATATTTTATGTCACAATTTGTGATTCAAATAGTTCAAGTCCTTAAAACCTTTGTGGGAAATAGCTAAAGTATGTCACTACATAACATATGCATTTATTTAGAGATGGTACTGCAGACAGCTTAGTGAAAGAACCAGTCACCTTTTCATCATAACACACTGTGTAAATACCTACTTATAGCTTTAAAGATTAAATCCCCATTAATGAAGGCATAAAGTAGAAACTGGCCTGGAAATATAATACCAATCTCATCTAGTCATCATTGTTGATGCCTCTAAAATATGCTATAAGATATGTTCTTTAAATATAATGTATGTAGTTGTGTACAAGTGAAATTATGAACAAAAATGAAAAATTAAAGGACATAGATGTGGAAGTAACTAAGAAAGACTGATAAAAATAACTAGTTGTTTGCTGAAACACATCAATTAATGGAACATTTTTTACTTGACAATAAAAATGATTATCTATGTATTTAGCTATTTATCCATTCATCTATGTTTCTATTTACCTACTACTATGATCAAAAAATAATCTTGGATCATTCATAGTAGTAGACTGACATTACTTATAACATGACTTATACTAGCGACTTGATAATTATATTATAGTAAGAATATATGTAGAGATAATTAACATGAACTTAATGGCTAGCATTTTAAGCTTTCGTGCCCTCAGACTTCAAGCACAAACCAAGTAAAAATTGATTTTTTTCATGTTCTTAAGGAATATTAGAACATATTAAATCTGTTTACTTAAATAATTATTACCTGGGAAATTATTATTTATTTAGTTAGGTAAATAAAACAATAAACAAAAAACATCTGGAATTTGACTAGCTGAATGAAAATTATATTTTTATTCATTCTTTATCTTTAAAAAAATGCTAGAGTGATTTTTATTCAATGTAGGATATTTAAAGACTGTTTATTTTATGTAAATATATACATTTACCAAAAAGGGTCATTAACATAGCAATGACAATTTTCAATCTCATCAAACTAGTATGAAAAAGAATTAATCTAATACTGCTATGAATTGAATAAGATGTAAAACTGATTGCAAACTGGAAATATGAACATTACATGATCACTATTTCTTATGCTTGATTATAACTGTTATCAAAACAGGCAAAACTCTCTATACGTATTGTCACTCAATGAAAGCCAGAGTAATCAATGAATGCCAGAAGGCTTGTGCATAAAATCCCCTTCTAGTACCTATGCATCCAATATCCCCAGACTAGTTTCTGACTTGTGGCATTCATCAGTGAGGAGCCTTGGATCTGAGAGCACTGCCTTCTCACTGACAAAGGCATAAGATAGAAACTAGTCTGGGGATATTGGATGAGTAGGCACTAGATGGAGATTTTATGCATGTCTTCTGGCATCCATTGATTACTTTGGCTTGCATTGAGTGGCAATATGTATAGAAAATTTTGCCTGTTTTAAATATGAACATTCCTATAATTCAACACAAAACTAAGCTTTTAATATAAGCAATCATTCAATAGAATGAGAAACATTATTCATATTTACTTAAAAAACAAAAATACTGAATAAAATTGGCAGAACTTAAATAAGTCAAATTTTTTAAAAGAGGTAAATAAAAATATTACAAATCTATAAGAAAACTAAACAACACAACTGATTAGAGTAATAGAAAAACAGTAAAAAATTGAAAATAAAATTTTATTAGAACATAAAACTAATTTATCTCCCCCACAATTTCTTCAAATATCATACTATTATAAAATTATTATACAGACTATGCCAAAATTTATTATAAATTTATACATGTTAAATTTAAACAAAATTAACAAATTTTGATGAATAATACTCATACATCAATGAATGAAAGATGGACTATCCATTATTTAAGCTTTTGATTTATAATAAGCTTTTATTTAGTGACATTGTTGAAATTAAAGAATGGAAATTATATATTAGCCTGGTTTAACTATACAGATCATTATAATGGAGAATATTGACTAGAGAAATCCAAAAATGCTGTAATTATATTTTTCTAAAATTGTGTTTGTACAGCTATCCACTAAGATATTTCTTTTTTTTTTCAATTCATAAATTCACATACTTTTAAAACATTGACTTTTAATTTAAAAAAAAATCAAATAAAACCAGTATAACTGTCTGGTGACAAATTCAAAGAGGTTTAGCACTGACTTCTTTTTTTTTTGAATGGTTTATGCCTTTGTAATCATTGTATCACACTATTTACAAGGTTGTTTTGAGAACATTTTTGGAATATTTAAAAATATAATAAGAAAGGTTTATTACATTAAGTTAAATACAGACAATATACTTGTATTTAAATATCTAAAAATTTGCAAAGTTTATTAAGATTCATAATTATTTAATATTTGTGTAATAATTATTAAAAAACAAATATCCATTATTATACTGCTATTTTATATGAATATATTTAGTTTTTAAAAATAGAATAACTTCTAGTATAGCATTTAAAAAACCCCAGATTATTTTGTTTATCCAACTTCATGAAAAATATAGCTAATTCATCATTTCAGACACTGTATTAGGATAATTTGAAATATTATAAAAAATAATAAACAATGTTAATATTTTATTTTATTTTTCATATGTCAAATGCATTGACCAGGGAGTGAACCTGGCCAGCTGCTTGGAACGCAGTTATGCTAACTGCTAGGCCACCAACACTTGACTAAACAAAAAGCAAAATTTGGTATATTTAGCAGATTTAATATTTTGTCATTTTCACTTGACAAGCAAATTTCGATTAAAAAAGATTTTGTTCATTTTATGAGTCACTCCACTCTGCCATCCATTCAATGATAAAAATACTGTCTTGTTATTATGATTTCATTTTCTTAATATTTGCAAAGTTCAAAACAAATTTTTAGATATTTTATTGTTTGCCAATGTATATTACTACCTAATCAAGTTCAGTTTATTAAATTCTGATGCAGAATAATAATTTAATACTAAAATCAAAAGTTGAAAAATTATAAAATGTCTCACCAGGGGGAACAATTAAATCCATCACAGTGTTGGAGAATAAAACATGGAATAAATCATTCTAAAATTATAATTAAATTTGCTAAATGAAATCTTATAATGATTGAAAAAGAATGGTAGTCCATCCTACTCTTTTTCATTTACTTTTATATGAGTGTTATTTGGTAATTTGTTACTTCTGTTGAAATTTTATATATGATAAGACATACTTACTTGATATTTATATTTACAAACTGATTCCACTTTTACCTCCATTCTATTTAATTGTAATTTCAGAATGATTCATGTTGTATTTACATCAAACTAGTATATAAATTTTACTCTTTATTTCCAACAATATTATTATTTAAAATCTTATAACTGTTAAAAATTTAAAGATTATGTGGTCCATTCTATACTTTATAATTTACTGGCTTATATATATATATATATATATATATATATATATATATATATATATATATATATATATATATATATATATATATATATATATATATATATATATATATATATATAGTTTTTGTGATTTGTTACTTCAACTTAAATTTGATAAACATCAAGCTATACTTATATCTATATATATTGTAAAAAAATGCTTTCGCTTGCTAGCATTTATTAATAAAACTTGTTAGAGATATTGCATGCTCTTTAGTTTTTTATAATTACAAGCTTATTGAAATTAAGTCACATGATGTATGATTTATTTTTGCTACTAAAATACTTTTGCTTTTAAGTCTTAAATAATATTATATTGCTAAGTCTATTAATATATGGTATGGCTGAACAATTTTCAGCCCCATATAGCTATTTAAGTTGGATAGCTTGGTTTGAAGACATATGAAAATTTCAGATTGTCTACTTAAAAGTTAACTATTAGATAAATTCTGTCTTTGAGTTGGGATGTTGAATCTAGTGTCTGAAATATTCTAGTGCCTCACTGAAGAATGTCAAAAGCATGAAAACGGTCTGAGGGTTGGGATCAGTTCTAAATAGAGATTTTTTTAAATGCTTTCTTTTGCTGGCATTTATCAATAAAACTTGTTAGAGTTATTACACTCTCTTAGTATTTTATATTATGTGATGTATGATTTATTTTTAGCTATATGGTTTTTATTTCTTAATAAATATTATACATATATTGAGGAAAATAAATGGTTGTGTCTAATGCAAGAGATTTGTTTATATTAAATTAAAAATCATTAACACATTTTTTCACATTTATACATATTTGCTTAAAGCATGACAATAGTAATTTTAAAATAGATTCGATTGAGACATGAGTAGGATATATAAACGGTTGAAAAGAAATAAACTTTTATGAATAGTTTACAAAGTGTAGACGATATATTTTAATTTTTTAAAAATTAAAACTTATATCAAAATAAAATTAAATTAGTAATTTAAAATGAATAATGCTTATAAGTGTAATGAGGATTTATTATTAGTAATAAATAGTGACTAAAATTATGTCATTAGTAAATTAAGTTTATGTAATTCAAATAAAATAATAGACAAAAGAAGCATGTAGCTATAACTATTAAAAAATTAGTAGTATAGTTTAACTGAAAATATTTGATTAGGACAAATGTATATTAGATAATACTGACATGTGTTTTTATATTATTTACATCTTCATATTAAAAATGTAATAGTAAGTGTGATTTCAATATATATATATATATATCTATCATTAAAAACTAGTCATCACATAGATATCCTAATGTCAATGAGAATCAACAATTTCAAACTGTTGTCAAGGTAACCTCCTTTTTGACATTGGGATTGTCTAAGTGTTGACTGGTTTTTAATGATTACTTATAAACCCATTTAGCCTTGAAAATTATTACACTTATTATATATATTTGACAGAAAAAAAAACGTCCAAATATGTTATTAAGACAATTTACAAATAAGAACCCTCAAAAATCATTTAAAAAATCTGTAAATAATATTCACCTTTTATTATATCAATGTCAATTTATTTAGTCAGATAAAAGATGAATATTTTTACTTGATCTTGAATTTGTTATATACTAATAAATCATCAATGCTTAATTTATTTCTGTATAACAGTACTGAGGATTTATTCCAATATAAAAAAGTGAAAATCTAGTTAAAGTGATTATCTTTTATCTGACAAAGCACAAAAAGTAGGCATTATTTACATATTTATTTAAATGATTCTTTGAAATTATTTCTTATAAAGTGTCTTAGTAATGTGTTTGTTCCATGAAATAGATTTATATTATTAGCATTACACATTTGATAAGCCTTAAGATTATTTAGTGCTTTTAAATAATAATCAATAGAGTTTAACATGTTTAATGTTGATATTAAAATGACCCAATCTTTATCTGCTGTCAATTACAAAGTACTGCCTTTCCATTCTTTTTAATAAACTAACAATACATATTAGTTGCAGATATTTTATAAATAGAACATTTAAACAGTTATATCATCAAGGCTGAACTTCAAATAAGACTCATATATTAACAACTTCTCTTTTGATAAAAATAATTTCTAGTCTTTTTAAAACTATTTGTGAAGAATAATTACAAAGGTAAAAAAATAACATAGCCTATACAGCACGGCAAATTAATTGTAAATATTGAAGTGCTCCAGTTAAATAAATTGACTATTTTATTTCATATTCAACTTTGAAATTATTTTTCTTATGCAGTTTTAAAATGAATAAAAATTATCTTTGCCATGAAGATATTGAGGTATAGTTACAGTGAAAAAGATTTTGTTTAAATCCAAATCTGATCCGAAGTTTAGCACTGATATTAACACTGATCAAATTTTTCAATTTTATAATATCTTTAGTTAATATATGGAAGTAGTCATTATATGTGTATAGTTAATTTAATAAAATGGCTGATATATATAATTAGAATGGATTTAAACTCAGATTTTCAAGCTCCCTACATCTATCCATTTCACCTTATACAACTAATATATATGAACACATACATGTGAAAAAGATAAATGATCTCCAATATATATATATATTTTGTGCTGAACCAGTACTGATCAGTTGGTTCAGATCATCATCTCCCATACATATATAAATAACCAGTGCTCAGTTTATATTAAAATAGCAAATCTTCAAACTTTAATGGACAGGCTTCAATCTTCTCCACTCTCTAACTCTTCAGCCATCCATATCATGTACATGATCATGTGTATCAGTTGTATAAGATGGAGTGGATAGATATAGGGAGTTTGAAAGTCTGAGTTCAAATCCCTTCTAATTATGTTACGTGTAGATAATATACTTTTATTTAAATATTATATATAGAGAGAGTTTTTAATTCATAGCCTGGGGAAGGTGATTTACTCTTTTTGATTACATATACATTGAACTATGTTTAATTTAAAGTTTATATACACACATGGGTACCCAAAATAACTGGAATATTATAATAAAAAGTTGTTTATTTATTTTTAAGTGTTATACAATTAATCTCTTTCACATTATTATCCATTTGAATTTAATACACAGCCTAAACATGTTTTTCATTTTTCAATGTAGTCTGGAAATACTTGAAAAGTAAGGCCTTTTAATGTCTCTGTTATTTTTTCCATCATTTCTAAGTCCATAAAAAATATGAGACAGTGTTTTATTTGAGAGATTAAAAAAAATTGCAAGAAGAGAGATGAAGCAAATATTGCTGATAGATAAGCTGGATCATGCTGAATTTAATTAAAGAGTGTTTCATATCTCGAGGCTTTGAGAAATCACACTTTGTGGGGATGAATCTTTCACACTTTTTTTTGTCGCAAACAGAAGGTTTACATTTTATTACATCACATAAATACCTCAGAACTTGTAGATAAAATGTCTGACCATTATGAACTAAATTAGAGAGAAAAATGCCATTTGTGTAAAAAAAAAAACAACAGCATTGTTTTGATTTTGGACTTCACTTGTGATGCATTTTACGGATGTTAATAAATTTGACATTTCAATTAAACCACTCACAAAGTTATGTTTTTATGAGATCAGTTTTTTTGTAATCTGTTTTAAGGATTACAACTTTTTTCCTTGTTATTTTCTATAAATGAAAACAGAATTTCATATTGTCAAACTTTTCCATCATAAAAAAATTGACAAAAATGCAAAATACACTTTACAAAATAATGTGTCACATGGCCCTATGATTTTACATGGATGGCAATGTTATTTGGCAGATTAATGCAGAAGGATCTTTGCAAGAAAGTATATAACAGGTGATGCATATACTACAACAGTGTGCAGACCAGAGAACAATTCCAGTTATTTTTGAGTTCCTCCTCATATATATACTAAAAATAAATCTGTAATTAATTTTTTTACAATTATTAACTAATATTAATTATATTAATAAATATTTCACTATAGACAAATTATAATCTGTCTGCCATTTATATCATATATACTTTTTATTGAGATTACATGCTTCTGGAAATGGTAAATTACTGTGAAAGATAGACTCATCATAAACCATAAACTGACTATACACATATATTTGTTTTTTTTTTATACACACACTTTTCAATATGCATCTTAAACCTTATTTTTTAATGAATGTGGAACATTGAATGCTCTCAAACTTTTTACTGTAAATAATGAAATTAAGAGTTGCCATTGGATAATAAAATATTTATTGTGCGTAATCATAAAAAATCTGCTTTTGATTTAATGACTTTATAAATAAAAAAGTAAAATGCTTTAATTAATTTCTTTATTATTAATATTGGATATAAATTAAACAAAAATTGTTTTGCAAATAAATTTTCCACTGATTAGCATATACAATTATTAAATTTTAAAATTTGTTGAAGTTTAAAAATTTAATTTGAGGTTCAATTACTGATTTCTCTTTAGAAAGAAATCAATACTTAAATCTTAAACGAAAATTAGTAATTATTTAACACTTGAGTACAACTATAAAAAATAATTGGATTGCTTAATTCAAATCATTTTCACATTATCACTGGGAGAATCTGGCTGTGAAATAAGAAAGATGTGCTATATTTGTCCTACTTATTTTGCAAAGAATGAATTGAAAAACATAAAAAAAAAAAATTCAAATTTTTTTAAACAAAAAAATAAACTGATGAATTATTTCCTGACAAAACACTAAAATTTATTATTCAAACCATAATAATATGAAAAATATCATTATTAACTACCACATTTCTATGTAAGCAATCAAAATTGATAAATATGGACATAAAAAAAAAGAAATTATGTAAAGAAAACAATTTATTTATTTAGAGTGGATGCTGTCAAAGTTATGGATAAAGTAAGTTTAATATTTGTAAATGTAATAATTTACTATTTATAAATACAATTATATATATATATATATGAGATGGTGACCTGGGCATAAGTGCTGGTTCAGCACGAAATGTATCTTGGGAATCATTTGTCTTTTATTATATCTTTATTCATATAATTTGAAAAGAATGTGTAGTGGTAGTGATATAGAGGTAATTTAATACATTTATAAAACAATTTACTTAGTATAGAAAAATTCAGGTAACTGTAAATGATAATCATAGCAAATACAAAATTATACAAATGATCTTCCACACCTATTTTATATATATTTAGAGGTGTTTTTCCAGAAGCAGAATACAGACAATACCTTTAAGCTGATTATTTGCCTTGAACTCACAAAATAGACTTTTCCAAAAATAGAAACGTTTTTTAATAAGAATAGGGAAAGTTTAAGAATCTTTTACAAAGACTGAATTTTTATCAAATATGTTCAATTTTATATCTAAAAAAGAAACTATTTTGCAAACCAAATGCAATATTTGCAACAATAAATTGAAACCTGATGTAATTTTAAGGTTTGGATAATAGACTAATTTATTTTCCTCATTTATTAAAACTTAGATCTTAACAATTTATAAAACAACTTTCTTGAAAATATAAAAACACTACACGCTGTGATAATGATAAAAGTGGCTTTCTTAGCATTAATATATTTTACTATAAGAGACAGTGCTTCTATTTGGAGAAAAATATTCACACACAACTTTCAGATATGTAATTAACTATTATAATTAAAGTCTTATATATATATATATATGATAAACTTTTTTTTACAATAAATGTATTAAAAGGTCTTAAATTAAGTAGATTTCCCATTAACTCAAGATATAGTTTCATCATGTCCAAATCAATATTACCTATCTGAATATTTAATCCAGAAATGTTGCAAGAATATGTTTTTTTATGAATTTCTTATTTTTCCAGATCCAACAATAAATGGATTTTCTAGTCATTGCTTGAGTTTTCTTCATTAGATAAATATAGCAAATCTCAATAGCTGTGAATATCTGCTTCATAATAATACACTTTAATAGTTTATAGCTTATGTACTTTTTTTTTTAAAGTGTCATAGCATCGGCCAGGATGCGAACCCGCAACCCAGGCAACTGCCTGCTAGTGCAATGCAGTCGCACTGACCTCTCGACCATCATAGTAGAAAAGTGATTTTCATAAAGTAATTAGTGAATCACATATTTTTTATAAAGTTTATATTTAATTAACTGTTTGAAAAAAAAAATATGCCTGATAAATTGGTCTAGATAACTAAGTAGTTGAGTTTTAAATCGACTGTCAGGTTAAATACAAGTTTCATTTTGATCAAACTAAAATGTTTTTTTGCTCTTCTCTTTCAGAATTAACTCAGATCTCTTTATTTTTGAGTCTCCTACTATATGTACAAGTCAGCAGTCTAGATAGTATTAATCAAATGGTTTATCATTTTGAAAGTCAGGTGATAATTAAACACTGGAAACGATAGTTTCATTATAGGTAGAATCTACAGTCATTATATTTTATATGTTTGTGCATGTGTGTATACATGTTTGCATATTTACCTATAAGAAAAATCAATCAATTTAGATTTTAACAGAGATTTATATTAGTTTGTAAAAAATACAAATTATTTATTAAGTCAATTTAAAAATGTTTAGACTAAATATTTGCGAGATTTGAAATTTTATGGTTATAAAAATCTTTGTAAAAAAAATTTGTTATGACTTAATTATAAATGTTTATTAAATATATACTTCCATTAATATTGCTCATAAATATTTATATATGAAAACTTATTTTCATTTTAAATATAAATGAAGAAATGAAAATTATTATTAATAAGTATATGTTGTTTTATTTTTGTTTACTATTTACTTTAATTTCTTCTTTTTGTATTGATATATTTTCTTGTATACTAAACAAACATATGCATTCTCAAAACATATACAATTTATAAAAAAATATATATTATCTGGTAAACTTTTTTTTTACTCATAAGGAATACCTATAAAATTGCAACTCCATGGAAAAATACAATATTTGTTATATAAAATAAAATTGTATGATTCACTTATATATTTTATATAAAGACACACACACACACCAAAATAATTTATAGTTCAAATCTATATATTCTGCTAAAATAATATGTTTTGTTGTGTAGATAGATATTATATTTAATCAAGATTTATTCCAAATTATTAGTGCACCATAAAATTATTCATTTTGATGACATATTTATCTTTAATCAAGTATTCCATAATTAACATTTTACAGCATTCAATACTGCTTTGTTTATATAATTGCTACAACATTTACCACTTTTTTCAGAATATCCTTATGATTATAGCACTTAACTGTGATATTTATCACAAAGAGATGATTTTTTTTCCAATGTTATTATATTTAGATTCTCAAAAGACTTGAAGTCTTTTAAACATGTTTGTAATATATTTACACCATATTATGTATTTTAAAATTTAAATAAAATTATTGATATATATACAAACTTTTGTGTAATTTAACTATTCAAACAAAAAATAAGAGAGAAAAAGAGTCTAATCTAAGATCAGGAACTTAAATAATTTTCTCCTAATGATGTTATACTTATATCATTATCCTAGATATTGCTTCTATGGAATTTCATTTGCTCAAATTCTATTTAATTAATTTCCAAGATCTTTTCTATTACAAGTCAATTTTATCCTTATATTCAATCAATAAAAGTTATTTTCTAACAAACCAGCATTCATTATATTAAAATATTTTTTTAAAAACTTTATAACAATAAATATTACAAATTGTCTTCAAAAATAATAAATAAAAATACAATTTTAAAAAATAAAAATACAAAATATATATTAAAAACCATATAAAATTATATTTTAAATAAAATATACATTCCTTTTATTAATATATTTTATTTTATAAATATCTTCACCTTAGAACTATCCTAAAAAAAGCTATTAATGAATGTGTATTTACTGAAGCTTAGCACCTTCAAGGGTGACATATGTTCACATATTTAAGCATTGAGACTTGCATGATTGAGTGTATATATATATAGGCAGTAAATTTATTTAAATATATGTAAATTACAATGTCCATTTCTTTAACAAGGGGAAGCAAAATTTCTTCCTATTCGTGATATTAGGGTTATTGGCTATATGCCCCACCTCTTTAATTTTCTGCTTGAAGCTATTTTTCTCTATGTATGTAATGGCTAGGGACTCAAATGCATAGCAAATTGGATTTTAGTGATCAAAGAAAATAGACTTAGTTCAAGATTATTTGTGTCTCTTTTGTAGAGGTATTTGTGTTGAGATATCTTTGTAGAGAGGCATATGCAAGATTCACTATAGTAGATAGCACTGCACTCTGCTTGAAGGCATGCAATTTTATACACAGTTTCTGGAGTTTAATTGCTATGGAGTCTGTCCTAGGAATTATTTATGAGTCTGTATATTGTGGAAAAAATACAATAGCTTATTCAACATGTTTGTGTGCAAATTTTATTCATTAATAACTTTTCTTAGGATAGCATATAAGTGCAAATATTTATAAATTACAGCAGTATAAAAAAATTTCATTCCATTTTAAATGACAGTAATCTATTTTATATAAATATTACAATCAGTATTTTTAAATACCCACTTAAATATTTTAAAATAATATATAGTCTACATAAAATTTGATGTTACTGAATTACCCAAAACATCTAAACACATGAACATGCATGCATACACATACTTTAACAATAATTTAATACTCTACTGGTTTATATTTAAATCTTGTTTTTGAAATATATGCAGTAAATAAAATGCTAACAATTAAAGTTATCAACACATATTTTATTTTATTATTGCTGTTATATAAAACTATTTATATATTTTTATAAATAAATTCATAACTTAAAAACAGGCAAAATTTTCTATATATATTGCCACTCAGTGCAATCCAGAGTAATCACTGGATGCCAGAAGGCTTGTGCATAAAATTCTCATCTAGTGCCTACTCATCCAATATCCCCAGACTAGTTTCTTGCTTATGGCCTTTGTCAGTGAGGAGCCTTGGATCTGAGAGCACTGCACCTAGATTTTAGGATCTAATGTGATGTTTATTGTCTTAAATCACTAACTTTATTAACTTTGTTATATCATCCTAAAAATAAAAATATATATTAATCTTAAAATTTTGCTGTGAGATAACAAAATAAAATAATAAAATTTTGATACATCACTTGTTAAGAAACATTACCATGTGTTATTTGAAACCATTTAATAACAAGGTAAAGTATTTTAATTACTTTTAATTTAATTTAGATAATATTAAAATTAAAATAAAAGAAATAAGATAACATTTTATGTAGATAAAATCACCATGTGTAAATTCAAGTCAGAATGTTACAAATCACCATGTGTAAATTCAAGTCAGAATGTTACAATATATATATATATATATATTGAAACAGATATGCTGTTCCTCATATAAATATTCAATACCCCCCCCCATTTAAAAATGTCTAGCGTGATTCAGTCTAATTGGGAATGAAATAAAAGCTGTGATTTGTTTAAAAAAAATCATATTTTTAATTTTGTGATTGATGGAATTGAATAAAATGTTAAGTCATCTTATTTTTTTTTATCTGTCTCAATAAAAAGAAAAGAAATTAATTATCCAATCATTAAAAAGAAAGAAAAAAGATACTTGAGTTAAACTGAGGCAGTATTCAAATCAGGCACGTCGTCGGAAGAAAAGAACTTTTTTTTTCTCTCGTCTTACACAGAGAAGCAGAACATATTAAATTTTTTTTTTAAAAAAAAAGTGTATTACTTAATTCTTTTGATACATTAAAATAAAGCTTTAACAAAACGTGAAAATGGAAAAAGAAAGCTTTACTAGAGGAATTATAATAACAATGGGGTAATTTAGCGGCTTCACTCTCTCCACGCTATGCCATGACTTTCCATAGATGAAATAACCTGCCTTCTTTAGAGTAAACTAGACTGCAAAACTGGAAGGTAATTACGTTATAGGAATGTTTAGACATTTTTTACCATAAATTATAAATTGACATCATGAAATATCTACATAAAAATTATTTTTATAAAATATTAAAACATATTTATCATATGTTATGAAGTGAATTTATGAAACGGTTGCATACGTTTTGTTTAATAAAATATTAAGACATCTTTATCATACGTTATAAAATGAAGTTATGAAATAATTACCTAGAATTTGTTTTATAAAATATTAAAACATCTTTATCATATGTTATAAAGTGAAGTTATGAAATAATTACGTAGAATTTATTTTGTAAAATATTAGAACATGTTTATCATACGTTATAAAATGAAATTATGAAATAGTGATACGCAAATTTATTTATAAAAATATTTGAGTGTATTTACTATATGGATTAGAAATGCTCCATAAGCCAAACAGAGTTTATGTATATGAATATAATTTTATATTTGACTAAATTATAAATGCTCCACAAGCCAAACAGAGTTTATGTGTATGAATATACCTTTATATTTGACTAAATTAGAAATGCTTTAATTACTAAATGATAAATGCTCCACAAGCCAAACAGAATTTATGTATATGAATATACTTTTATATTTGACTAAATTATAAATGCTGCAATTACTAAATGATAAATGCTCCACAAGCCAAATAGAGTTTACGTGTATGAATATACTCTTATATTTGACTAAATTATAAATGCTGCAATTACTAAATGATAAATGCTCCACAAGCCAAACAGAGTTTAAGTGTATGAATATACTCTTATATTTGACTAAATTATAAATGCTGCAATTACTAAATGATAAATGCTCCACAAGCCAAACAGAGTTTAAGTGTATGAATATACTCTTATATTTGACTAAATTATAAATGCTGCAATTACTAAATGATAAATGCTCCACAAGCCAAACAGAGTTTATGTGTATGAATATACTTTTATATTTGACTGAATTATAAATGCTTCGGTTACCAAATGATAAATGCTCCACAAATCAAGAATTGCTAAGTTTAAATGTTTACCAATCAATAATGATTCATAAAATAATGAAATGCTGTATAAACCATAAATGCTTGACTGTTTCCAAGCTTCTTCTCATAAATGAATTCAAAATGAACTATTGTTAAATTAGAATGTTTCCAAGCTTCTTCTCATAAATGAATTCAAAATGAACTATTGTTAAATTAGAATGTTTCCAAGCTTCTTCTCATAAATGAATTCAAAATGAACTATTGTTGAATTAGAATATTTCCAGGCTTCTTCTCATAAATGAATTCAAAATGAACTATTGTTGAATTAGAATATTTCCAGGCTACTTCTCATAAATGAATTCAAAATGAACTATTGTTGAATTAGAATATTTCCAAGCTTCTTCTCATAAAGGAATTCAAAATTGAACTATTGTTGAATTAGACTGTTTCCAAACGTCTTCTCATAAATGAATTCAAAATGAACTATTGTTAAATTAGAATGTTTCCAAGCTTCTTCTCATAAATGAATTCAAAATGAACTATTGTTGAATTAGAATATTTCCAGGCTTCTTCTCATAAATGAATTCAAAATGAACTATTGTTGAATTAGAATATTTCCAGGCTTCTTCTCATAAATGAATTCAAAATGAACTATTGTTGAATTAGAATATTTCCAAGCTTCTTCTCATAAAGGAATTCAAAATTGAACTATTGTTGAATTAGACTGTTTCCAAACGTCTTCTCATAAATGAACTTGTAAATGAACTATTGATAAAAAAAAGAACTGCTTCTAACTCTTTCATAAGTAAAAATGAAGATGAGTTATCATGTGAATAGAAATGAACTTTGTTAGAAATTGCAAATTAATTGTTATTTAATAAATTTTTTTTTGTTACTAAAAATTAAATTGGTTATCCAGTTGTCCAATTATGTTTTGTTTTATTGCATCACTCATCAGTTATAGCACTTGTTCATGAGAATCTCATGCCTTCTGAGCTACGTCTGGCATAACTAGATCTAGGCAAGTCAGGTTGTAGTGAGACGGAACTCTAATGGCGCTTTTTGGGAAACCAAACATAGAAATATTTAGATGTTTCCAGTCTCTATCGTACTACATCCTCTGATGAGCAGGAAATATTGTTGTAGGAGGCATTAACATCTGCATTAGGAATGTCAATTGATAGCTCCTTCCTACAACATGCTCATCAGAAAATTGTTACAGCTGACGTAATAAAACGGTTGTATGCGGGTCCGGTTACATTTGGCGTCCAACTGTGAGGCTTTACCTGGCTAACCTACCTATAGGCTCCGGTTACATTTGGCGCCTTACTGTGAGGCCTTATCTGGCTAGCATACTCATAGGCCGGTCAATTTGCCACCCTACTGTGAGGTCCGATCTAGCTAGCCTACTCATAGGCATAAGCAGATCACGATTCTGTGATATGAACAGTGCATATGATGTAGTGATGTAATTTGTTCAGGAAGGATGGAAAAATAAAAGTCTAAAAGAAAAACACAAAATGAATGGCATAAAGAATGAAACAGGCATTTCAAAGAAGATGGAGTAAGGTCATGGTGTGGATGGAGAGAGAAGCTTACTGATTTAGAAAACAAAGGAAAAATGGTAAACATGGAGACTCAGAAAACAGAAAAGATAGCTATGATAGCTCAGATAATAGAAATTATAAAAGCAGACCAAAAGAAAATAGACAAACAAAGAGAAGAAGATATCAAACAGAGAGAAGATAATCAAAAAAGAGATAAACAGAGCGAAGAAGATAACCAAAAAGAGATAAACAGAGAGAAGAAGATAATCAAAAAAGAGATAAACAGAGAGAAGAAGATAATCAAAAAAGAGATAAACAAAAAGAAGAAGATATCAAACAGAGAGAAGAAGATATCAAACAGAGAGAAGAAGATAATCAAAAAAGAGATAAGCAAAGAGAAGATAACCAAAAAAGAGATAAACAGAGAGAAGAAGATAATCAAAAAAGAGATAAGCAAAGAGAAGAAGATAACAAGCAAGCAATAGAAGCAAACCAAAGAATAGAAAAACAAATTATGGAAGCAGTGGAAAATCAGAATGAAAAGTTCAACCAGTTAATAAAAGAAATAACTCAGTCTAAAAAATTGGATGAGGAAGAAACTTTAGAATTTCCAACCAAAGATATTTTAAAGGAATCACAAATTGAAATTACAAAGAGTGATCTTGAAATTGTCAGTCTACCTTCAGGAAAACTTCTGATTGTGGAATATACCTCTAAAATTGAAAAGAAAGAAGCAGTATATACAGAAGCTGAGACTGAAATATCAAACACAGCAAAAGAGTTTCAAATGGATGAAAATAAATCTAATAAAGCAAAATTAAAATCTTCTGATCTTCAAGAAGATGAAAAACATGAAAATGAACATAATCAAAAACTTAATTCTCATATAACTAAGGAACTGTCCAATATAGAAGAAAATGTTTCAGAAAAATTGTCTGATATATGCTATGAAATAGTAACAGAGATAGAGAAAGAAACCATAAATTGGAAAGAAAAGTGTGTTAGTCCTCAGCCATATATAAAAATTATAAACAAAAGCTTAATAAACTCAAATCAAAAATTGAGTACAGAAAAAAAATATATAAAGACAGTTATTAAAAATATAGTTGCTTACGCAGGAAAAGACACCAAAAAGGAATCTGAAAACTCGGGATTTATCAGTGTGAAAAAAATTAAGCAACAAGAAACCTTTACAAATACCAAAAAAATAATTACTATGGCAGAAGAACCATTTAAAAAGAAACTTTTATGTAAAAATGAAGTACCACCATGGAAGAGGAACAGGAGAAAATCCACAGATGGTGTTCATGGTCCATATCGGACGCGTATAATTAGAAGATCAAACAGTAACAAGGATCTCCAAAGAAAATACAGAAGTGAAGAAGCAAGACACCACAGTAATGTGAAACATGATAAATTTTCAACAAAAAGACAATCCAGAAGTATGTCACCTCATAATACAAAAGAGGACTATAGGAGAACTGATCATGATCCTCAGTCTCTCCAAACCAAGTTGCAGTTATAATTCGGAATAAAATAGAGATAGCTGATGGAAAAAGGTTTGTGAGTGTGGTGTAGTGATGCATGAACTTGTGTTTTTCATGTTGAGATGGTGGATGATTGAGCGGAGCTGCTTGGATGCATTGTGTTATGGTGCTCTGAAGTATATGCTCGGCACTATCCAGACCTGGATGTTGTGCTCTAAGAGTAGTCCAGCAGTGCGTATATATAGGTCTCATGTATAGGCCTTGGTCTCATGGATAGGCCAAATGATAGCCCCTAAGACTCACCGAAGCTGAGCAGGGTTGGCTGAGTGCCAAATTTTTTTTTCTCTGGCTCCTATTCTTGGTTGGATGATACTTCTAGGTACAAGAGAGGTAGTGCTTAAAAATGAGGTATTTTCTCGTGACGTCATGAGGCGGTGTGTACTGGTAGTTTGTGCTTGGCCGTCTACTTATCCTGGCATTGGAGGCTATGGTTCATGTATTCACTTTTCCAGCTCATCTTGCCCATTCATCAGCATATCTAAAACCAAGCAGTACTGAGAAATAATGTGTATAGTATATGGAATGAAATCGTACTTCCAGGCGATTTCATCCCAAAATTTGGTGAGGGGTAATGAAACAGATATGCTGTTCCTCATATAAATATTCAATAAACCCCCCCCCATTTAAAAATGTCTAGCATGATTCAGTCTAATTGGGAATGAAATAAAAGCTGTGATTTGTTTAAAAAAAATCATATTTTTAATTTTGTGATTGATGGAATTGAATAAAATGTTAAGTCATCTTATTTTTTTTTTATCTGTCTCAATAAAAAGAAAAGAAATTAATTATCCAATCATTAAAAAGAAAGAAAAAAGATACTTGAGTTAAACTGAGGCAGTATTCAAATCAGGCACGTCATCGGAAGAAAAGAACTTTTTTTTTCTCTCGTCTTACACAGAGAAGCAGAACATATTAAATTTTTTTAAAAAAAAAAAAAAGTGTATTACTTAATTCTTTTGATACATTAAAATAAAGCTTTAACAAAACGTGAAAATGGAAAAAGAAAGCTTTACTAGAGGAATTATAATAACAATGGGGTAATTTAGCGGCTTCACTCTCTCCACGCTATGCCATGACTTTCCATAGATGAAATAACCTGCCTTCTTTAGAGTAAACTAGACTGCAAAACTGGAAGGTAATTATGTTATAGGAATGTTTAGACATTTTTTACCATAAATTATAAATTGACATCATGAAATATCTACATAAAAATTATTTTTATAAAATATTAAAACATATTTATCATATGTTATGAAGTGAATTTATGAAACGGTTGCATACGTTTTGTTTAATAAAATATTAAGACATCTTTATCATACGTTATAAAATGAAGTTATGAAATAATTACCTAGAATTTGTTTTATAAAATATTAAAACATCTTTATCATATGTTATAAAGTGAAGTTATGAAATAATTACGTAGAATTTATTTTGTAAAATATTAGAACATGTTTATCATACGTTATAAAATGAAATTATGAAATAGTTATACGCAAATTTATTTATAAAAATATTTGAATGTATTTACTATATGGATTAGAAATGCTCCATAAGCCAAACAGAGTGTATGTATATGAATATAATTTTATATTTGACTAAATTATAAATGCTCCACAAGCCAAACAGAGTTTATGTGTATGAATATACTTTTATATTTGACTAAATTAGAAATGCTTCAATTACTAAATGATAAATGCTCCACAAGCCAAACAGAGTTTATGTGTATGAATATACCTCTATATTTGACTAAATTAGAAATGCTTCAATTACTAAATGATAAATGCTCCACAAGCCAAACAGAGTTTATGTGTATGAATATACTCTTATATTTGACTAAATTATAAATGCTGCAATTACTAAATGATAAATGCTCCACAAGCCAAATAGAGTTTACGTGTATGAATATACTCTTATATTTGACTAAATTATAAATGCTGCAATTACTAAATGATAAATGCTCCACAAGCCAAACAGAGTTTATGTGTATGAATATACTCTTATATTTGACTAAATTATAAATGCTGCAATTACTAAATGATAAATGCTCCACAAGCCAAACAGAGTTTATGTGTATGAATATACTTTTATATTTGACTGAATTATAAATGCTTCGGTTACCAAATGATAAATGCTCCACAAATCAAGAATTGCTAAGTTTAAATGTTTACCAATCAATAATGATTCATAAAATAATGAAATGCTGTATAAACCATAAATGCTTGACTGTTTCCAAGCTTCTTCTCATAAATGAATTCAAAATGAACTATTGTTAAATTAGAATGTTTCCAAGCTTCTTCTCATAAATGAATTCAAAATGAACTATTGTTGAATTAGAATATTTCCAAGCTTCTTCTCATAAATGAATTCAAAATGAACTATTGTTGAATTAGAATGTTTCCAAGCTTCTTCTCATAAATGAATTCAAATTGAACTATTGTTGAATTAGAATATTTCCAAGCTTCTTCTCATAAATGAATTCAAAATGAACTATTGTTGAATTAGAATATTTCCAGGCTTCTTCTCATAAATGAATTCAAAATGAACTATTGTTGAATTAGAATATTTCCAGGCTTCTTCTCATAAATGAATTCAAAATGAACTATTGTTGAATTAGAATATTTCCAAGCTTCTTCTCATAAAGGAATTCAAAATTGAACTATTGTTGAATTAGACTGTTTCCAAACGTCTTCTCATAAATGAACTTGTAAATGAACTATTGATAAAAAAAAAGAACTGCTTCTAACTCTTTCATAAGTAAAAATGAAGATGAGTTATCATGTGAATAGAAATGAACTTTGTTAGAAATTGCAAATTAATTGTTATTTAATAAATTTTTTTTTGTTACTAAAAATTAAATTGGTTATCCAGTTGTCCAATTATGTTTTGTTTTATTGCATCACTCATCAGTTATAGCACTTGTTCATGAGAATCTCATGCCTTCTGAGCTACGTCTGGCATAACTAGATCTAGGCAAGTCAGGTTGTAGTGAGACGGAACTCTAATGGCGCTTTTTGGGAAACCAAACATAGAAATATTTAGATGTTTCCAGTCTCTATCGTACTACATCCTCTGATGAGCAGGAAATATTGTTGTAGGAGGCATTAACATCTGCATTAGGAATGTCAATTGATAGCTCCTTCCTACAACATGCTCATCAGAAAATTGTTACAGCTGACGTAATAAAACGGTTGTATGCGGGTCCAGTTACAA